>JAMXBB010000003.1:16876033-17296071 GCA_024138015.1 Lumnitzera littorea | reverse complement strand
CAAGATTTAAAACTTCCCAATATTGCATATATCATACGTTTTTGCTTGTTGCATCATTTGTCAACAAATTTGTCGAGCAAATGATATAGTATAATCAACGTATGTATATCTAATTGATGTTGTAATATAAGACAAATATAATTTTCAATATGATTATATACAATAACACTATATGTACAATATCAAAAATTTTTGGAGTCTCAAATTTCTTTTATAGGATATTTGAATGATATGTAAAATTATCGTATAATCTTATTCGATTAGGGAGACATAACGAATATACATATTAGTTATACATATTTACGATTTCCTAATCATCTAATATAATTGAGCAACAATCATGTAATTATAGATCACCTATTTTTGTATGGTCCTTCATTTATCTTCTTTTTTTTTTAAATAATATAATGGGACTTATATTCTTGAGACATTTTGTATGTAGAGTGGAATATAATAGAAATAAAATTATAATTATGAAAAAAGTGAATATATATATCATTTGAAAATTTCTTCCTATATTATTACATATTGATACATATTTAGTGATGTAGGATGGAGATAAGGTATGAGGAAAATTAAATACATTAAAAGTCCTTCAATTAGTTTTGCAAGAAGAATTAGTAATACTCGTGAAGAAATGAAAGACATGTTTGACACGTTATAGCTCACTTATTTGCTTTGTGTTTTTTTTTTCTTTTCATTATGTAATGTATTTTCCATCCTTTTTAAAATTTTTATCAAATGGTAACGTTGAAATAGAATAATTAAATTGATGATTGGGGTTTTTATTGATGCTTTGTCTAAATTTCTATATAGTAGTTACAATAATTACACTTCAATGCAATATGTCTTTTACTTTCTTCTTATTATCTTTCATCATAATGTACTTGAAACATAGAAAAAGTGGAATTAGGTATGTATATAATTTTCTTTAAATAAATGAATTTCTAATACGATCTCATTTTATATATGAGAGTTCGCTCTTTAGCATAAGGTATAATTTAAATATATTTATTATTAAGTCAAAACATGAGTTATGGACTTTTGGATTTCACAATCTTAAAACTTAATTTTTTTTCATTATAGTTGGTAAATAGTTATGATCTACATATATTATAAAAGATTTGCATTTTATATGTAATTATTATCCTTAGTTTTTTATCACATAATAGGTATTTTGTTCTTAATGTGTTGCTTTGATAAAATTTTATATAAAGAATATTTTTTTAAGATCATCATTCAATAAATTACCATTGAAAAATTTTCTATTGTTAGGTATAAAATTTACCAAACAATATTCTTTTCATCATTTTGATTTTATAAACATACAATGACTTTTTTAATGAGCCAAATACAATGCAATTAGCATATTTTTAATTTATCGTAATATATTTATAATGTATTTTTACAATTGTACATTTCTTGTTTAATTTTTTTATGTATTTCCTATTCTTTCTTAATAATTGGTTGTATGCATTATTTGATTCAATAACTTTTTTATTACAATATATTGTATAAATGATTGCATATGTTAGTGATATATTATGACATTTTTTTTATAATAATAATATAATATACGTTATAATACCCTATACATTATATTTGGTTTATAAATCTTAAAAGGTCAATGACATACTTTAAGGACATTTTTTATAAAGGCAACAAATATATAATACAATTTATTTGAACATTTTTTATGCTAAATAAATCACTAGAATAAAATTGGAATTATGTGGCTATTATTAAATAAAGGATTAGAATTTCATTATTAATTCTATTCCATTATAATTTAAACTACGTTAAGAAACTATTTAAATTCATAAAAAAGAATGATTGCTTATTTTCATTAATTGGTATTATTATAGTATTTATCTATTATATTAAAGGGAAATCCCTTTTTTATCCACCTATAATTAACAATTTATATTTTATAGTTTTAATCATAGTAGTTATGAGAAAAAAAATACCAAATTTATCCCACAAACTTTTTAACTATTACTCTCATAAATAATTTTAATTATACAATTATCATTTTTTATTATACCTGTTTCTACGATTGTTATTGTTTTGTTTATTCATTATTTTAATTGCTTAATATTGCTATTATTTAGAAAATTCATTATATTTTTTATTTGACCAACATTGGCTATTTTTATAGAAGATTATTATAGTTTTGATTTTATAAACATATATTATTAGTGTTTTTATATATATAAAGTCTAAGTTTATTTTTCAATTTTTTTTCATATACAATGCGAGTACGTCAATATAAAATATTATTTAACAGAAAAATCAATATTAAAATAACATTATAAAATTATATATAACTTATATTGTGGATAAAATTATCTTTTTTCTTTTTTTCCCCTTATTCTCTCTCATACTTTCTTATTCCTTTCTTTTAATAATTTCTAATAAAGTTACCTTATTCACAATTTTCATAAATATTTTTTTATTTTTATGATTTTTGGAAAGAAGTTATTATAAATTATATAAATACATTTGAAATAAAATTTATAATGATAAATATATAATATTTTATTATAAGTTTGAAATAAATATATATATTTTTATTAGATATAAAATAATAATAATAATAATTTTTGTCCATATAACTTTTTTCTTTTTTTTACATAAAATATTTCTTCCTTCCCTAAGTTTTGACACTCAAACGAGGAGTTGCAGATGAAGAAGAACGGAAGGGACTAGGGAGGGACTCCGGACGAAGGAGAAAGAGCTTATGAATAGCGTGCGGGTGTTTAACACAAACAGTAAACAAAATGGAGGAACTCAAGTCCATGGTACCGGATGCGCTCAAGCTCATGGTGGCTGAGAGCACTGACGCCGACCTTCCTTCAATGTCCTCTTCCTTTCTCGGATTCTTTCTTCCTCTGCCGCACTTTCATCAGATTCTAAGAGACTTGGCTGATCCTGGGAGGGGTCTGTGCGGTAAGGATGAAGACAAAGCGCTCAAGCTGAAGAAAGAGGGGAATCGGTGCTATTCTCGAAGGGACTACTCAAGCTCCTTGGCCTACTACTCCCAAGTATTTACATACATATAATCAATCCCTCATCTCTTTCTTTAGCATAATACCAGATTTTTATTGATATTAATGGCTGAATAGGCACTCCGGGTAGCTCCAAGTGCCGCCATGGATGATGGCAAGGATCTGGTTGCTGTGTTATACGTGAATCGGGCTGCTGTGCTCCATGTAAGTGTGATTTTCCCTTTTGAACCAGAACATTTTCAGAAAAACCCTTTTAGCAATCATATTGAGTCACTTTTTCCCATGCTAGAGCATTGGTTTGCTAGTGGAGTGTCTGAGAGACTGTGATAGGGCCCTTCAGATTTCACCAAGCTATGCCAAGGTAAATTGTTTGAGTCTCTTTGGTTTATGCTTTTGCATGTTGGAAGGGCAGTGCTTTTGCAGTGATTAGATCATTTTCTTATTATCCTAGCTCATGAATCCAAACCTTTTATAAGAAAAATGGAATCCTCGCTCTAAATAGGATGTTGCTATGGAATACACGACTGTCCACCAAGCATGGTCATAGTTCATTTGAGTGCCCGTGTCTAGCTGATTGAAGGATACTACTTTTCTGTCTTTCAAGTTTTATGAGGAGAACTGAACTTTGTATTCATTCAGTTTAAAAACAATAGAAATACCAAACCAGGGAAATAACTATTGTTTGGATGCAAGTTGAAGGTCTACGAGCAGAAAAGGAAGAGCAACAAGACACAATGCCTCAAAGGGCAGAAACAATTGAATGGATTTAGTTTGGTATTTTTATAGATCGACAGTCTAGATCCTTGTATATTGGTCCAGCAAATTCTGCGGTAGTTGCTGTCCACTTAGATTGATAACTCTCTTGTAGTCAGGCTTATCACAAGATTTGTAAAAACACAGGTGCAACATGTCCATACATTTGAGCTGGATAGTTTATGCATCGACACTACATGTGAGACAGGGGCCTTGAATGTAAGCAGGTCATCAAATCTCAGGCCATGCAAGTGTTATTGGAAGAAATGGTGAAAACATAATGATAAAAGCTATTGCTCCTATTGCTTGTTTCCTTAATATAGTCCTTGAATTATAAAGATCAAGGACTTTATCTTTTTGTGTTTCGATTGCTAATCTTTCTAATTTCATCCATTGTACTCAAGAGGCAGAGTCAGTTAGATTCTTGTTCTTTTGAGTGTAGTTTTTTGAGGGGTTTATGTGGTGGAGTCCTTGTCAGTTTGGGTGGCTTGTCCAGTCTAACAAGTTGGAATGACATTGTGAACCTTCCAAGTACTTGGACAGGCAACCACAATTCCTAGGTTGTAGAGTCTAGCCTTTGCGCCTACAGTGTACTTCCTCTGGGGGGAGAGAAATGGCTCTGAGTTGGAACTGCTACCAGCCTTACTAAGGAGTTAGTCAGGAGAATCTTAAATGTGATTTATGCGTTTACTGTGCTCCTTGCTGTACTTCCTAGAGAATGCACTAGATTGTCTTGTCCTAGTAGTGTGCAACACTTGTATTCCTTTACCTAATCTCTCTTACTTAATAAGGCTTACTGAATCACCTAAAGAAAAAAAAAAAAAAAAGAAAGAAAAAGGACAACCTCCTAACATCTGCATATATGGACCATTTCTTACCATTTGTTGCTACTATCTCTACCTTTTTATGGTTTTGCATGCTAAGCTAAAAGACAATTTCCTTTGCATGAGCTTTGAGCATGTCATTCGAGTCTTTCAAATGTTATAATACTAGGGTGATACCTATCTATGATGATTATATAACTTGATTAGTCATAATATGATTATATTGGATTATTAATTTCATTTTTTCATGCAAGTAAAATATGAAGGGCTTGTATAAACTACTTGCTTCATGAAAAAGTATCAGTTAAAAAGAAACTATCTCACTATCCTAAATATTTTTGTGACCTACCATGTTCTTTTGATAGTATTTTTAAAAACTATATCTTGCAGGATGTGGAGATGAATACACACTTTTGATTTTAATAATTTGGATAAAAGAAATTATATGAGATGCAGAACAAGTATCCTGCCAGTTACCATAGTCGGTAGATTGCTTTGCTTCTTGATGTTTTAAATTTATTATTAAATCTTTCTTCAGGCCTGGTTTCGCAGAGGTAAGGCCAATGCTGCTTTGGGATATTATGGAGCTGCATCCCATGACTTTGAAATTGCACATATAGTGGAGACATCTTTAGGTGGAAAGAAACAGATTGAAAGTGAAATGAGGATGATCCCAAAGCAGTTGAAGCATACATCCACTGCACCAGCTCACAAGGAGAAGACTGGTAACCAAATTTCAGGTGGGAACATTTTGATTTGCTGTCACAAACATGTGAAGTTAGTGCCCAATGATGATAAGGTGCACTTGAGCATACCCAGGTGCTTTTTGTTTTTAAATATAATTAAGAGGTACTGAGTAGCTTCATTTTAATTTTTCAGACAACACCAATCAATGTGCCATATCAGCATTTTGCTCTACGTTGGAATCTCACTCGAAAAATGCTAATTTCAGGGCATTTTCTTTTTAAGTCATTAATCAAGAAAGATTGCTTTTCTCAGTTAATGGTATATAGGTGCAAGTTTGAATCCTAAAAGAATGCACTTAGTGGTACTTGCTCTTGTAGTAATCATAATTTGTTCCTACATCCAAACACAGTAAACATCCTCATTGCATAATTTTTGCAGTAAAGTGCTTTTATATCTGTAATGAAATAGGTCTGTATGAAACTTTCTATTGCATTAATAACCGATTTTATGGGTAACAACATTGAAAAGCAAATTATTATATGAAAAATGTTACTAGTCTTTTGCGGGCAGCTTTGGACTCGTCTCTAAATACGGCTGCACTGGATTCTCTCTGATTATGAATATATCAAAAGCAACTAATAAATTAAAGTTTGTAGATAATTTTAGGAATAAAATATCCTTACTTTATTGATTTGCAAAGCATGAATATTAGCAAGCTTACTCATAAACAATTTTTAGAAGCTTTTGATCTTCGAAGTAAATTCATTGAATGGAAGTGGAATGTATTTCTTCTCCTAGATTTTCTTTGAATCTCAATGGAGAATTTGTTGGTTTTTCCCTAGCACTAAGGGCTTGAGACAAGTGGACTTAATATCCCTCTATCTCTTTGTTTCGGAGATTTTCTCTTGGCTAATGTAGGAAAATCTAGGCATGAGAGGTTTGAGTGTTTTTGAGACCCATGCATGGATTTTTTGATGAGATTAGGTCAATCCTACATCAATTGATTGTAAGGACTTGCTATCGCCCCTTTTTTCTGCCAGCGTTGTACTTTCTAGTCTTAAAAAAGGTCACTATCAAAGCAAGCTGCTAGTGAAAATTGTGAAGGAGGTTTTCATACCTGTCTTGATGAAAATCTGCAATTGCCCATGGCTAAATTGGCTTGGTAATCACTGAATCTGGATAAAAACTCTGATTTGCTCTTTCTTCAATTGCTTGAACCTTGGTGTGGTTAACATAACTCAATTTCTTATCGAGGCTCTGTTACTATAAAAATGTATAGAGAACAGTGTTTTCTGGGGTTTTATTGTATAATATTTCATGATTTTTGATAGATGAGCTCCAAGGAATAAAATTAAGGCTTGTGACGGATCTTCATAAAGGAAGGGGAATTGCTTCTGTGCATGACATTCCTCCATCCTCATTGGTTCATGTTGAGGAGCCTTATGCTGCAGTATGTCCTGATACTATTATGACATGTGCATCATTCTGTCTGCAATGTGGCAACATGTTTGTTTTATGAGGGTGTTAGTGCTCCAAACCTTCATTGTGAAATGGAGAATAAGGGTGTAATACTCAACTAAAACCAAGAGATTTGCATACAAGTGGCCATTAGGAACCATTTCATCTTCCAAAAAAACTTCTAGTGATTGTGATTTTTTTGACTTGTGTATAAAATGTCTTATGAATGATTAGTTGATCCAAGACATTTCATCGAAGGGCTTTGTGCTTACTTGATATGACTGTAGCCTAGCAACTTGTGTTAATATTTGGTGAAATGTGTAATTAACCTCTTTAACTTTTAAGATTGGTGCATCGCCCTTTATGATTTGGTCTTCGATTTTCTCCTTGGAAGTCTTAGAATTGGTTATTTTTGCCCTTAAAGTTATATAGTTCTTCATTGTTCTTGTTAAAGATTCAAAATTATCAAAATAATCATGTTAGATCATGTAAACTTACAAATTAATATGCACTGGAAGGGTGTTAAAACAATTAGTCTAATGTTCCTCAATAATCTGGATATGTCTAAAATGTCATGCGGTTGAGCTAGAATGGATATCAAACTAATTGTGTTAGTGTTGCGACAGTCTTTATGAATTTGTGAATTATGTTTTTGAGGGTTTATATGTCCCCTGTAACAAACAATCACTAAAGGCTGCAACTCGCTACCATGAAAGTCTCAATGGCTTGTTTGAGTTTTCTTTACTTACAATGCAAAATTGACTTAATTTTCTATATCAAAACGAACTCATGGGTGGATAGACTTTGGAATCTCGCATATCTTATTATTGTTGCATACCTTGCATCCTTTGTAGAGCTAATATGTAGTTGCTGTAAGTGATTCTGTTAGAATAATCAAAAAGCGTACCATTTTCTAAGTATAATTATCCTGTCAAAATAAGCATGTCTCTATTGGCTTGCAGATAATATTGAAGACTTGTCGGGACACCCATTGTCATTATTGTTTCAATGAATTGCCAGCAGATACAGTCCCTTGTACATCATGTTCAATAGCAGTATACTGCTCTCAGCATTGTCGCATGCAAGCAGGAGGGGAAAATCTAAAGAAAAACACAAAAGAAATTAGAATACTTAAAGATATACCAGGCAACCTTGAAAAGCATATTGCAGGAGTAACTGCAGGGGACATCTATAAGGAAGATCTGAATCATTTTTCTGAACATGGCTATGAATGTCTTGGTGCAAGCTGGCCTGCTGTATTGCCACCGCATGTAGTTTTGGCTGGTCGCATAATTGTGAAGACCCTGATGCATGGGAGTGACTCGATCAACAGAAACGTCATAAATTTGGTATGTCTGAGAAAATATCATTTGTCAGTCTATTTTTAGTTAAGTTGTGAAAATTGAAAGGTGGTGGATATTATATATAAATGTATACATTAGATTTACTCAATGTTCTCCCTTAGGATTCAATTTTATCTGCTACAAATTGATTTGTCTTTAGACTTTACAGATTTTGTGGAGATATAGTAAATAATATATCTTTGTTCTTTATCCTTTAGTACGTGTTATCCAGTTGAGCTTGTTGGTTATTTTTAGGGTAAAATGAAATACACTCCTTTATATTTGCTCCATGTGTGCTTAATTCCTTATTTTTGAAAACCGAGCACTCAGATCTTCAAATCTTTAAAAAATGTGTTTTAAAGCCTCATATTATTATTCTGACCTTGGATAAAGTAAATAAAAATACTACAAAGTGCACTTTCATTATTCTTAAGGGTAAAATAGGCATATAGGGAACTAAAAAGCACTTTTTTGAAGACTTGAGGTTCTGAATATTCAATCCTAAAGATAAAGGGATTAAGTGCACATAGAGGAAATATAAGGGAGTGTATTTATAATATACCCTTATTTTTGTATATACATGGATTGCTTAATTAATAAAGACGGGGATTTCTCCTAGACACTATTATAGTATTAGAGCTTTGGTGAATATCAAGCCTGATAAGCAATACAGCACTACCTTGAACCCTTGCAATGGATTAGGTACCAAACTTGGTTCAAAACTTTTGACTCTTAAGATTATTTCTACCCTCCATGTGGGAGATCAGCACTCATTTTCAAGTTACCCAACACAAATTGAATGTGCTTAACTTCAATGACAACTCCAAACTGTTGAGGTAGTGGTTCGTGATGGAAGGAAGCTCGACTATCTCATTGGAACTGCAATCACTCCTGCGCCTATGAACAAAGGAATATGTGTGGGAGGCTGAAAACTTCACCTGCTGGCATGGTTAATCAATTCTGTGCAACCACATATTGGAAGGTCTGGCTTGTTTTATGGGATGACCCAGGACATCTCGGATGAGTTCAAGAAATCTACTCTCAAGAACATGTTTGAACTCCTTGAGATCAGATCATGGATCCATGTGACCACTAAAGGTTAAAATTGAGCATTATAATATACTAATGGAGCTGTGATAGGAGATGGATATGTTCTATAATGTCAATTGGAATTGTCTTGATAATGGAGCTATGTATGCCCAAATGACTTGAAAAGATGGTATATGTGATTCTTTGAGGCTTGAACTTAGAATTGGATTAAATTTGTTGTTGATTGCTTGGGAAGAAAACCTTTCCCCAACCCTTAGGGAGGCTTTCACAGAAGTATGGAGGGATGAAAGTTTTATGCTAGCCATACCAAACTCTGAAAGACTTGCTCAAAGTTCAATATTGCTAACAACAGAGGCAGTGAGAGGCTCAGGGAAAGAAGAAAAAGTGGTGTGGCTGCAACCAAAACCCTATCATACTTGAGATACATGTTGGAAATTACAAGGGAAACCTGATAACTGGAATTTTAAGAAGCAGAAAGGACAGCAAAGGAGCACATAAGAGGCAGAAACAGATTGCAGGAAAAATTCCAGTCTGAGCATAGCACCCAGCCAATTGGAGATTCTCCAGAAACTATTGAACCAAGTGAAGTTGTATATCTGGTCTGAAAGTCAGAATGAGTCTCAGTTGATGGGCTGGGCAAAAAGGATGCCCATGTAATTCTAAAATTGGCAGAGCACTGTTGGATTATGTACACTAGTCCCTCTGATCACATGGTACAATTTTCTCAAATATTTCACTAGTTTCAAAGAGTGTGAAAGTAATACCAAGCTGTGTGTGACTGATGGCAGTAGCTCCTCTGCAAGATGGCTAGAGATGGTATATACGTCTTATTTGGTGTTAAAAACTGCTTGATATGTGCCTGCTTTAAAAATACAATCTGATCTGAGTTGGTAAGTTGTCCAAGGATATGAGGTGTATTGAGACTTTTTTCTCTAATCGTTGTGAATTTTAGGACTTAGCTTGGGGTAGGACAGTTGGCAATGTTAAGGAGCTACATGGGGGCTTTGCAACACAGAAGTCTAATATAGAAAATGCCTGCTTCTCTAGGGAAAGCCACCTCAATACCACCCAGAAACCTCCTGCCCTAGCTTCTTTCTGTTTCTCATTGTTGATTCCCTTTCTCCTAACCACTGCTCTTCTAGCAACCTATTTATTTTTCTATTCGCTTGCAATGCTTTCAGTTACTGCTGATGAGGGGTGGCTCTTTCTGCTGGAGACTGAGTATGGTTTATGCCATACCTTAACTTTCTAATTTCTATTGCGTTTCCTTCTAAATCAGGGGCTGGAAAGTAAGGAGGTTTCTGACTTACCCCCTTTCGGGAATGAAGATGACCCCTCCTTTTTAGGTTTGTTCCTTAGAGCCATTGACTAAGCTCAAAATATCTACCTAGCCGCTCCTTGCCATGAAGTTGAACCTTTTTTTCATTTTACATCCACAACACCCTCCTTAGGAAGGAAATTTTGGAACTTTGCATCAAAAGGCTAAAGAAAATATTTCCTTATTTGCAAATACTACCTTAGAACATCTGAACAACATTTTTGAAAATACTGGATAACAAAACCACCTTCCAAAACTAGATGTTCCCCCTTCTTTCTTAGAATCCTTTGTGAATGTTTTGGGCACCTGCTAATCCACCTTTTACCAAAGTCAAACTCTGCTACATTCCTATAGTATAATGTGGCTCCATCTCTAGAGTAAAACCCCCTCTCTCAATAGCTTGTGCGAGTAAGGTGAGAAACTCAAGCCAAACACACAATGGATGGCGTGCAGCTAAATCAAACAAGCTAATGTTTTTATATTTTTGGAGTTTTTGTGTTTAAATGTAAGAAATTGATGGATATGGATGTAAATGTTGCTAAAAATAATGCATTAGAATCAAATACGAATTAGGTTTGTAGTTAAATTGACAGTCAATATTACTCATGATTGCTAATTCCTACGAGGTATTAGTATAAAGCGATAATACTATGATTCCTAAGTAAGGGGTTAGCTATAAGCAAGAAAATATTGATAAGAACCAACGATTAAAGAGGATTTGAAAACACTCAATAATTATACTTAATTCTTGAACTCTTAGAGAGAATGCAAAATCTGCTGAAAAGAAAACCCTAAAGCCTACTTAAACCCTCAAAGATGTCTCAAGGGCATGATTAGAAAGTATACAATGTCTTATAAACAAAGACATGAGAATTGATGTGTTTTGGAGCTGAAAACTATGTCGTCATTTGGATGAGGAACTGGCTGTTTAGATAGCCAATTGGAGATGAGTAGCTTGACTATTGTTAGAGACAGCGGCCATTTGGATAGGCCTTCTATTGCGGTTTATGCTAGCACAGCAATTGGATATTAGACAAATGTTATCTAGGTGATCTTTTATAACATGAATGGGCCCATATTTGAAGAACCAACTCCAAGTGTCCTCAAACTCCTCATCTACCAATGCAAATGCTATGGGTAAAATGTGATTTCTACCATTTAAACTGGTCGCTATCAGTATGTTATGCTTATATTTTCCATAAAAAAATGTGGCATCAATTGTGATTATTGGCCTGAAAACAATGAAAGGATTAATTTAATGTGATACCTTCAATGGGTTTATTAACATAGGCAAAAAATGTTGATGTCTTACTTGCACAGTTTGAAGGCCTCAGTGTATGGTCTAAATGCTGAGAAGATTCTATTGAGAAATACACGACTTGTCTAGTTTGTCTTAAGACATTTTCACTTAACCTTGATGCCTGGAGTTTCCTCTTATATTGCATTCTGTAGGTATGGGAGCACTGCATATGAATTGTCTCACCTGCCATACTCTTGCTTAAATGGCCTTCTGCTTTGCTTCTCGAACTCTCTTGGGATGAAGAGTGTGCCCAAACTACTTATAGGTTACCATTTGAAGTTTCTTTATTGATATCACTGCAAAACTTCCAATATTAAAAGTTTATAAGAGGCGTATTAGGTGGTCTAGTAGTATGGTATATATATGTTTGTATGTGACGGTATGTGATGGTGTGTGTACTGTTGTATTGGTGTATGTATGTTAACGGTGTGGGGTGTTGTGTATGTTCCATGTTGTGTCTACTATATGTTTCTTCATGTGGGGTTTTATTGTAGGGGTAGTTTTGTAAATGTTAGTTAGTAAAGGGTAGAGTTGTAATTGCAATAGAAAGTGGTAATACGTTGAATTTACGAAAAAAAAAAAAAGAAGAGGCAGGAAGAGAAGGTAGTTAGTCGGAATTTTGTTACTTGTAGCATTGTGAAGAAGATCGAGCCTCTATTGAAATTACCAATCGTTTTGTTCTTCCGTTACAATGGATCAGGTATTGTTCTAATCCCTTGGTTATTCCTCCTGGTCATATTAATTGGCACCGTTTTTGGGAAATTCTTCAAGCATGACTAGGATGGAATCATGAGTTGAAACCTTAGAGAATTAGATGAAGGAAATTGGTTGTGAAATGAAAGAAATTGGAGGCAAAGTCAAGGGAATTAGTGAAGAATTGAAGGAGAGTTTATAAGAGATGCAAGATCTAATTTTGCGAGTCAAGAGAATCTCAAGTTTGAGTCTTTTTGCCATTGATAAATGAATGGCTGCTCTTGAAACAATGTTCCACGACATTTGTAAGGATTGCCTAAATGAGTTGCGAAAAAAGGAGAAAGTTGGAAGTTTGGAGGGAATGGGAATTAAAATCAGCGAGAAACGAATGGGTAATGATTTGAGTCCTTCGAGTTGAGTGGATGAACGAATTTCAGAAACAAGACTGAATGACGGAATATGATGAATTGATGTTACAAATCTGTTATTACAAGATTTCAAGGGTTAGGATTCCTCACATTAGATTGCGACTGTCGAACAGTTGTTTGACATCTATCAAATCGCCGGTGAATTGAAGGTGGCGATGGCTACTTCATGTCTGTAAGGTTAAATAATTTTGAAGCCTCGAAACCCTAATTTGGATTGGGAAAAGATGAAATCAGAGTTGTTTAATAGATATGGTGATCAATTAGCAACTAATTCTTTTAAGCTGTCAACTTTACATTGACACTCTATTGTGAATTATTTAAAGGATTTTGAAACCTTGAAGTTAGAAGCCCCTGAGATGATTGAATTACAATTGTTTGGGTACATTCTTGGTGGGTTAAAAGACAAAATCAAGGTTGAAGCTTAAACTTAGAGAGTCATGGATTTTTCGGAGGTGGTTGAATTGGCTTTAAGCATCCAATAGGAATTTGCTTACGGTATGGTGGTGATGCAACGTGATAGGTGTGAAGGAGCGTACCCATCATGTTATGTTAATAGTAGTAGCTGGAAATACTTGGAGAAATGCTTGGTTAGTTCTCCTGTTTCGCAATGCTCACATGGTTTAATTCAAGTTACAACTCATGTTTGTGCTAGCCATATTTCTCCTACAATGAATAATAAATTGGCATTGCCATGGTGTCTTCCAACTAGAGTTTCTAGTAGTAGTGTAAATGTACATCGTTGGCAAAATTCTACTGCTAATTTGAGTCAAGTGATGAACAGTATAGGGGTTGGTTCCTTGGCTGCTAGCAGTTAGTCAAAATCGCAACTTTGGGAAGATGCCTAGACAAATGACCTATCATGAATATGTTGACAAGAGTAGCAGAGGACTATGTTTTGAATATGATCAACCATTTGCTTTAGGTCATAATCACCCAAACAAATCTTTGCACGCAATGTTACTTGAGGTGAAGCTCATAATATGGAGGAGGAGTGGATAGTGGTCAAAAGTGAAGAGGGGCATTGTATGTGTTGTTGTGAACAGCCAGCTCAAGCTCTTGGTATGAAATTATCTTTACTTGCTTTACATGGTTTTAATGGCCCTGAAACTTTGAAATTTGGATAAGAATTTTTGGGAAAAGTTGTGTCAATACTTGTAGATAGTGGTGCAAGTCATAATTTTGTTTCAACTAAGCTTGCTTAGCTTCTTTCATTACATATAGAAAATACTTTACCCTTTTATGTTAAGCTTGGTGATGGTCATAAAGTGTCTTCTTAGTGTATTTGGAAAATTTCAAGTTGATTGCAGTCTTATGAAGTGGTTTTTTTTGACTGTTTTGTATTGGATATTGGGATGTTCATGTTATTTTGGGCATAGCTTGGCTGCAAACTCCGGGAGAGATTAAAGTGAAGTAAGGTGCTATGACCATGAAAATTCATAATAAAGGGGGAGAGATGGTGTTATGGGGTGATCTTGCAATGCATAAATTGAGCGTTTCTATTAAACTACTTTTGCTAACAGGTGATGTGGAATTGTGTTTCTTGTTGTCTAATGAAGAAATTTTGTGCTTTGGGGCTGATTTAGAGGAATTACATCCTCAACTTACTCATTTACTTGAAGAATATGTAGATGTGTTTGTAGAAAAGAAAGCTCTTCCAGTAGAAGAGGGGGTTGGGCCATTCAACGTGAGGCCCTATTGATTTGCCTAAATTCAAAAAGATGAGATAGAGCGGCTAGTGAGGGAAATGTTGAGTGTTGTTATCATTAGGGCTAGCTCTAGCCCCTTCTCTAGTCAAGTGATTTTGATTAAGAAGAAGGATGGGCCTTGGTGATTTGTTATTGATTATAGGGTCTTGAATGAAGCCGTAGTGCTTGATAAATATCTTATTCTAATTATTGATAAGCTACCTGATGAGTTATTTTGGACTTCGATTTATTCTAAGATAGATTTACGTTCAGGATATCATTAGTTTTTGGTATGTCCTGAAGACATTTCTAAGACCATTTTAGGACACATCAGGGGCATGAATTTGTCATTATGCTTTTTGGACTCATGAATGCCTGAGCTACTTTTTAGGCAACCATGAACGTTTAGGCCCTATTCACATAAATTTTTCTGTGATCTTTGATGATATTCTTATGTATAGTGCAAGTATAGAGTTGCATTTGGAACATTTTAGAGTGGTCTTGCAGTTGTTGTGAAGTAAACAAATTTTTACCAATAAAAAGAAATGTAGTTTTGGCAAATGCTCTTTGGAATATTTAGGTCACATTATCTCTTCTGACGGTGCTAGCATGGATTATTATTGTTAAAATTATGAGTTATTTATATAATTCTATGAATTTATGATTTTATGATGATTTTCTTAGCTAAAACAGATATAAAATTGTATATTTGTAGAGTTTTAGTAGTATTATAAATTTTGATATATGATTTTACAAATTTCGTGATTTTATTAGTTTTGTACAGTTTTGCACAATTCTATCGATTCTATAAATGTTCAAAAGACCTATAGAATCATGCTTTCGATAAATAGGAATTCCAACTAAAGTAAAGAATGTGTTGGAGTGGCTTGTTCATACTTCTATTAAAGGAGTAGGAGGATTCTTAGGTTTGGTTATTATAGGAAATTTATCAAGAACGATGGGAAGATAGCTTGGCCTCTAAGTAATATTTAAAAGTGAAGGAGTTTTATAGAAACTCTCCTCCTTAATTTATTTATTATCAGACATCAATATATATACAAACTAGTTATAACAACTTTGGATAACATAGTATCCCTAAATAGTATCAAATTGATTATCCTAACCTTATCTCATATACTAACCACTATATCTAACGATGAACTAGTAGCCTTACCATGTTCTTATGAGGATGCCAACATTAGCCTGCACATTATGATCGTCATTTATAGACACAACAATGAAAAAGCCTAGCTATCTCCTTCAAAGGGACACTTGCGAATCAACTTAATCCGATGGATTATTCTATCAATTCGAAGACAATTGCATATAAAATTTACTAACTGCTCTTACTTTGCATTATAAGAAACCCTAATTGTTGTCACTAGCTGTTTATCATAGCGTGCCTTATAGTGTCCATCCATAATATTTCCATAAGCATAACAAATCACTCTAACCTTATTCATTTTCACCTATACATGTTGAACATTTGGCCCAACACTCTATAATTATACCACAATAACAAACAAGTAGGTATTAGAGTTCATGATATGATGAGCTAAGTTACAACCATTATACAACATTCCCTCTCGAGATATGATGTGCTTACTTTACCTAAGATTACCATCTATTTTAGAAATTATTGGCAGAAAGACAATTGCATTAAGCTTTTAACAACATTTGATTGCACAGATGTGATTAATGTTCCCATCTTAAGTCATCTTTATGTTGCAAATATGGTGCTTAACTTATCAATGGTATCTCATTAATAGATACATCAACTTTAGTTACATTAAAAACTTCGAGCTAAATACTAACTTTTCTATCTTCTTAGATAAGTATAAATCATCTAACCTTAGTATAACCAATCTAAAGTAGAGTATTAATAAACAACAATTGCAAAATCCCATATAGAATACACAACACTATATGAGAAAACCTATTTACATTTATCAGGTTAAACTTTAGCTACATCATGATATGAAACTAATTTAGCTACTCATGATAATAAGTAAACATCAACCATAAATGCACAAATGCATCAAAATTTCCTTTTCACGAAATAATAAAGTATTGTAGGAGGAAGGAAAAAAGGAAGGGAACTTTGTGAGGGGGGAAAGGTCGGTGGGGAGATTGTTGAGGGTAGAGAGAGAGAGAGAAAACCGATTTGGCCAAAAAATGTATCAACTTTCAAGAAATTTTGAAAAAGAGATCTATGTAAAGTGCAGCATCATTTTAATGGATAACTACTAATGATTAGTACTAACAAATGACAATAGGAAAAAAAGTGAATAAAAATGAGAAAAAAGAGTTACATTTTGAGTTTTGTATGGTAGAGAGCAAGTAGATGAATCTCCACAAAATGCATCTAAAGAGATGATTTCAGGCACCTAAAATCAAGAATAATGATAATATTTGAAGGATTTATATCAATTTTGGTCCAAAAGCACTTGGAACTTTGTGTTTTAGAGAGGATAACTTTAGGGTTTTAAGATAGAGAGAGAGTTTCCATTTGAATGGGGAAGAAGACTATTGCATGGGGATGTAACGTGATGGAATTGTCTTCTAGACATAATTTCATCTCTGCTCATTAAAATCGTTGCTTGAACACACAATTTCATTCAAATTTAAAATTGTGTGTTCTAAACATGATTTTAACTGCTGTATTCCTCAGATTACTTTGAATGATATTGCATTTATTGGATTTTTTTTGAAAAAGGAATACTAATTTCCTTTTCCCTTTTTGGTTATTTTTTTTGGTATTATTTAATCAAATATATTTAATGATATTATTTCCTCAAATTGATTATTATAGAGCAATAAGAAGCTGCTGCATGTTCTCTGACTATGGGTGACAAGCAGTAATAAGATACAGGTATGTAAAATATCAAACATTGAAGACACAAGTCTTTAAAGAAGCTTATCCGAGATTATACGATAAGAAGTTTAAATGTTTGAATTTTTGGGTAAAAATAGTTTGGATTTGATTAAAATAAAGTAAAACAAATCTGTGTAAATAAAATTGAGGATATAGAATGTTTGAATGGTGGCTCTCCCATCTATAATTTTTATTTTCCTTTTTCTAGCGATGCAGTTTGGTTTGATTGTGGTGCTGTAATTAATTGCTATAAACATTTTAAGGGTCAAATCAAATTGTGAGCCAAACTGCATTGCAATCGAGTTGCTGTTTCGCTTTTGATGTTCAGTTATTTTGATTTGGTGAATGCTCTTGTATGGTGTAGATGCCTAGGCAATCTAAAATTTCTATATCTGCATTTTTGGTACCCCTGTTTCTTTGTCAATAACGGAAACTATATTTTTCATTGTAAGCATTGCACTTTAGTAAAATCCTATAGAACTCATTATCATGTCTAATGCTACAAACCAACAAAACCCTTCCATTTAATTCATAATTATATCTAAAATCCTTCCAAGAATCACAAACTTTTTGGAACTAATTGAGTTATTACCTTCATTCATGCTCATATGGGAAGTTCTAACTTTCTAAATTAAAGCGGATACAAAATTGTTTAGGTGCAAATTTTTGATAGAATTGTAAGTCTAGGTGTACGATCCTACAAACTAATGATTTGTAGGACATAGGTGTAAGTCTAGGTGTACCCTCATTTATTTAACAATAGAGGAAACTGTATTTTCCACTGTGAGCATTGCACTTTAGTAAAATCCTATAGAACTCGTTATCTTGTCCAATGCTACAAACCAACAAAACCTTTCCATTTAATTCATAATTATCTCAAAAATCCTTTAAGAATTACAAACTTTTTGGAACTAAGTGATTACTTTCATTGGTGGTCATACAAAAAGTTATTACTTTCTGAGTTAAAGCAGATACAAAACTGTTTAGGTGTAAATTGTTGATAGAATTGTAAGTCTAGGTGTATGATCCTACAAACTGATGATTTGGTTGGTTTTATATGATTTTATATAATTCTATTAATTCTATGTATTTCAATATTGGAAAGAAAAGAGTTCATGTGTTAAATACCCAATTTCTAGTCGTTTGACTTATGAAGTCCAGAGTATGTGGCTTTTTCTTAGTCAGGTTAATAGTATGAAGACTCGGAGGAATATCCATGAGCCTTTGAATGTACCAAACTGGAGGGAAGTGGTTATGGAAGAGATGAACACTATGGCAACTGTATGGGTGTGGATGATATCATCACTTGGAAGCATTGATTCTATATATTTTACATGCTTGGTTGGTTGTATAGGGATTCCTTTGATGTTGTGTATAAATAGAATTATGCACCAGTGGCCAAACTTAATTCAATCCATGTACTGCTCTCTCTGGCAGCAAATTTGGAGTAGTATATCAACTAAGCATGTAATGCTTTTATTATTGGGATTTGGAAGAAGAAATTTATAGGGAAAATCCTTCCTGGCTTTGAATTGAAAGAGGAAGTACGAATTGTTTGCATCATGATATTTTGCTAGGAATTGAATAAATGCAAGACAATCGGACTGTAAGCTTGTCATATAAGTGGCGAGTGAAAGGAAAAAATTAATCTTAATCTATGTATATGGAAGATATCATCATTGCTAGAGGTGCTATTGAAGAAATTGAGCAGCTTAGGAAGAGAATTGGGTGTGAATTTGAAGTTGAAGTAGTGGTAGAATTGAAAATTTCCTTGGGAATGGAAGTTGCACGATATAGGTGGGGCAGATTCATTTCTCAAGTGAAGTGCATCATTCATTATCAAAGGAGATTGGAAGACTAGCTTGCGAGCCATTGGACACTCCCTTGAAGTGCACTCTTGATGAGGAAGATGCACTTGTCACTAAGCAATGCTATCAAAAACTAGTTGGAAGGCATATTCACCTGTCCTCAACATGGCAAACATAGTTTATGATACGAGCACAGTGAGCTGGGTGATAACCAAGCGCCAGATGCTGTTTATCATGTTTTGAGGTATTTGAAAGAACCCCCTAGTTGGGGCCCACTATTTTGGAGATTAGAGAAAGGGCAATAGAAGTTTTCGTTGATATCGATTGCCCATGTGATGTAGTAGACAGCTTGTCCATGTTGAGTGATTGCACTGAAGCTTGAGGCAATTTGGTCACATAGATAGTGGTTGCAAAGAGTAGTGTGTAGGCAGAATCCTTGAGCACTTTCTCAATGGAGGACCTCAAGATGACCTATTCTAATGTTAGCAAAGTATATTGTGGTGGTAAGTTTGCTATAAGTGTGGGGAAAATTCAACATGATAGGATGAAGCATGTAAAAGTTGAGCAAATCAAGTCTGAGATAAAAGATGGAGGTATCAATTTACCATACATTGTCATGAGCAAGAAGCTGATATCTTGACAATGTTGCTATCTAGATCCAGCTTTGAAGCGATTCTATGCAAGCTAGGTGATGGGTATATATTCCTTTGTTTGAGAGGGAGTGTTGGAAGTTAGATATATGTGTATTGTAGATATATAATATTCTCTCCTAAAATTTAGCTTTATCTCCTCCTCCTCCTCCTTCTTTCTTCTTCTTCTTCGTTCTTTTTTTCTCACTAAGCAGATTTGATGGAGAACATGTTTGTCATCTTCTAGTGTGCATTATTGTGTATATATATACATGAATTACTGGATGAATAAAAATGATGGATTTTTCCTGAATACTTTTGAATGAATAAAGATGACAGATTATTCCTAAATACTTTCAAAAGGATTAAAGGAGCATATTGTTAAGTTTTTCTTTGTTTTCCACAGGACCTCTGTCATGGTTACACAGGGTTACATCCAGAAATGAAAGTGGAATTGCATGTCTACTCGCTAATATTGCTCTGCTGTCTTCGGCACTCCTGTAAAGTTGAACTTCCAGTAAATGCTGCCTCTATGTCTCAGGTTTGTTTGCCCTCTCTCTTTTTCTCTCTCTCTCAAACATACACACACAAAGCACGGCATAAACACATACATGCAAGTACACAGAAACTCGTGCTTATGCACTTCTGGGTTTGACGCATACACCAACATTTCTATCCAGTTAGTTTAGTCAAACTCACAGGTAAAGGTGTAAATGTGCTAAACCTATTCCCAAGTTACTTGAGTTTGGTTTAAGATTTACTTGAGTTTGACTTGACAATAGTCAAGTTGAGCTTCAGTCGAGCTATTGAGTAACTTATTGAGTGGAGCTTAAGTTTTATGATTTAACTTGGCAAGATTATACGCTTAATCAAGTTTGAGTTGAACTTAAATAATAGTGGAGTTTAAGTTTAGCGTACCCAACCCTCCCCAACTTTAGTGGAAAGAAGTGTATATATATATTTATTTAAAATATTAAGTCTCGAATGGAGTCGAGCTTAGACTTGTTAAGTGATACTTCGATTCGAGCTCAAGCTTATTGAATACCATTTTGATTGGAGCTTGAGTTCAAAATTTTAAGTTTGATCAAGTTCAAGTCAGGCTTCAGTTTTCAAATTTTGAGGTTTAGCTTGAGCTCAGCACTATATTATCTTTGTCACTTGTTTATAGCCCTGCTCATGGGAGGCGAGTTAGGGCATGGAACTTTCTTTAATCTCCAAGCGAGGTGATCCTATGGGGTTACGTGGTGTTGGTGGTGAGGCATGCATCTTCGACAGCTTAGATTTTTGTGTTTATAAGAAAGTAAAGCTTTATCTATGTGAACTTTTAAATTGAGCTTGATCAAAGTGGTTATTTTCACATAATATATGACAATAATGACTTGCTATTAGTGAACCTTCAATCTTTGTTGCAATTGTTTACTTGCACATGTGCAAATGCTTATTCTCTACCATATTTTTATAAAACATTAGCATTCATGCACTATTGATAATGATGTTATAATTTTATGACCTTGCATCATGCAGGTATGCCCCTTTTGCATTCATTGTCATGGACAATCTCAAAGTGTGGCACCTTAAGTATGCTTTTTGACATTTTAACCTTGTCAACCCATGAATATGCATAATTATTGATGTACCAAATGCATGCAAGCATACGTTAGCATGGAACACAACTTCTACTGATACAATTTGTGAATGCATCCATAAGAATCTTAGATGGACAATTAGCACTATCTAGCTGTTCTCTTGTGGATACAGATTGTTACGTTGCTGTGTCAGATTAGAGTTAATTCTATGGCTATTGTTAGAATTAAATCTGCTGATTCAGGGGATCTGCATCACCATGACAAGAAGATTTCATCTATTGAGGGCACTTCAATTAGCACCATAGAACAGGTTTATATTACTTGTTCCATTTCATACTTGTATTAGCATTTTATATAAGTCTACTACATATAATCAATGTCAATAAAGTGGAGCCCACAAATTCCTGATGACTAATTCATTCTGGTAGGTCAAGGTTGGTCAAGCAATATACCTAAGTGGGAGTTTTTTTAACCATTCATGCCAGCCTAATGTTCATGCGTATTTTCTTTCTCGCACACTTCTGATAAGAACAACAGAGCTGGTGGCAGCTGGTAATCACCTAGAGTTATCATATGGCCCACAGGTATACCCATTCTTAATTGCCAGAATTTCTTGAACATGGATCTATGACTGGGAGTTGATAGTTTATTCTTAGTAATTGTATATTATTTCTGCTCATAGCAAGCTTGGTATATAAATAACTCTTTCTGGTTTACAGGTCGGACAATGGAGACGTAATGATCGTTGTAAGTTTCTTCAGGAGGCATACTCATTTGATTGTCAATGCAGTGGATGTTCAGTCATTAATGTGTCTGATCTTCTTCTAAATGCTTTCCACTGCATTCATCAGGATTGCACTGGTATAGTGTTGGATACTTGTGAAATCTACTCACAGGAGCACAATATCAGGCATATCTTGAGCAACAAGTTAGAGAATCTTGAGCCCTACATGGAGGTAAAATTATTTCCTAAAGAAACGGACTGGGGTAAACTGATCTCTGTGAGAGGCATTTTTCATGTGACAAATTTTTGTTTGCTTTTACAGATTGAGAAGCTCAAGAATGGGGGAATAGCTCAAAATGTACTTGAAGAAGACAATATCTCGCTTCTCCTCAGTGCTGGAAACTGTTTAAAATGTGGATGCTCTTGTGACTTGGATTCTTCGAGTGATCTTGTGAATAAAGCTTTAATCGATATATACAGGTATTGCACTTTCTTTTGAAGTGGTCAGCATGTCATGTCGGCCGGGCTAGCCTGCAAAGCCTTGTGTCTGACTGGATTCTTGACAGTTTGGCTCACAAAATAGATAATGCATTCCCCTGAATTTGATCACGGAACTAGAAATCCTATGAATGAGGCAACAACAGCATTACTATTTTGCCAAACTAGAAAATATTTTTTCCTTGTTTAGAAACATTAAGGAAAATAAGTATGAAATGAAAATAAATTATACAAGTATTTGCCTAAAAATATTTATGCAACAATGGATCAATCCACAATTTTGGAATAAACAGATTCATCAGAACTTATTTCTATTTTGATATTCCATCTATATTTGTTTAAAATTTCATACTTTAATTTCTTGATATGTTTTGGATTCAAATTTGGTGCAGGGAAAAATTGTTTAGTCCCAATATTGTCTATTTTAACTTTAATTAACTAATCGTAATTTGTCTATTATCAAATAAACAAAAGTGGAAAAACTTATCACCATGGCTTGACTCTAGCTTTTGATGTCAGCTTTAGGTGTTGTGGATGGTAGTGGTGGTGCATGGTTTAGGCAGTGGAGAAAATCGTAAAAGTTGGTAGGGGAAGATGTGTCCAAGTTTGTAGTGTGTGGGTTTTTGGTATTTGATAAGGGTGGATATGCAGTCTTATTTCTTCTACATTGCAATTTGTTTTTATTCTAAAACAAAATGGAGCTAAGCTCAAACTATTACCCAAACTCTTAGGAGCTTCTAATGTGAGCAGCAATTAAACTTGGAACCTATTTGGTAGATATATAGAAACCCAAGAACATTAAAATCGTATGAAAGCAGATCTTGACCTGTTGGTAATGCAATCCAAGCACTAGTGGTATGGTTGAATGTGACACTTTGAATGATGCAAGCCAAGAACCTTGGTATAATTAGATGGAAAACCTCCACTAGCTTGCTATATAATGGTCAGGAACCTCAGTATAAGTGAATTTGAACACCATAAAAACAAAGCTCTTAATGAGTTTGAATAAACAAAAGGATAATACTCAATTCACAATACTATTATTCATCATTCAAATGATTGAATAATTACTTGCAAGTTTTGCCTATTTATAAGCTAAATAAAACCCTTATAGACTAAGAAGTGTTATAACAAAGGGAACTAGAAACTTGGAAACAAATTAATATAGTAAAATGATAAACTGAGAAACCTAACCAGTAGTGGGGAAATAAATGAAGTTCAAAAGGTAGCAACTAGCTAAATTTGGAGGTTAATCTTCAAATATAACAACTTCGGCTCATCTCCAATAGTCCTCAATGCTAGAACAATGAACTTTTCATCCTTGATTTGTGTCACTATGCTTTAGCCTATGTATATATTTTTTGAACATTTATTAACGTATATTTTCTGCTTCAGTAAGTCTAACAAATAACTTATTTTGTTCTCTTCATTCAATAGAATACCTATATATAAGTGCAGAAGCATAAATTTACAGTTGCTGGAAAATAGCATTTGTCTAATTTTATTTGTATCTTATCTTTATCTATTTCGTATGCTTGAAAAGTGATGTTTGGTTTCTAATATTTTTGGGTATTGAATTTAGCTTGTGAATAGGTTGCTTATTAACTTTGTAAAAGGGAAGAATATGTATTATGAAGTTTATGATAGATGTATATTTGCATTTATTATTTTACCATTTAAATATCTTACATCGACGGTGTTTTGTTTGAAGCAACTGTTGCTGA
The DNA here is from genome assembly GCA_024138015.1 of Lumnitzera littorea. NCBI lineage: Eukaryota > Viridiplantae > Streptophyta > Magnoliopsida > Myrtales > Combretaceae > Lumnitzera > Lumnitzera littorea. The sequence goes on along the minus strand of JAMXBB010000003.1, from coordinate 17,271,680 downwards.
AATCTCTCTCTCTCTCTCTTCTTCTTCTTCTTCTTCTCTCTTTTTTTTTTTTTTTTTATGTTTTTTGGTTTTGGTTTTTGTGGTTTTGCAGTGGGGGGTTTGGGGGCATGTGAGTCCTTGCTGAAATCTTTGATGGCTCAATCATATTGTCTTCCTATTATTTAATTCTCTTGAATCTAGTACATCTGCTTTATCCTATTTTCCCCAGTCTTGCATGTGGATATGCTGAACTGAAGTGGAAAAATTTTTCCATGTAGATATATATTTTGAGTTGGAGCATTTTTGATTTACAGAAATTTTATTGACAGGTTAAAGGATAGAATAGGTGCAAGACAAATATCAAGTGATTTAATTTTTAGCGCACTGTCATCACTCAATCTGCTTAAGTTGAGACTGCATGCTCATAGCAAGCCCATCGCAGAGGTCAGTTTGATCTTCCATAGCATCTCTTTCCATGACCTTGTGGGCTGGTGAAATGGATGGTTTCAAGTTTATTTTATAGTTTCATTTAGCCCAGTTGAAACGCATTGTGATTTATTTAAATCTGAACTTTTGCTAAGCATAATAATATGCATTAAACATTTTGGTGCCTTTTGGACAAAATCAACCAAATCAGGGTTATTTTTTTCCTTCTGGTTTTAGGTGGAGGACAATATTGCACAAGCATTTTGCTTAGTTGGGGAGCTGCAATCCGCTGTTAACCGTTGCATAGCGTCTATTGAGGTACAGTCATTTAAGCTTCAGATTCATCCTTAATGCATGAATTTTCTACTAGTAAGGATTTCTGTACCAAGCTTCCAGTAATATTTGCATAATACATAAAATATGTTGTTTGCGCTGTGGTTATATAGACTAATGCATTCGACAAAGGCTTTCATAGGTGATCTGCCTAAATATAAGGGAGTAATGGTGATTTCGAGTCATTGGCTGCGTTCAAGCATTTGAATGTGCAATCTGTCCATATGAGTACTTTTCACCATAACTTTTGGCTTTTATACGTGCACTATATTGGAAATAGGAATTCGTTGGTCTGATCAAACCTAGGGAAACACTTGTTTGTTTATGAGCTAACAGAAAATTATCTTGCTGGCTCTACTTTGCTTCTCTTATGGGAGATCATCAAATTTGTTTAATTGTTATATGAACAATGAGTCTATAACTGAAATGCTTCCCTGAGTTTTTTGGTCTTCTTTCATTCACTTGCCCTATTTTGGTGGTGTTCTCAAAAGAAACAGTCCCACTTTTACTTCTATGCTGTGGAAATTTGGAGGACATATCCTAGTATTTTACCTTTATGCAGATATTAGAGAAAATCTATGGTCGAGATCACATTGTCATTGGATTTGAGCTGGTGAAGCTTTTATCCATTCAGATATCTGCTGGAGATTGTGCAACTTCTAAAACTATAAGCAGAATTGGCTTGATTTTTAGAAAATATTATGGTTCACATGTAGAAATGATTTTTCCATTTTTGCCATCTTTGGAAGAAGCGGCTACGACTTGCCGTGTGTAAAGAGCTTGTTTATGAACAGAAAGTAGTCATTGTTATCATGTAGAACGAAGTTGAAGACCGAAGGGAGCTTTAATCAAGTTAATCGGCCACGCCATGTCTCCATGTTTACTTGGAGATATGAAACAAACGACACTGTAATGCTAATGGCATTCTTCGTCCAGATTCTGTATGAAAAGAGAAATTTACAAATATGTTTATATAATAAATGATAATATATTGTGTATAAATTTATATGTTATTATTACACACGCACGCACGCACGCACACACACACATGCATACATATATATATATATATAATATGTGTATATGTATATCCTTTGTCATGCATGGATAAATAATTATAATCAGTTGTATATTCTATCTAATTCTACGTGATCTTTTGATGTCAATAATATCTAAGCTAAATGCGATCTAATGTTTTAACTTACGGGAGACGGATCTCAAATGAGAATACCCTGGTGTTTTCATTCGGTTTGCTAGGAATTAAGGCATCAAATTATCGATATTTTTCTAGCATTCGTGAATTGCCCATTTCAATATAGTTTGCAACAATTGTTAGATTTATTAGAAGCGAACTATGTTGTTAAGGAGAACTCCAATCCAATGATCCCATCGAACGTAAGCTAGAGTACACGATCATACACATTTCTTGCTCTTTAATTTAACAGTTTTAGCTCCGAATCAGAAAAACCGACTTCTGATTGTGCTCCCTGCATATTGAGAGTTCTGCCACCAATCCCTCAAAAGTCTAGAACGCGTCCTAGGTGACTTTTGGCTAAAAATAGGAATATAAAGGCTAGCGCAGTTCTCGGTATAGAAGGGTTTTGCTTGGAATCATTGTTTTTGCTCTTCAAAGAATGGTAATTTTGTTAGTGTTGTTAAACTTGGGTTGATACAATTCAGTCTAACTCAGTTGTGGAATCAATTCAGTCTAATTTTGATTTAACTCTTTGATAAAACTCAGTTTTTCTTTTCAACTTTTAATCCTTTCACATATTCAAGTTAACTATTTATGCCAAGTCCAATAATACTGCTTTTTTATAACCCTAAAGATAATAACATAACTCTCCCCGAGGTTGACTTGACCTCTATGCCTAGTTATGCGGACCTCTTTACCGACGTAGATGTACTCCATATAGTCAATGTCGAGCTCGGGGTCGATCACCCGAGGTCGATTATGGGGCCTCCAAGGTCTTGTCTCTCGGGTGCTTAATAGGTGGACGGCTAAGGATGAGCTAAACTATGCCTGGAGCTTCGATTTGCATAACCTATTGAGATGCTTCTCAATTATTCAACCCACCAAGCTTTTGCCGAGCATTGACCTGCACCAAAATAGCTTGGACCAGCTAACCTCCTATTTTCCCTTCTTGAATCTACGTTGAACTATCAATTGGATCGAATTGAATAGAAAATTAAGTTTTTTTTTTTTTTTTTTTACAACCAGTTCAATTGTCAGTTTTGTTTGGCATTGGTCAAACGGTTTGGTTCTTAAGGGTGAACCGAATCATATAGTTCGAACCGAACCAAAATATTCCTAATTTAAAAAGAAAGCTTCATCATATGATGGACTAATTTTCTTTGGTATTTTTATATTCTTATGGAATGTTTTTTGTAGTTGCTAATTATGTAATTTATGATGGCTTTCCTCATTTTGGGAGTTAATTATAATCTCTATTATGGATTCTAAACTTTGATGGAGTTATGTTTATGCATTCTTTATATTGGATTCAATGAGATTTATAATCAAAAGTCTATAGGTTGAGGTTGTGCTTTTTGATTGTTAAATTTATAATATTTATTAAAAAAATTGGTTTGAACTACGAATCAAACCATGCGAAACTATTTTTTTAGGTTTAAAAAATTTATGAACTAAATTGTATGATTATGTTTAATATAGAAAAAAATTGAACCGTTGATTTTAAATTCGATTTGGTAAAGGAGGAGAGGGGTAGAGTGAGTTGTATCAAATTGGATCGAGCCTAACCTAGCCTCCATACTTCTTTATTTGCTTCTACCAAGTGCCCAACCAATGCCCAAATAACATGTGTTCTAACAAGAGATATGGATGTCCTCCAATAAAGCTTCTTTTCCTTATTATTCCATTAAGTAACAATAGAGAAGATTGTGGCAAGGTTAGTGATAAGAAATAACTCTTTGGATAAGTTATGTACAGTCAAGCTAAAGGAGTACAAGGACTCACATTAAGAATATTACCTCGCAACCCTATTCAGGATGAAGATTCCTATTCCAATCTTTATTGTTTACACTACTACTGACTTGAGTGCTAAGCTCTTGTAAGTGCTAACACATTTCCTAAGCCTCCAAGTAGTCATGCCTATTATTGAGCTCTTATCACGATCCAAATAGCGTTCAAGTTGACCAACTTCAAATGCCAGACCAAGCCGAGCTATTGAGATACTTGACCTACAAAGGATCAAAACACTCTTTAGTACCTAAGCTTTAACTTGAGCTAAACTAGGTTAGCTCTAATTGTTGACTTTCTTCTAACCTTGTTCGAGATAGTGTGATTGACATCCGACCTTAAAATTCATTATAGCTTAGCCAACTACACTACAAGCTTCCAATTGCCTCTGAACACATATCTTTTAACACAATATTTCAGAAGAATTCTTTACTTTTTCTTATAGAATATTCTTTGTCTTTTTCACTCTTTTTTTAGCATGTCTTATGTATCCCATTCTAAATTACTCTTTTTGTCTTTTCATATATGTATCATAACCCTAGTAGGGTAAGTATATAGACCCTCATTTGCTTGTACACAAACATTATCACTTTACATCATTGAATATAGACATTATCCCTTTGAGAGCACTTAGTTATGTTTAGCTTCTTTATGAAGAGTTAGTGGCGAGTGACCTTAATACTATATTCGTAAGGTATATCGAATGTTAAAATCAGGCTGAGTGGGATTTGTTAGTGTGTCATATCCAGTTGGTAGCCATTCAAATTTGCTAATCCCCCCTTTTATTTTCTTGTTCCCATTTGTTGTGGTGCGGCCTCCATGTGTATGACCTCAAAGATGCATTAGCTAGGAGCTATGGTTCGAAGGTAGTCTTGGGCAGAGAGTGTTCTCCATCGTGTAATGTTCGGTTTAGTTCTGATTCTTATGTGAGACATCATACTCCTTAACTTGGATCGAAGAATGCAATTTCTTTAATTTTACGGCGGATCGGATTACATTGTGCAATGACAATTGCTTGTACATGTATTACATCTAACTATATTCATTGAAAAACCTTGGTTGCTTTGTGTAAGATATGCACTTCTGTCTTTATCCCACTTACTAAGTAAGTTGTCACTCATCCCTTTTTGTTTGTTGACTTTACTAACTTCTAGGAAAACTAATAGAAATTCTTTAGGTGACTCCCTAGTTTTCAATTATTGATATGTATTTTATGTTTTTGTAAATCTGTGGACTTTTATAAATTCTTTACTAGTCATATTATCTTTTAATACCAATATAACTTTAAAAATTTCTTCTTAGTATCAAGACTTTGTACAAGTTAGTTTCTAGCAGATATTTTCAATGATTACACCATAAATTTATATTAAACAGGTATTGAATTAGATACCTTAAAATTGTTGAGTCAGGTACACATTGTGTAGAATATACTTATGTTAGCGGCTAAGGTGGCTAGCTTCTAGCTTATGTTATGATTCCTCTGGTTTGGAGTGTGACAAAAACCATGTCTTATAGCTTATAAAAACTAGTAATTTTCAATGATAATAGCAAGTCTATATTTGAGGATTTTTTTTTTTAAACAAGATTGGATGGTTTTTGAAACAAATGATATATTAAGATATTATCAGTTTTTACCCTTCCAAAAGTTGGTGTTTTGACTAGTGACTACAAAACCCCAAAAACCATGGGCTAACCTACAAAAACCAGCAATTTTTGGCAATGAGAGAAAAAGTCCATACTCATGAGTTTTCTAAGATCCAAGTTGAATTTTTTTCCCTTATAGATTTATTAGGACATTTCCTTGAAAATAAGATGATTTTTTTTTTTTTTAAATCTAACTCATCTATTGGACATTCTTGATTATTCTCCTTAAAGGTTGGAATTCTATGAAAACTAGCCCTTTTTTACAAAGGGAGAAAAGGTCCATATTCATGAGCTTTTTTGGGACCTAAAGTGAAGGATTTCACCCTTAGTCATCCATTGATTGTTCTCTTCCAAAAATAAGAAATTTAACTAGTGCTTAAACCCTAGAATCCATGAGAAGCTAATTAACAACATCCCTTTTCTTTGCTTCCAAAAGAGGCTTCTCTTATTTGATTAGTCTATGATAATTATTGATTCTTACTGATGGAAGAAAAAGTACATACTTGTGAGTTTTTCAAGACCTAAGTTTGGTGGTTCTTGTCCTGTATCCTATAGTAGGACATTCTTAACTATTCATCTTTCAATTAGATTGATTCGACTTATCGATAAGAAGTGGTGGTAAAGTGATAAGTTTGATTGGTAGTCTTGAAACCTTAAAAACCATGTTTATGTCTTGAAAAACTAACCTTTTTGGTAATAAGAGAAAAATTCCATACTTGTAAATTATTTGTGAACTAAATTAGATGACTTTTGCCTTGAATCATATATTAGGAAATGCCTAATTATTCCTCTTGTAAAAGTGGGAAGTTTTGCTTATGACAATGAAACTCCAAAACCATGAGTTATAACCTATGAGAATGGGCAATTCTCAATTGATGAGAGAAAAGTCCATACTTGTGCACTTGAGTATTTGGTTTTACAGATTAAGTGGTATCAGAGTCTAGGTTAATGGATTTATAGAATGATTAAGAAAAGGATTATTAGAAAGGAAAAAGGTGAGATGAGAATGGGTAGAAATAGGATTTGGAGAGCTAGTAAAACAATTTTGCCTTTCTTAGCACTTGTTATTTCCTTAAGTATTTGTGTTGTTTTTGTTTTTGTAAGTTTTCTTTGTATCCTTTCCTTAAAGTTAGTTGTTTATCTTTCTTTGTTTCTTTGTATCTCTTGTAAAATGCCACATAGCAAAAACCATATATTTAGCAACAACTTTAGCAATATGCAAGATACTCCAGTGGAGAGAAAGAAAGGGGTCGGCAACAAGGTAAGCAATTTTGACAAATTGAGTTTACAATGTGTGGGTGGGGTGTGGCGGGGGTGGTGGGGTTGATAAATGCCTTAAGGAGGATAACAAGGGGTAGTGCATGGTGCTTAATTACAACAAACAGTGAATAATTTGTTGGGAGTTTTGTTTGGGAGATAACAAGAGTAATTCATCTTAAACGTGATCACTAGATAGACAAATCCCTCCAACCTTAAAGAGGAAGATCTAGTTGAGACACACCACTAGATGGAGGACATAGAAAAGATTTTTGCTACTTTTAGAATGCTTGAAGAATGAAAGGTCACTTATGCCCTTGTATGTTGAAGGGCACAATAACAATTTAGTGGTCTAATAAGAGTAAGTTTATTAGGAGACTGATTACATGGCAGAGGTTCAAGGATTTGTTTTATGAGAAGTATTTTCTCAATAGTGTAAGAGTTGCTATGGAAGTTGTTAATTATAATTGCTAGTATGGCAATAAGTTTGTTGCAAATTATGAGGTGGAATTAAATCGCTTAAGTTAAGCCTATAGTATGAAGTAAGTTTTCTACTACTAACTTATGGTAAGGTAGTGGAAAAGGCCCAATGTTTATAGTAAGGCAAGGAGAGAAAAGAAGGGTAGATGTTTCAAAGATTTGAATTAGTCATTAGGAAGAGGCTTGGGTTAAGTATGGCTTTTCAGGATAGAGGTAAGAGGCCTATGTTCAAGATGAAGTCAACCAAACCTACGACCATTTTATTGTGACCCTACCAATATAGACTAGTGGTTATTTTATTACCTCTACCATTACCTCTATTTGCTAGTATAGTGCAAAGGTGCTCGAGATGCCTTGGGCCTCATGATTTGAGCCAGTGCAATTGGCCTAATGGGGCTTACTTTTCTTGTGGAAAAATAGGAAACACATTTTGGGTTTGTAATGAGAAGACGATTCCTCAAATTTTTGTTTCATTTGTAAATAGTGGGGTTATTGGTCATTTGAGTGTGGTATTATATTAGTCCTTACTCATACTAATCCATAGCTGCTATAGATTCAGCTTATTGCTAAACTATAATAGCATGCCTTAACTAATTACGCATAGGTTCTAGGACCTAGATAGAGAACTCTTATATGTTTATTTACCTTACAGCAGTAGTAGCTTTATGAGCCGGTTGAGTAGGATACCATAATAGGTACTTTTCTTATATACTACAAATGCCTTTGTTCTTTTCGACAAAGGTGCAATGCATTATTGCATATCTGATGATTTTGTGTGTACTAGTGGTTTATCACCTGTATGGCTTGAAAATTCCTTACCTATTAGTACTCCATCAAGAGTTATAGAAGTCTTAAACTAGATTTGTAAAGATGTCAAGATAAACATATAAGGGTGATTAATGCTAGCAAACCTTTGAGATTTAGAAATGTTAGACTTTGATGTTATTCTTGGAGTAAATTGGCTGTCTAGGTATCATGCTACAATTAATTGTCATAACTTAGTGGTGTATTTTGATATTCTTGGAGAAGATCTAATTAGTCTTTAGCTAGAAGCTTAGAGACTTATTGGGTTATGCACATGTGAATTGTGGAGTAGGAGTATGTTAGCTGCGATGACAATGGAGGTAAGTTAGATAGTAAGACTAGAAGAGATGCCTATAGTAAATGAGTTTGTAGATGTTTTCACAGAAGATCTACCTAGTCTACCCCCTAACTAGGGAGATAGACTGTAGTGTCAATCTAGCATTGCATATAACACCTATATTTAAGCTAGCTTTTAGAATGGCCTTGAAAAATTTAGTGGAGTTAAAGACTTAATTGGATGAGTTACAAGAGAAAGGCTTTATTAGACTAACTTTGTCACCGTTAGGGGGGCATTAGTTTTCTTTCTAAAAAAGAAAGATGGAAGCATGAGATTGTATATATACTATAGGGGATTGAATAGGGTGACACTAAAAAACACGCATCCCTTTCCCAGAATTGATGATCTATATCAAATTGGGAGCTCAAATTTTCTTAAAAATTCACCTGAGGTTGGGATACCATCAATTAAGATTCAAGGAGGAAGTGATAAGTTCTAAATTGGTTATATTTTACATGGTGATTTCCCATCATTTTTCATGATTTTCCTTTAAAATTTGAGTTTATTTTTAGATAATAATACTTAGTTTAGTAAAATTTTATTTCCTAGGTTTTGAAACGATCTATGTAAGAAAACGAGAAGATAGAAACAAGTTTTACTCAATTCGGAGCTAAAATGTGCAAGTTATGAAGATTGACACAATCGAACGACATGATTGGATTATTTCTAAGTGAATTTACAACCAATTTTAAAGTATTACAACTAGTGATATGACCAAATGACACAATATGTCCTTGGTCGTGTCGTTCCTAGTTTTGAAAAGAAAAAAAAAAATAAAAGAAGACATGAAGGAATGGCAGTGAGTTACACGATTAGGGGACATAGTCGTGTCTCTTGCATGAACTTTATTTTTGTCATTTCCTATATAAAGCCTCTTTAAGGTTTTTTAGAGAGATATAATTAGACAACTTTTGGAGAGCTTTTTAAGATAAGAACACTCAAGGGAGCAAAGGACCATCAAGACTTTAAAATTCACCCTTATTTAGATTTCATGATTTTCCCTTTTGTAATTCTTTATTCTTTGATTTTAGATTGTTACTTTATGATGTGTAGAGAGTAGATCTTTAGTATCTAGGTCTTGTACCACTTAAATCTACTCGTGTGACATGATTTTTATTAGATTTAATTAATTCTTTATTCTTTTCTTGATTCAATTATGTATGCTTCATGATTTAGATTATTATGTAACCTAGAATTTGTAATCTTATAAGAGAATCGAGAGATTTCTTATAAAATTAGATCTAGGCATAGTCAATATAGATTGTTATAAGATTAGAAACAATTTGCAAGATCTTTCTAGAATTTTTAATTATAGCATAAAGAATTTGTTATGTAATAATACAATCTTAGGTCATGTTATTGAGAAGAGATTTTAATAAATGATTTTAAGATTGGGGTTAATTGGTGTAAATACTTAATTTTTGCCCCTTTTATTTTTATTATTTTCTTTTTCTTTTTTTTTTTCTCAATAAGTCATAAATTAGGAAAAATACAAAAAAAAGAGAAAATTAAAGAAAACCTAAAAAATTGAGAAATTTAGAAAAAATAAGAATTTTAGGGAAAATACAAAAAAATTCAAAAAATAAGAAATTGAAAAAAAAAAAAGTTACCAAAAATAGGAAGTGTAGAAAGAAACCTTAAAAAATAAAGTTTAAAAATTTAGAAAATTGAAAAATTACAAAAAATAGAAAAATTGAAAAAAATAAGAGATTTTATAAAATACTATTTTATTAGGATGGTTTTTTTTTTTTTTTTTTTAATTTTGAAATAAGTTTAGAAGTTAGGTCGTTGGGCATAAGTTTAGATTTGAATCTAGTTTAGGCTGACCTGGTTTTAATTGTATAAATGGATAAGGTATAAGTTAATTACCTAATGGATAAGCATTTGAACATTGCATGGGATTAAACTTGAAGTCTTGGGTTCGAATCTTGATAAAGGTAGAGAGGCCTTTTTATTTTTGTAACTAGCACATTGCCACATGTCAGGATTTGACTGCAGCACATGTCCTGACATGTGGCAGCATCGGGTTAGATGGCAGGCTGATGTAGCACTACGTGGCAAGTCGTATTGATCTGTGGGTGTTGACGTGGTGCCACGTTGACGCTACATCAGCATTTTCTCTCTCTCTTCCCCTTTCCCTAATTTTCCTCCACTTTCCCTAGACAAGAACAATCTACCCCCTCCATTTTGGCCCTTGATTTCATGCATTTCCCTTGTCAAAACCCATTAATTAATGATACAAATTCATCCTCCGCATAGCCTACTGTGAATTGAACCTAATAATGCATCTAAATTTAGTCAATGAAGTATTCAAATCGAGCTTCAAAAATCGGAAAAAACTAATTTTTTGTACATTAGCATTTGCATCCGACTGTGAGTTTCCTTGGTTTTTTGGGTTAAATTCAAGTATAAATGGGGCTTAGGGACGTCCATGAACATAAACAACCAACTTGAATCACTCGAAACAACCTCTCTCTCTCTCGCGATCACTTTCTCTCTCTAACTCACTCACTCTCTCTCTCTTTCTCTTCAATTCTCTCTCTCCACTTAAGTCCGAGCTGAACCACTACCCTAAGAACATTACTCGTAGCTTAGGCTTCCCAACCCAACTGTTTTCTACCTCTGCCATGACTCATAGCATCGCTACCACCTAAACAATAACCATTGAACCCCTTCCCTCTCGAACCACCACCTCTAGCTCTCTTCAACCCAAACCAACACCACCACAACACTCCTTGACCTCCTTAACCCAAGAATCATCACCCCATTCATATCCAGTAACCCCCTACGGCACCACTCGAACATCGCCATTACCGCCATACTTCGTACCACCACCAAATGACCACTGCAAGCCATGACACTTGGCTTACCCCCCCAAGTCCAATCCCAAGCACATAAATTCATCCTTACCCCTAAGAAATTCAGCCCGAATCATCTTAAACTGTGCTTGGCTGATGTTGTTGAAGTGGAGTTATAGATGACCTAACTTGCGATTCGACTCGAACCTGGCTAACCGATTGGGCCCCACTTTAGGTTTAACCCAAGTGCCCATTGCATCTGATCCTTTTTTTTTATTTAATTAATTAATTTCTTTTTTACTTTATTATTAACTTTTTGTTGTTGTTTTTATATAATTGTAAATGTAATACGAAAAAAAAGAAAAACCGAAAAAGAAAAGATGCCAAAAAAGGGAAATGAAAAAAAAAAGGAAGAAGTATTTAGTTTAGTTTTTATTTATTTATTTTCTTGTTTTAGTTGAAAAATAAAAAATTGAAAATAAAAAGTAGAAGGAATAAATAATAAATAATAATAATTTTTTTATCACTTAGAAAATTGATTTTCCAAAAAATAAAATAAAAATAAATCAACCATTTTTCAAATTAGGATAATTTAGAATTTCTAAAAATAAAATCTAATTTAGGACCTTTTAAGAAATTTTCTTAAATAAACTAAATTGAGTAAAATGTAAATTCGATTGTTTTTAAAATTAAAATCAACTCAACCCACTAAAGTTTTCATAAAAAGAACAATATATGTCTGATCCTGAATAGTGGGTATATAGGTACTTACAGGGCAACTACAAAAATAAAAAAAAACCTAATTTTTTTTTAACTTCATTTATCCAATTAGAATAATTGATAATTGATTTCTGTCTTTTAAAATTAAGAGGTGATTTTTAAGATTAAGGTTAAATTTGGAAAATCAATGGTACTCACAAGGGTTTAAAAATCACAACTCTCAAATTTAGATCTTTTATTTTAAAACCGTTTTACAAAATTTAGTTTTTATCGAAAGACCAGTGGTTAAGTTATAACTAATCCACTCAATTGGTTATAACTTAACTCTCTTTCTTGACTCCGGTCGAGTGGCGACTCTAAAACGTTTTCATTATATAAAAAGATAAAAACCAGTTTTCTTTAAACTTTAGTTGGGGGTCACTATTAAACGGGTAGGGTTCAGTAATGATTAGTTTAAAGAAGACTTAATTTTATAAGAGAACCGAAAGGTGAAAAGCCAAGCTCAACAGCATGGTGACTCCATTGGGGACATTGAGAGGGTTAATCATTCGACTTTCCAAAATTAAAATTAATCTTTAAAAATCACTTTATTGAAATTTATTTACTTATTCATTTGTATCATAACTGTATGAACGTCTTTGCAGGTTTAGTCTTATTTAGTTGTTTTAAGTGGGGGATTTGTTTTTTATACCATGAATGCATGATATATATGGTTGAACTTAGGCTATCTTAGGACCTTAGGATAGAGAGCCATTGTGTAAGTTCCAGATGTAGTGGGGCAACCATCGTTCGAGGCTGATTAGGCTACCCCACTTAAACTTTGATGTGACCAAGGAACCATTTTGTAAGAAACGTGTGAGGTCATAGAGTTTAAAGACCTCTAGAACTTACCCTTCTTGCATACATTATTTAGGGTTTTATGGCAGCTTTGTTATAAAAGAGAAAAAGAAGAGACAAACTTGAAGTTTCTTTCTTCGTATTTTTTTTTTTAAATTCACCCTCAGCTTCTATTTATCTGTCATTAACTTCATGTTTATACTGTTATCTTGCTATCACATGCATTGGGATATGGGGGTCCATTTATTGCATTAAAGATGTAGGGTAGGTACGGTCAGACCTAAGTTGTTTTAGGACCTTAGGAGAGGGGCAATTGTATAAGCTTCAAGTGCTATGGTGTAACCACCGCTCGAGATTGATTAGGCCATCTCACTTAAGCTCGATATGACCAATGAAAGTGTTCTTTAACAGCTCGATGTGACCAATGAAAGTATTCTTTAACAAGTAAGGTCACAAAGCTTAAGGACCTTTTTAGAACTTACCCTAATTTTATTCGTGAACCTTTTTTCGAATCAGCAAATTGATGCAATGTAGCAAAACTAAAAAAAATCTATGAAGTTTCCTAATCTTTTCCTTGGAAATGTTTTCTTCCTTTAAATATCAATGTAATCCATGTGTAAATAAGATAGTTTTGATGGAATTTTCTTTTCATCATTTTTGTAGAAAATGGTTAGGTCCTCTCTTATACAGGCCCTTTTTAAATAAGTCCATATCTACGAGCCTTTAGAGCCTAAGGGGATACTTCAAAGATGGTTTCAATTTTTTGATCCAGACTAATAGAAATTCATTGAAGACAAGATTAAGCCCATCCTCTCATTGCTCAAAATCCAGACTAATATCAACATGGTATGGGCTTTGGTTTACTTCTAGGACCCTTAGAATTAGTCTTTTCGCTTTAGCCCATGCCAGCTAAGTCTAACTAATGAAGAATACTCCTATCTATTAGGAGTCCCCTCTATTGGAAACGAAAAATATGTCCTGGATATTACGGTTAGCCTTACAAAGATTTTCAAAAAGCTCTTAGGCTTTCATGAATTCAAAATATGCAAAATGTAAGTAGATCCCTATAAGAGAATCATTAAGTTGGATAATCTTTTTACTTGGTTCGTGACCCCGTCTAGCTATAACCAAAAACTCTTCTACGGTAGTTTTGAAGATTGATAGTAATATAGGATCAATGCCTATATCTTGGCAACATTTGGAACTATTTTGTTTCTCGATGGGATATTTCACATATATCATAGGATTGTGGAGCTTGTGACTCAATTTTTAGAAGGGAAATCTTATGTCTCGACATTGCCAGCAGCATAAGCCAAGTCGCTTAGTCATCTATAGGAATAAAGGAATGGAGACTTAAATACTAATATGGCCCTACTTATAGTTTGGTTTATCAGTCATACTCGAGGCCCTAAACTTGATTTCCTTCATAAGCAAAGCGTTTTGGAAGATAAATCCCATTGATGTGTCGTTGCTGTCAGTGAAATCCTTAAAGGCATTGCAACCTATTACTGGGTTAGACCTTTTCAGAAGTTCCATAATGAAGATATCTTCTAGGTTGCTAGATGGATCAAGGCAATTGAGTTGAAGAGGAGAAATAAGATTGAAGAAGAGCCAATACTTCACAAGAAAAAGAGGATCTAGACTTTAGGGATTATTTGTAATAATTTTTTTTTAAATGTAAGGGAAACTTTAAAGATGCAATAAAAATCTATTTTTTTTTGCCACATCGTAATTAGTTTGCCACCTCTCTTCTCTACATTTACATTACTTCATAATGCATTCTTTAGTTTCTATTTGAATAAAATCATGAGAGTTGTGTCCTTAAGTCTCTAAGTCTTTTTTTCTATACCTTCTACTCCAACTCTTTCCAACCTTTTCTCTTATACATCCTTAAGATCTTTTTTCTTAGGGGATTGTAAATACTTAGACCTCTGATCCCTTAGGATTGTTTTCACTCTTTTGTTACAACTTGTAAAAAAGTCTTATTCTTATATTACGTTCATTTTTTTTCCTTGTTCTCTTTCTTAAAAAGAAGAGATTTCTTTCCAAAAAAAAAAAAAAAAAGAAAAAAAAGAAAAAGAGAAAGAAAAGCTGCTAATTGGTAAAGAATTCTTCCAATCAAGTTTACATGATTGACGATAGACTTGCATCTCTAGAAAAGATGATGCATCAGATGGCTTAACAATGGCAAATCTTATTCCCAATAATCACCACTTTCTAGATATCCCAAGATTTGAACTTAGAAGGGAGATTCTCAAATCTGGAAGAGAAGATAGCCATGTTACAAAAGAGCACTACAAATCTAGAAATGGCAATGGGTCTCATGCTTAGAAGATTTCAACACCCGACGTTTAACATTGATCAAGTGCTAGTAAGTGCAAGTGATGAAGGAAGCCTAAGCAGAAAGAAGCTGAGGAAAAGTGAGAAAGAACAAGCCTTAAGGACTTAAAGGAGACGATTCACTTAACTAAAGATATTAATCACCCAAATCTTTTATCATTTGAAAGCAATAAGGATTATTGCTTGTAAAGCCCTTAATTGAAATTACAAGCCACACAGCTTTGACCCAGAAGCACGATACGACTGTCATATGGGTTAAAAGGGGCACTCAACTAAAAAATACTGGAGATTGAAGAATAAGGTTCAAGACTTGATTGATGCAAAAGTCATTTAGCCAAAGCTACAGCAGGATGGTCCCTCTTCAAGTCATGGGGGTAGTCTAAATGAGTCACCTAAAACTCCATTTCTTTTGAGCTTACTAATGCCTTTGATAAGCTTACAAGTTGTTTCAAGTCGTTGGGTGCTTGTTAAGACAGGGGCAGAAAGAAGAAAGTTGTTTTTCAATAAAGTCTGTAATAGTTGGAATAACATAATCTTATTGCCTTTTCAATTATTATTGGTAACTCACTCTTAAAAGGTTTAGAATGAAAAGAGGCAAGCTATTTTCCACACATTAACTTGAAACACTTTGAGAGTTGAGCAACATAATGGTGAGGATACTTTGGACTCATTCCTTAAAAGAAGTCTACTTTGGATGTGATACGTAGATTAAAATGAAGTTAGGCATTCATTTTTCGAGTCTTAAACATGATCGTCTCTTGTTCACCCCATTGGACCCATTTGAAGAATTTTCAAATTTAAACCCTATCGAGAACCACTCCATAATAGGGCAATTTGGAGGTTAGGGTCATTGATAAGGAGAGAGAGATTAAAATTGGTTTGTACTTGTTTCAGTAATGTTAAATTCAAAAGTAAATTTTTTTTTTCTAATAAGTTATGTTTTTTGAAATAGGGAAGAGCCATATCCTTTTCAAATACCTCAAACTTATACTTACTTCGCCTAAGCCCATGCAATAGAAATCCATGGATTTTGGTCCTTGAATCAATTAAAAAGCAAAAACTTAGCGATGGAGATAGTCATTCTTGGGGCCAAAGAAAGAGCAGTAAGAGATAGTGGGGCAAAATAATAATAAAAAGAAAAGAAAAAGATAAAAAAGAGAGAACCCAGGTGTGAGACAAAAGCCTTAAGAAATACATCATATCCTAGTAGGGGTAGCTAAATCGAATCGAAAATCAAAGCCCAAATAGCCCTAAAAGTGGATGGCTCTAAATTACAAATCTGAGCTTAGAAACCTAAAATCTCTATATCCGCTTTAGAGCCTCTCTCATACTAGGCCTTCCCACCCACGATACCACCCTTACACAATAAAAGCTCTTTGGGTCTCGAAAGATAGTATATCTTTAATAAAAATTGTTTTTGAAATTGGGGCAAGCATACTTTTAATTTTTCCTAGGGTTCTCGACTTGTATACTTGAGTTTAATAAAATATTTCTTTCAAAATAAGCCTCTTCATTAGTCCCTTTTGAAACCCTTGGAGCAAAAGTCGAAATTTATAATGTTAAATCGAAAAAGACCTAATGGATTGATCAAGGCGTATAACGTGCAAAATGGACTATAATTTTGGGACTGTAGTTAAGAGTGTAATCTGGCCTGAGAGTTTGCAAGAAAGTCCTTTTCGACTAGACTAATCATGAGTCGCCTTTCCTTAAAAAATAAGGGTGTTTGAAAATCATAAGGCCCCACTAAGCTATTTGGCATCCAAGTTCAAGGGAACATAAGAGGCCCTATGTGAATATTAAGGAAGGATTCTTTACCCGTTAGCAAACTAAAAAAAAAAAAAAGAAGAGAAAAAGAAAAAGAAAAAGAAAAAGAAAGAGGAAGTAAATCTTTATTCTAAGTCCATGTTGGCCTAAATGGCCAAGTTTTTCATTTCAAAAAGTTGACCACAATAGTTTGGGTTATTTTCGCTATATTACAAATGAAAGAAATTGTCCCCAGTGTCTTTTCTTGACATTAAGTGGTTTTTACCAAAGGAACCATCTATAAATAGTTTCCTCAAATCGGGTAGCTAGCTCTCAAAAGGACCATCCCTCCTTTTACCCAATTAACTCTTTTCAAGGTCTTTAACAAACCTATAGGGCACTTATGTTCCTCAATTCCCTTTAACATGCTCATAGGGCCCTTCAGTTCACTAAGTTCTTTTAATAAGCCCATAGGGTGCTTCTTTTTTCAAAGATCTTTTTAGCGAGCCCATAGGACGCTTGATTTCTTTAGGCGAGCCCATCGGGCCTCTCTATTCACCATGTTTCTCTTAGTGAGTCTGTAGGGCACTTCTCTTTATTAGTTTCTTTTAGCTAACCCATACAGTCACTCACCTTCTACATCTAGTGTTAAGCCAACCTCTGAATGCATAATCTTATCTTAGTCTCTAAGGCATTCACAATATTTTCTCAAGCAAGCCCATAAGGCAATTCTCTTCATCGGTTCCTTTTGGAAGGCTCATAGGGCACAACATTAAAACTAAATTTAGGATTGCTAGTCTCCGAAAAACGCTCTCACTAAGTTAGTGAGCTGAGTGAAGTACGACTAGGTTTTAGATTGATCCTAGTTTAGGGTTACTAGTCCCTAAGAGATGCTCCTGCCTAAGTTAGTGAGCCTAATGAGGCACTACTAGGTTTTAGATTGATCCCAATTTAGAAACACTTCCACTTAGGTTAGTAAGCTTAACGAAGCACGACCAGGTTTTAGATTGAACTTAGTTTAGGGTTACTAGTCCCCGAGAGACGTTTCTGCCTAGGTTAGTAAGCCTAGTGAGGCATGATCAGGTTTTAGATCGATTCCGGTTTAGGATTGCTAGTTTTCGAGAGACGTTCTCACTTAGGTTAATGAGTCTAGTGAGGCATGACCAGGTTTTAGATCGATCTCAATTTAGGGTTGCTAGTCCCTGAGAGATGCTCCCACTTAGGTCAGTAAGCCTTGTGAGGTACGACTAGGTTTTAGATCAATTCCAGCGTAAGATTGCTTGTCCCTTAGAGACACTCTCACATAGGTTAGTGAGTCTAGAGAGGTATGATTGGGTTTCATTTCTTCATCCAAATCCCCAATAAATCGATTTTAGGATAGCTATTTAGTTGGTTTAGAGTTATCCTAGGAGCAAAAATAGTATCTCTTTGTTTTTGTGGTAAAATTTTATTTAAACTTCGCTACAGAGAGGACTAGCTATAGATACCCAATTTTTGCCCTTTTTATTTTTATTTTTTTTATTTTTCTTTCTTTTCTTAATAGGCCTTAAATTAGGAAAAATACAAAAAAATAGGAAATTAAAGAAAACCCAAAAAATTAAGAAATTTAGAAAAAAAAAAAGAATTTTAGAGAAAATGCAAAAAAATTCAAAAATAAGAAAAAGCACAAAAAATAAGAAATTAAAAAAAAGTACGAAAAATAGGAAGTGTAGAAAGAAACCCTAAAAAATAAGAAGTTTAGAAAATAAAGTTTAAAAATTTAGAAAGTTGAAAAATTACATAAAACAGAAAAATTGAAAAAATAAAAGATTTTAGAAAATACTATTTTACGAGGGTAGATTTTCTTTCTTTTTTTTTTTTTTAATTTTGAAATAAGTTTAGAAGTTAGGCTATTGGGCTTGGGGTTAGATTTGAATTTAGCTTAAGTTAACTTGGTCCATATGGATAAGGCACAAGTCAACAATCTAACGGATAAGTACTTGAATATTGCATAGAGTTAAACTTGAGGTCTTGGGTTTGAATCTTGGCAAAGGCAGGGAGACCTTTTTATTTTTGTAACTAGCACACTGCCATATGTCAGGGTTTGACTATGCTACATGTCCTGATACATGGTAGCATTGGGTTGGACGGCAGGTTGATGTGGCGCCATGTGGCATGTTACATCAGTTGCTACGTGTCATATGATGATACATGGAAACTTCGGGTTGGTCTACGCGTGCTAACATAGCGCCACGTCAGCATTTTCTCTCTTTTCCTCTTCTCTTTCTTCCCCTTTCCCTAATTTTCCTCCACTTTCCTTAGGCAAGAATAGTCTACCCCCTTTACTTTGGCCCTTGATTTTGTGCATTTCCCTTGCTGAAACAGATCAATTAATTATACGAATTCATCCTTTGCATAGCTTACTATGAATAATGCATCTAAATTCAATCAATAAAGCATTTAAATTGAGTTCGAAAAATCAGAAAAAACTGATTTTTTTGTGCATTTGCATTTGCATCTGATTTTAAGTTTCCTTATTTTCTAGGTTAAATTTATGTATAAATAGGGGTTTAAGGACGTCTACAAACACAGACAACTAACTAGAATCACTTGAAACAACCTCTCTCTCTCCTGCGATCACTCTCTCTCTCTCTTGCAATCACTTTCTCTCTCTAACTTACTTACACTCTCTCTTTGATTCTCTCTCTCAACTCAAGTTTGAGTCGAACCACTACCCTAGGAACACTTCCTGTAGCTTAAGGTCTCTAACCCAAATGCTATGGCACTACTCCTTATGGCACTACTCGAATACCACCACCACTGTCGTACTTTGCACCACCATCAAACGACCACTCCAAGTAATGGCATTCGGCCTGCCTACTCTCTCCAAGTCCAATCCTAAACATACAAATCTATCCTTACCCTCCAAAAATTTGGCCCGAATCATCCTGACCGTGCTTATCCGATGCTATTGAAGTGGAGTTGTAGACAACTTGACTTGATCTGACTACCTAACCTATGATCCAACCTTAAACCCGACCTGCTTTAGGTCTGACCCTTGCGCTTACTACACCTGATCCTTATTTTATTTTATTTATTCTTTTCTTTTTACTTTATTATTTAGTTGTTGTTTTTTATATATAATTGTAAATGTAACATGAAAAAAAATAAAAATTGAAAAAGAAAAGATGAAAAAAAGGGAAAAGAATAAAAAAGGAAGAAGTATTTAGTTTAGTTTTTATTTATTTATTTTTACGTTTTAGTTGAAAAATGAAAAAAATAACAAAAAATAAAAATAAAAAGTAGAAGGAATAAATAATAAATAAAAATAAATAATAATTTTTTTTATCACTTAGAAAATTGATTTTCCAAAAAATAAAATAAAAATAAATTAACCAATTTTCAAATTAGGATATTTAGAATTTCCAAAAATAAAATCCAATTCAGGACCTTTTAGGAAATTTTCTTAAATAAACCAAATGGAGTAAAACGTAAATTCGATTGTTTTCAAAATTAAAATCAACTCAACCTACTAAAGTTTTCGTAAAAAGAATTAAGTACGTTTGATCCCAAATAGCCGATATGTAGGCACTTATGGGGCAATGACAAAAAAAAAAAAACCTAATTTTCCTTTTTTTTTTTTACTTCATTTATCCAATTAGAATAATTAATAACTGAGTTTTGTCTTTTAAAATTAAGAGGTGATTTTTAAGATTAAGGTTAAATTTGGAAAGTCAATGGTACCCGTAAGGGTTTAAAAACCATAACCTCCGAATTCAGATCTTTTGTTTTAAAATTGTTTTATAAAAGTCGGTTTTTATTAAAAAAACCAGTGGCTAAGTTATAACCAAGATTGGTTATAACTTAACTCTTTTTCCCGACTTCGATCGGGTGCCGACTCTAAAACGTTTTCAAAATATATAAAAAAAACTGATTTTCTTTAAATCCTAGTCGAGGGTTAGTATTAAACGGGTAGGATTTAGTATTGATTGGTTTAAAGAAGACTTAATTTTATGAAAGAACTAGGAGGTGAAAAGCCAGGCTCGATAATTGGCTTGAGAAAGTGATTAACTTTAGTAGAGGGTTCTCTCGATTAAGAAAGATTAAAGAATAAATTAGATTATCTTGAAGTAGCTTATAATTTTATTGCTTTCTTTCTTAGTTCTTGAATAATTATTATTTAGTAATAATTTATTATAGTTACCTTTAATTTAGATTCTTTAAATTCTCAAACTTGAATTTGTAGGTTAGATAATAAAGATTTAGTGAGTATTAGTAGTTAAAGTCCTTGAGGGATTGATATTTGGACTTAATTCGCTTACTACAAATTTGATAGGTATGGGCTTGCTTAACGTATTAGGAAGACATTCCAAAGACCACTTTTAGAACTTGGTATGGGCATTACCAGCTTTTGGTGATGTCTTTTGGTCTAACTAATGCATTGAAAACATTTATAGACCTTATGAACATGTATTAAGTGATTATTTGGATAGGTTTGTGCTTATCTTTATCAATGACACCTTAATATATTCCATGAGCCATGAAGAGCATTAGGGACATTTGAGGCAAATGTTAGGTAGATTGAGGTTTGAGAAGCTATATGCAAAATTTAAGAATTATGAGTTCTAGCTTGGACAAGTGTCCTTCTTAGGACATGTTGTCGATAAAATGGTACATTGGTGGATTTGGGAAAAGTGGAAGTAGCAATAGTTTGGCCCAGACCCTAGATGGTAACAAAAACCAAAAGTTTCTTAGGATTAACAAGCTACTACAAGCGTTTCGTAGAGAACTTTGTTAAGTTTATAAGTCCTCTTACATGATTGACATAGAAAGGGGTTAGATTTGGTTGAGCCGATGGGTGGGAGAACAATTTTGTGCAACTAAAGAAGAAATTAGTATCAACTCCAATTTTAACTTTACCCTAGAGTAGGAAAGAATTCACCATCTATAATGATGCTTCAAACTAGGGACTTGGTTGTATGTTAATGTAGAAAAGGCAGGTAATAGCCTATGCCTCTTATCAATTGAAGTCATATGAGATAAATTACCGAACTCATTATTTAGAGCCAATAGTTGTGGTTATAGGGCTTAAGTAGTTGACACATTACCTTTGTGGTGAGAAGTGTATGGCTCTTATGTACTATAAGAGTTTAAAGTATATATTTACTTAGCAGGAGTTGAACATGAGGTAAAGGTGGTGGCTAGAGTTAATTAAAGATTATGACATTGAAATTCAATACCACCTTGAGAAGGTAAATGCTGTGGCTGACACCCTTAGTAGGAGGAGGTAAGGAAATTTAGCTACATTGTTCACCTCTCAGAAGCACTTATTAGAAGATATGCATAGGTTAGAATTGGAAATCTTTACTAGTAAGGTATGTATGTGCTTATCTAGTTTGCATATCCAACCCACCTTGATTAACAAAATTAAATTTGCTCAAGTTGAAGATGCATGTTTACATGAAATCAAGGATCAAATAGATTAAGGTAAGGTAGTAGAGTTTAATGTTGGTGTAGAGAGAGTACTAAGATGTACAAGGATTTAAAGAATCACTAGTGGTGGAATAATATGAAAAAAAAGAGATTGTTGAGTACGCCTCTAAGTTCACAACTTATTAGTAGATCAAAATAGAGCATTAAGGCCAGCTGGACAACTATAACCATTTTTAGTACTTAAATGGAATTAGAGCATGCAACCATGGACTTTGTCATAACCCTTCTTATAACTAAGGAGAAGTACGATAAGATATGGGTAATAGTAGGTAGGTAGGTTAACAAAGTGAGCTGATTTCATATTGGTTAACTTGGGGGATAAGCTAGAATGATTGGCAAAGTTATACATTGATGAGGTACGTACGTTGTATGGAGTTTATCATCTATAACTTCTAATAGTAAAATTAGGTTTATAAGCAAATTATGGAGAAGCTTGCAGAAGTTTTTGGGTACTAAAGTGCAATTTTGTACAACTTTCCATCCTTAGACTAATGGACAGTTTGAGAGAACTGTACGGATACTAGACGATATGTTGAGAGCTTGTGCTCTTGATTTTAGGGCTAACTAGGTTGAACACCGACCTTTAGTCAAATTTGCTTGCAACAACAGCTATCAAACAACCATAAAGATTGCTACATATGAGGCATTGTATGGAAGGAAGTATAGGTCACCCATATAAAGGGACAAGGTAAGTGAGAGATAGATTTTAGGGCTAGAGCTAGTACGTAAAGTAGTTGAGTAAGTTAAACTTATTAGATAAAGGATGCAGGCATCTTAGAGTCACCGAAGAGAGATATGTTGACAAATGATGACATTCCTAGGACTTTCCAAAAGGGGACAATGACGGCATTCTTTGGAGTTTTTGATAGGGGACAAAGTGATATTGAGGATCTTTTCCACTAAAGGGATAATCGGGTTTGGGATAGGAGGAAAACTCAATTCAAGGTATGTAGGACCATTTGAGGTTATAGAAAGAATTGGTGAAGTGGCATACTACTTAACTTTACCACCTAGCTTAGAAGTTATCAATAATGTTTTTTATGCATCAATATTGAGGAAGTTTGTAGATAACTTAGTTCAAGAAGAGACTGCTTATAGGTTACCAAATTGGAGTCTTTGGAGTTGTAAACTCACTTAATAACAATAGAACGACCAATCAAGATAATGGAGTATAAGGTTTAGAAGTTGAGGAGGAAAATTCCCTATGTCAAAGTTCAATGGTCCAACCAGCCTAAGCAAGAGGTGACTTAGGAGCTAGAGGAAGAGATCCAAAAGAAGTATCTTAAGTTGTTTCAAGAATCGGGTAACTTTCGAGGATGAAAGTTTTCTGGGGGGGGGGAGGGGGAGGAGAGAGAATGTAATACCTAGGAAAACAATAAAATAAAATAAAACTAATAATAAAATTTATGTTATAATATAAAAGGTAGATTANTGGGGTGGGAGGAGGTAGTGTGGGGGGGGGGGGGGGGGGGGGGGGGAGAGAATGTAATACCTAGGAAAACAATAAAATAAAATAAAACTAATAATAAAATTTATGTTATAATATAAAAGGTAGATTAATATAATGTAAGTATGCTAAAGTAATTAAAAAAGATTTATTGAGAGGCATTTTGGGAAGTACATCAAATTCCTAACCTAGTCATTTCAGAACCCCCTTATTTTATTTCTCAAGGGCTTATTCCATGTCTTTTGTATCAATAGCTTTGGACTCCTCATTGGTATCTTCCACAATCTCTCAAGGTGAGTTGGAATTCCTAACATGATCTCATTGGGTTTCTTAGTGTTTTTAGTCAATTTGATTATGATTCTTCTAATAGTGCAAGAGGAATTTGTAGATGGAATTTGAAACTCAAGATAAGTTGTAAACCCTAGGAGGATTCATTAGTAAGTGTCAAATCAATTGTAGCTTAAGAATGTTTGTATTGAATCTAAGTGTTTTATGTTGTTTATTTAAGGTTGTGCATCAATTTAGACTGAGGAAAAGTGAAGGATTGCTTAGGATTCATCAAATTTTAAGGTAGAGTACCTCTTTAATCACAACATTTCTTTTATGTGTTGATCTTGATTTTTGGTACATTCTAAGAGTAGATTTGGATGATTAAATGGATACAGAAGTAAGGATTGTGGTGTTGATAGAGTAAGGAGGGGTTGTGAATTTCAAATCAAGGGTTGGATTTAATAGAATTCGTAAAAAAAGAGGAGAAATTGCAAAGTAGCAAGATTATAATAAAGAAATATGGCATACTTCTAATGATGATCCCTACGGATGTAAATGGGAAGTGAAGCATGGTCTTCATCTTGAGAGTTTTAAGAGGTTGAGAAGATTATAGTTAAGGTTTATGGTTGTGATCTAGGGAGTGAACATGTTGTATTAAGTTAACAAAGGATCACATCGAAGGTTTAGGGGTATGATTCCCAATTATGGTCCCTATAGTTGTGTACCCTTTGAAATTCCTTCTTTATTTTAGTTGTTTCCAATCGTAAATCCTTATATTAAATTTTGTACAATCTTATTAAGATAGTTTTTCCTTCGATTTCTTTACAGATTATTCTTTATTTGGTGTGACTGAAGTCATGAGCACTAATTTGCTGTGTGTTGGGATAAAAGAAAAGATAAATGAGTAGACTATTTGTATTCCTATTGCATAACATGTGTGCTATGATGTATGATGTATGCCTATGTTTATAGTGTTACATAGTAGGCTTAGGCTCAACTCTTTCTACTTTTTTAGTTGAGGTATTTATGATGTGGGCTTAGACTATGATAAGAATTGCAATGCTTATTATTATTATCAAAATAATGGGACTGGATACTATTATTATTATCATGGTGAGGATCAACTGTATTAGTAAGAGTTGACATGAGATGTTATATTTGATTTTAGAATTTATTTGAGTTTCACAACCACTTATGTGAGATGTGGTTATCGGTTTTCCTTATGCTACTTTTGTTTAAGTGAGAGGGTTTAGAGAGTTACTTGAATTTATTAGTATTTATGGAGTCATTATTGAAGTACCAAAAGTACTTGTAATTGGAGTTTTGGTTTATATTAAAATTGGTGGATTATATTTTATTAATTATGGAGATTTTAGCAATAGTTTCAGAGCCTAACATGTTAGTAGAGGTTTAGAGACGTGTAGCGGTCTATGACTCATGAGTTTGGGGTTTTGCATACTTTGAGATAAAAATCTTTTAATTTGACCATAAAATATGCATGAACATGAACATTTTTGTTTAGTTTTACGTAGAAATTATCCTATTTTCGTAGGTATGATTCTCTCTCTCTCTCTCTCTCTCTAATATGGGTGTAGATACCCAATTTTTCCTCCTTTATTTTATTTTGTTTTTATTTTTTATTTTATTTTTTCAATAGGTTCTAAATTAGTAAAAACACAAAAAATAGGAAATTAACGAAAACTCAAAAAATAAAGAAAATTGGAAAAAACAAGAATTTTCGAAGAATACAAAAATAGGAAAAAAGCATAAAAAATAAGAAAATTGGAAAAATATCAAAAAATAGGAAATCTAGAAAAAAAATAATACAAAAATAAGAAATTTAGAAAATAATAAATTTTTAGGTTATTTAAATAGAATATAATTTTAATTTAAATAATTTTGAATAAAAAGCTGTTGGGTTTAGGTTTAGATTTGAATCTAACCAAGGTTGACTTAGTCCATATGTACAAAAAACCAATAGCCCAATTGGATAAGCACTTGTACTTGATATTGCATATAACTTGGAGATCCTGGGTTCAATCCATGGAAGGTGCAAAATGTATCTTTTATTTTCTTTTCTCACTTCATTGCTATGCTATCGCTATGCCATTTACCAACTCACTTCCAAGTGTGGTAGACATACTCCTGCATACGTTGGATATACTCCAATACACTCCTACACATGCAGCTATGTTTTTGGTATCACATATTGTCCAGGTTCGTCCAATCCAAAATTGAAAGAAAATCATATTGCATTTAATTTTTTTTTTTTATCTTTAACTCAACCATGATACCTATAAATAGGGGTTTACTCTTTATTTTCAAAACACAACAAAACTTGGAAACACTTTAGAAAAACAAAAATCAAAGCTTCCTCTCTCTCTCTCTAGGATAGCATCTCTTATAGTGTTTTTTGGCGAAAACTACCACCATCGGATTTTTTGAGTCGACTGGAGCCAACTGAGCTAAAGTAAGCTGACCTCGAGCTGAAGTGAGCCGACCCCGAGCTGAAGTGAGTCGACCCTAAGCTGATTCAAGCTAAAGTGAGCTGACAAGTCGATCCGAGCCGCATTTGAGTTATCTAAGCCGATTCGAAGCCAATCCAAGCCAACTTGGTTTGTTTGTTTGTTTTTTTCTTTATTTTGTTTATTTGTAAATGTTATAAATGAAAAAAAGAAAAAAGAACGAAAAAGAAAAAAGAAAGAGAAGTAAAAGAAAACAAAAGGAAGTAGTCTATTTATTTATTTAATTTTATTTTAATAGAAATAGATAGAATAAGTAAAATAAAAAATAAAAATAAAAATAAATAAGTAAATAGAAAGAATAAAGATTATTATTTCTTTTTATCACTTAGATAATTGATTTTTCAAAAATAAAATAAAAATAAATCAACCATTTTTCAAACGAGGATTATTTAGAATTTCCAAAAATAAAAACCAATTTAGAGCTCTTTAAGAAATTTTCTTAAATAAATCAAAATGGGTAAAAACGTAAACCCGGCTGTTTTAAAAATTAAAATCAACTTAACCCACAAAAGTTTTCATTAAAAAGAACTATGTATATCTAATCCCAAATAGCGGGTACGTAGTCAATTACGGGATAATAATAAAAATTAAAAAAAAATAATTTGCCTTTTTCTTTAGTTTAGATTATTTTATTTATCTAATTAAAGTAATCAATAATCAAGTTTTATCTCTCAAAATTAAAAAAGGTGATTTTTCAGTTTAATTCTAATTTTGGAATGTCAATGGTACCTATAAGGGTTTAAAATTCCTACCCCTCGGATCTAGATTCTCTGGTTTCAAAAACCGTTTTGTAAAATTGGTTATAACCAATTCACCTAATTGGTAATGACTTAACTATTTTTCCTGACTCCGATCGGGTGGCGACTCCAAAGTCGTTTTCAAAACAAAAAGAAACGGTTTTCTTTAAACCCTAGTTAAGAATCGGTATTAAACAGATAGGGTTTAGGTTTGATTGGTTTAAAGAAGGTTTACTTTATAAAAAGAACCAGGAGGGTAAAAAACTAGGCTCAATAGCTTGGCGACTCTACTGAGACTTTAAGAGGGATAATCATTTGACTTTTCAAAATTAAAATTAAACTCTAAAAATCACCTTATTACAGTATTTGTATCATAACTATACTAACGTTTATGAAGGTTTAGTTTTTTTTTTTTTTTTTCATTGTTTTGAAGGGGGGGGGGATCTAGATTTATTTCTTGTATATGAACACATGATAGATACGGTTGAACCAGGGTCGTCTTAGGACCTTAAGATAGGGAGCCATTGTGTAAGTTTCGAGTATAGTGGGGCAACCACCATTCGGGGCTGATTAGGCTACCCTACTTAAACTTCAATGTGACTAAGGAACCGTTTTGTAAGAAATTCGTGAGGTTACAAAGTTTAAGGATCTCTATAACCTACCCTTCTTGCATACATCCTTCAGGGTTTTAGGGCGACATTGTTATAAAAGAAAAGACAAATATGAAGCTTCTTTCCCTATATTTTCCTAGGATTCACTCTCAGCTTTTATCTATCTTGCATATCATACGCTTTAGGATATGGTAGGTCATTTGTTGCATCAAAGGTACAAGGTAGATGCAGTTAAACTTAAGCCGTCATAAGACCCTAAGAGAGGGGTCATTATGTAGGCTTCAGGTGCTGTAGTGTAACCATCGCTTGAGGTTGATTAGGCTACCTCACTTAAGTTTAATGTGAGCAATGAAAGTATTCTTTAACAAGTGAGGTTATAAAACTTAAGGACCTTTTCAAAACCTACCCTAATTGCATATACTCCCCTCCTTGAGTTAATATACTACCTTTAAGAAATTGCAACCCTATTGATCGTTCTAAAGTTTTAATGCAAGCAAGTTTTTGAAAATAATAGTAGGATTGCAACTTAAGGGAGTAATGTATTAACTTAAATAATCCCAATACCTGCATATTTCTGTGTGCTTTCTTTTTCTACTTTAATGATTGATTGTTGTTCATGAAATATGTAGACCTAAGATTGGTAGGTAACCAACAAGAGAATAATTAAAAACTGCCAATTGCCTTAGGAATCCATGAGCAGTTGCTACAAGTTGAAGCTACCTACTAGAAGTAGAGGGCTAGGCATGTTGAGGCCTTTAACAGGGCCTTGTTAGCTCAAGTTGAAAAAAGCGAGAGGACCATGAATTGGGCTTTAGAAATGCTGGACAACATTAAAGCCCAATTGTGAGAGTTAGATTAGAAACTTTAGATGTAGTTAAAGGACTTTGAGTTTCATGTACTTTGATCTTTCCAAAATAATTTTTGTTTCTCTCTTTAGTCACATTTTATTCTTTCCTTCTTTTTAGATAATCCTTCAATAGAACTTTTCATTCTCCCTCACTCAAAGAAGTAAAAAAAAAAAAAAAGAAATCCATCATTTTTGTTTGGTTTCTATAAAATAAAGATTTATCTTTCTCTCTCTCTTTTTTTTTTAAAAAAGAAAAATAAAAAAATAAAAGAAAAGTTGCTAATTGGTAAAGAAATTCTTTCAATCAGGTTCACATGGCTGATGACAGACTCGCCTCCTTAGAAAGGATGATGCATCAGATGACCCAACAATGGCAAGTTTGGTTCCCAATAATCACCACTCTCCAGATATCCTAAGATTCAAACATGGAAAAGAGATTCTCAAATCTGTAGGAGAAAATAGCGATGTTACAAAAGATCACTACAGATCTAGAAATGGCAATGGGCCCCATGCTTAGAAGATTTCAACACCCAACATTTAACATTGATCAAGTGCCAATAAGCGCAAGTGATGAAGGAGGCCTAAGCAGAAAGAAGCTGAGGAGAAGCGAGAAAGAACAAACCTAAGGGACTTAGAGGAGATAATTCACTCAACTAAATATATCAATTACCTAACTCTTTTATCATTTGAAAGCAGCGAAGGTTATAGCTTGTGAAGCCCCTAATTTAAATTACAAACCACGTAGCTTTGACCTAGAAGTAAGATGCGACTATCATATGGGTTAGAAGGGGCACTCTACTGAAAAATGTTGGAGATTGAAGAATAAGATTCAAGACCTGATTGATGGAAAAGTCATTCAGCCAGAGCTACAACAAGACACTCCTTCTTCAAGTCATGGGGATAATCCAACTGAGTCGCCTAAAACTCCATTTCTATTGAGCTTACTAATGCCTTCTAATAAACTTACAGGTTATTTCAAATAATTGGGTGCTTGTTAAGATAGGGGCAAAGAAAGTTGTTTTCAATAAAGCTTATAATGGTTGGAATAATACAATTGCCTTTTCAATGAAATGATAGTAATGTTATTTGGGCAAATAAATTCCTCTTCAATAAATTGGTATCTCACTTTTAAAAAGGTTAAAAATAAAAAGAGGCAAATGATTTTCCATACATTAACTCAAAACACTTTGAGAGGTTGAGCGATACAAAGGTGAGGATACTTTGGACTTATTCCTTAAAGAAGGTCTACTTTGAATGTGATACGCAGATCAAAATGAAATTAGGCATTCATTTCTTGAATCTTAAACACAATCATCTCTTATTTACCTCGTTGGACCTATTTAAAGAATTTTTCAAATTTAAACCTAGTCGAGAACCACCCTACAATAGGCTAATTTGGAGGTTAAGGCCATTGATAAGTAGAGAGGGATTAAAGTTACTTGCTTCAGCAACGTTAAATTTAAAAGAAAATTTTATTTTTGATAAATTATGTTTTTTTTTTTAAATAAGGAAGAGCCACATCCTTTTTAAACATCTCAAGCTTTTACTTACCTCACTTGACCTCATGCAATAGAAATAAATGAATTTAGGACCCTAAATCACTTAAACTTAGCTTGGGGCTAAAAGAAGAAGAAAGAACATCAAAAGAATAGTGGGGTAAGGTAATAACAAAATAGAAAGAGGAAAAGATGGGGAAAAGAGGTTGGAAATTAGGCTCAAGTATAAGCTAAGAGCCAAGTGAAAGCCATATCATATCCTAATAGGGACAGTTAAATCAAAATTCAAAGCCTAAATAGCCTCAAAGATGTAAAGCCCTGAATCATAATCCAAGCTCAAAAACCCAAAATCTCTACATTTACTTTGAAGCCTCTCTTACACTTAGCCTTCTTACTTACAATACCACCCATAATACCACCCACAATACTGCCTTTGCACAAGTAAAAGTTCTTTCGATCTTTAAAGATAATTTATCTTTAATAAAATTTATTTTTGAAACTGGGGTAAGTATATTTCTAATTGTTCCTAAGGTTCTCGATTTGTATGCCCGGGATTAATATTTATTTCAAAATAGGCTTCTTTGGCAGTTCCTTTTGAAATCCTTGGACTAAAAGCCTAAATTCATAATAATAAACCCAAAAAGACCTAATGGATTGATCAAGACATATCACATGCAAAATTAACTATAATTTTAGGATTATAGTCAAGAGTGTAATCTGGATTGAGAGTTTACAAGGAAGTCCTCTTTAACTAAAACAGCCATGATTTGCCTTTTTAAAGATGTTTGAATTCATAAGGCCCCACTAAACGGCTTGGCATTCAAGTTAGGGAGAACATAAGAGGCTTAGGTGATTATTAAGGAAGGGTTCTTTACTTGTTAGCAAATTAAAAAAAGAAAAAGAAAAAAGGTAATAAAAATAAAAAATATATAATAAAAAGAAGAAGAAAAGGAAAAAGAGAGAGAAAGTATTTCAAATCTATGTCGGCTTAAGTGGTTAAGTTTTCAATCCATTCTAAAAAAAAAAAAGAAGAGTTAAGAGTCCAGGCTTTTTCTCATTCTTCCCAAAATAAAGGAAATTATCCCCAACATCTTTTTCAACATAAGTGGTCTTCACAAAAAGGGTATATTTTTTTTTTTGTAAATGTTTTCCTCAAAATCGAGTAACGTTTCAGACAAGCTCTCGATTAGGTTATCTTGCCTTCCATCCATTCATCTCTCTTTAAGGTCTTTAGCAAACCCTTAGGGCACTTTTGTTCCTTGATTCCCTTTAGCTCGCCCATAGGGTCCTTCTCCTTTGATCACCAAGTTCCACTTAGCGAGCCTGTATGACACTCCTCTTCATCAATTTCTTTTGAGCTAGCCTTTTAGACGCAATCTCAATTCAGTCTCATTTCTAAGTGTCTCTCAAGCGAGCTTATAAGGTGCTTCCTCATCCACTAATCTTTCTTCAAACATTCCAGTAGGATCATAGAGCAATTCCCCTCATCATTCTCTTTAGGGTTTTTTGGGCTCATAGGTTGTTTCTCTTCCTTTTAGCAAACCCGTTAAGATGCTTAGTTTCTTTTAGCAAGCCTATGAGGCATTTTTGTTCACTAAATTCACTCAAGCGTGCCCATTAGGCCCCTCTATTCATGAATTTTCTGTTAGCGAGCTCATATGGCACTTCTCTTCAACGTCTCTTTTGTCCAGCCTATAAGATAGTCACCTTCCACATCCAAGTGATTAGCTAGTTTTTGAAGATGCGATCTTAACTTAATCTCTTTTCTAAATTCTTTAAGCAAGCCCATGAGGCATTTCTCTTAACAAGCCCATAGGGCACTTCCCTTCTATTCACAAAGCTTCTCTCAAGTAAGCCCATAGGGCATTTCCCCTCTATTCACCAAGCTCGTAGGGCACTTCCCTTCACCAAGTTTCTCTTAACAAGCCATACGGCACTTCATTAAGTATAGCTTAGGCCTAGGTTAGTAAGCCTAGTAAGGTACGACTAGGTTTTAGATTGATCACAGTTTAGGGTTGCTAGTCCCCGAGAGACGCTCCTGCCTAGGTTAGTGAGTTGAGCGAAGCACAACCAGGTTTTAGATTGATCCTACATTAGGGTTGCTAGTCCATGAGAGACACTTTTGCCTAGGTTAGTGAGCCTAGTGAGATAAGATCAGGTTTTAGATTGATCCTAGTTTAGGGTTGCTAGTCCTTAAGAGACATTCTTGCTTAGGTCAGTGAGCCTAGTGAGGCATGACTAAGTTTTAGATTAATCCCAAATT
The DNA here is from genome assembly GCA_024138015.1 of Lumnitzera littorea. Taxonomy (NCBI): domain Eukaryota; kingdom Viridiplantae; phylum Streptophyta; class Magnoliopsida; order Myrtales; family Combretaceae; genus Lumnitzera; species Lumnitzera littorea. The sequence continues at coordinate 17,239,334 of JAMXBB010000003.1, read as the reverse complement.
AGGGTTGTTAGTCCCTGAGAGACATTCTCGCCTAGGTTAGTAAGCTTAGTGAGGTATGACTAAGTTTTTAGATCAATCCCAGATTAGGGTTGCTAGTCTTGAAGAGATGTTCCCACTTAGGCTAGTGAGCCTAGTGAGGTACGATCAGGTTGTAGATTGATCCTAGTTTAGGGTTACTAGTTCTTGAGAGACGCTCCTACCTAGGTTAGTGAGCCTTATGAGGCATGACCAGGTTTTAGATCAATCCCAGTTTAAGGTTGCTAGTCTTTGAGAGACTCTTCTGATTAGGTTATTGAGCTTTATGAGGTACGACCAGGGTTTAGATCGATCCTAGTTTAGGATTGCTAGTCCCTGAGAGATGCTCTCGCTTAGGTTAGTGAGCCTTGTGAGGTACGACCGGGTTTTAGATTGATCTCAGTTTAGGGTTGCTAGTCTCTAAGAGATGCTTTCGCTTAAGTTAGTGAGCTTTGTGAGGCACGACTAGGTTTTAGATTGATCCCAATCCTCGAGTGATGCTCCCGCTTAGGTTAGTGAGCTTAGTGAGGTACGGCCAGGTTTTAGATCAATTTCAACATAAGATTGCCTGTCCCTTAGAGACATTCCTACTTAGGTTAGTGAGCTTAGAGAGGCATGATCAGGTTTCATTTCTTTATCCAAATCCCTAATAAACTGATTTTAGGATAGCTATAGTTGTTTAAAGTCATCTTAGGGGCAAAAATTGTGTCTTTTTATCTTTGTAGCAAAGCTTTGTTTAAACTTTCGCCACAAAATTTCGCCACAAAAGGGGTAACTGTAGACACTCAATTTTTTCCTAATTTATTTTATTTCTTCAATAAGTCCTAAATTAGTAAAAACAAAAAAAAAAGGAAATTAAAGAAAACTAAAAAAATAAGGAAATTTAGAAAGAACAAGAATTTTAGGAAAATACAAAAATAGGAAAAAAGCATAAAAAAAAAAAAGAAAATTGGAAAAATATCAAAAAATAGGAAATCTAGAAAAAAAAAAAAAGAAATTTAGAAAATAAAAGAAAATAGAAAAAATAGTGAATTTAGAAAATAATAAATTTTTAGGTTGTTTAAATAGAATATAATTTTAATTTAAATAATTTTAAATAAAAGGCTGTTGGGCTTGAGTTTAGATTTGAATTTAACTCAGGCTAACTTGATCTATACATGCAAATAAGGAAAAATCAATAGCCTAGCTGAATAAGCACTTGGACTTGATATTGTATATAACTTGAAGATCCTGGGTTCAATCTATAGAAGGTATAAAATGTATATTTTATTTTCTTTTCTCACTTCATCGCCATGTCATCGCCACATCATTTACCAACTCACTTCTAAGTGTGGTATACACACTCCTGCATACATTGGATACACTTCGAAATACTTTTATACGTGTAACTATGTATTTAGCACCACATATTGTTTAGGTTTATCTAATCTAAAATTAGAAAAAAATCATATTGCATTTAATTTTTTTCCATACTTAACTCGATTCTAACACCTATAATAGGGGTTTACTTTTCATTTTCAAAACACAACAAAGCTTCAAAACATTTTAGAAAAACAAAAATCGAAACTTCATGTCTTTAGCATGGTTCCTCCCTCTCTCTAGGATAGTATTCCATATGGTGTTTTTTGATGAAAACCACTACCATTGGGTTTTTTTATGAAACCCTAAGCCAAAGTGAGCTGACCCTGAGCCAAAGTGAGCTAATCCTGAGTCGATCCGAGTTGAAGTGAGCCAACCGAGCCGATACAAGTTGAAGTGAGCCAACCTTAAGTCGTCCAAGCCGATTCGAAGCCAATCCGAGTTGACTAGGTTTGTTTGTTTCTTTGTTTGTTTTTATTTTGTTTATTTATAAATGTTATAAATGAGAAAAAGAAAAAAGAACAGGAAGAAAAACAAAAAAAAGAAAAGAAAAAAAGGAAGTAGTTTATTTATTTATTTATTTTTATTTTAATAGAAATAGATAGAATAAGTAAAATAATATATAAAATAAAAATAAAAATAAATAAGTAAATAGAAAGAATAAAGATTATTATTTCTTTCTGTCACTTAGAAAATTGATTTTTCAAAAATAAAATAAAAATAAACTAACCATTTTTCAAATTAGGATCATTTAGAATTTCTAAAAATAAAAACCAATTTAGGGCCCTTTAGGAAATTTTCTTAAATAAATCAAAATGGGTAAAAATGTGAACTCGGTTGTTCTAAAAACTAAAATTAACTCAATTCATTAAAGTTTTCATTAAAAAAAACTATGTACGTCTAATCCTAAATAGCGGATATGTAGATATCTACAGGGCAACAATAAAAATTAAAAAAAAAAAAACTAATTTTCCTTTTTCTTTAGTTTAGATTATTTTATTTATCTAATTAGGGTAATCAATAATCAAGTTTTATCTCTCAAAATTAAAAGGTGATTTTTCAGTTTAATTTTAATTTTGGAAAGTTAATGGTACCTATAAGAATTTAAAATTCTTATCTCCCGGATCCAGATTATCTGGTTTCAAAAATTGTTTCGTAAAATTAGTTTTAATTGTTAGATTAATGATTAAGTTATAATCAATTTATCTAATTGGTTATAACTTAATTGTTTTTTTTTTTTACTCTAATCAGATGACGACTCTAAAGTTGTTTTCAAAACAAAAAGGAACGATTTGCTTTAAATCCTAGTCGAGGATCGGTATTAAATAGGTAGAGTTTAGTATTGACCGATTTAAAAAAGATTTACTTTATAAAAAGAACCGAAAGGATGAAAAACTAGACTCGACAATAAGAATGGTATTCGACATGATATTAGATAATTTAGGGTTATAAGTAACTTGGATTTTTAAAAAGCTCATCATTATTATAACATGGGAGTCGGTACTATACTTTATTCTAATGAAGCAAGTAAATTAGTATTTCAAAACACATGTTGAGGTATGATCGGTTCACTTCTTTACCTTAATATATCAGGACCCGATTTACATTATAGCTTGTATCTAAGCATACGCTATCGACTAAATCTTGAAAAATATCATCCAACTTCCGTAGAAAGAACTTTCAAATACTTAGAACAAATGGAAAAACTAAGACTTTGATATCCTAAACATTTATCTAAGTTTGACTTAAAAGCTCTTTTTAGATGCTAATTATGTGGGATGTCGAATTGATAGACAAAGTATATAAGATATTTGTTAATTCCTATGAGACATGATATCACTGCTCGTGGAATTTATACATATAGCGCAAGATTCTTTTGGTATTCTAAGAAGCAGAATAAAGTAACTCTATCGGTGACAGAAGCAAGATATGTTTATTCAGGTGATTGTATGGCACAAACTTTAAAACAAAAAATATTCATATTTTCTATGATTAAGCATTTTTGAAAATCCTCTTCTATTTCAAGAAACAAGCATACATAAGTTCAACATCATTTTATTAAAGATCATGTCAACAGCAAAAAGATTTAGATAAATTTCATCCTAACCAGTTTTCAAATAGTAGACATTTTTACAAAATCCTGGAAAAAGAAAGATTTTTCATGTTAAGAAATAAACTTAGAGTATGTGATCTTTTCTAATTTAAAATGTTTTCATTCCCTCCAAGATTGACAGTTTTTGATTGTAATTTCCAAATCAATTACAATATGTGACTTCTATATGTCATGTATGTGAAAATTTTTATTGGTACTTATGCACCATAGCATGTGGCGTGTATTATTTACTGAATTGTTTCTTTTAAAAAAGTAAATCATTTTATTATTATTTCAAAAGTGAAACTGTTATTGGTTTGCATTTAGCAAAAAGTGGTCATTTTTATTTCAAAATGGAGCTTTTTAAACTTTTGAAAAAACAATTTTTTATAGTAGTGAAATCATATTATTTCTCTAGAATCCACTAAAATCTTTCATTATTGTTCAAATGCTAGTTCTCTTTGTTTTTTTCACTCAAAACTTTGCTTCCAAGTTTTCATGTAAAAAAAAATCTACAAAGAAAAAGGAAAAAGGAAAGAAGTTGACATGCTCTCAAGTGACTTTCCAATCTTGAGCATTGATACAAAGAAAAGAAAGGTGTTTGAAATTGACTTATTGATGAATCCACATATTTCTCAAGTAAAGACACTAAATATAGAAAATTTGACCCTACAAAACATACCCAAGCAACACCTACTCCTATTCTTTGTATTACTCTCTTATGGTTGTTCACATTGATTCCTAACTACATTAGAGAAAATTTTGTACTTTATTTTGTTAACTTTGACTTCTTTAAGTTAGTGGAAATGGATTTCTCAGTATGGTTTCAAAATGCTGGTTAGGAAATTGTTTGTTCTGTAAAGTGTTGCTTTCCTAAAATCTTGACAAGGATGTTCTTTAGAAACCTAGTAATGGAGTATAATGATCTTGATAAGTTTTTGGTACAAAAATTTAGTAATAAGAAGGTTATAGTGATAATGGAAGACCTTGCACAATGTTTTGGACTTGAGAATAGTGGAACCACAAATTATGACTTTGTACGTTATGAGGAGGCTTACTAGATTCCACTAGGTTCTTCTAGCGACCCATAGTAAGACATAATTTGAATTTACAATCTCCTTTTGATGTAAAATTATTACACCATATAGTTATTAAATGTATTTCATAGTGTATAGGCTTAAAATCCTTTTATTATACACTTGATTAACAATTTTTAGCCGGTATCATTAAAAGGAAACGTATGCATATACCTTGTGTTTCATTAAATCTCATGGCTAAAAAGTTTTGGAGTTTGAATGTGTGAATCTAGATGCTTTTTTCGAGTATATGATGGAAGCTAAAAAGATAGGGCATGCTACTCTCAAGTAGTCGACCTTAACAAGGTAACCTCGAGCTTGAGAGTTATGGCGAGAGAAAAAGGCTAGAGAGGAGGATGAAGAAAGGAGATCTTAGCTAACCAGTTCATGCAGAGAAAAAGATTATCAAGAAAGAAAAGGTACCTGGTAATAAGGCTTAAGATGTGAAACGCTTTAAATACTTAGGCTATGGACACACAGCATCCTAATGCCCGAATAAAAGGGTCATGGTCTTAAAGGGCGAAGGGCTCGATGCTCAAATCGAGAGTCAGAGTAACAAGAGTTCGAAAGATTAGTTGATAGAAGAAGGTGTCTATGCTGAGGACCTAGATAAACTCTTATCTATGGCAACACAAGCTGACCTGAAGGTAGATCTCAGACAAAGGGAAAATTTAGTTCATATGCAGTGTTTGATGAATGGGAAGACCTGTTCCCTAGTTGTTGATGGGGGAAGTTGCACCAATATCGTCTTTGCTGAGTTAATAGAAAAGATGAAATTGCTAACCTACTCATACCCCCGACCTTACGGATTGAAGTGGTTTAATGATAAGGGTATGGTCCATGTACATAAGCGAGCTCGTATCGCATTCAAGGTAGGACAATACAAGGACGGGATTAACTTCGATGTGGTCTTAATGAATGCCACAAATTTGCTTCTTGGTTGACCATGGGAGTATGATTGGAAAGTGAACCATGATGGCTTCCTCAACACTTATACTGCTTAGAAGGATGGGAAGAGTTATTGCTTAACCCCCATGAGTGTTGAGGAGGAGTTTATTTAGCATTTTGGTCCATGCTCAATGCTTAATGTTAAGGACGACTTCCTTTCAAACTTGCGGTAATGATGGGAATTAGCCTCCAACTACATCCAAGCTGAAGCAAGCTTGTTTGAAGTCATGGTTGATTAATGCTTGTCGAAACCGAGTTAAAGCCAGAAGGACGAGAGGAAGAAAAATAACCACTCAGCAACAAGTTTGTCATCAATCGAGTAGCCGAGAGACTACGTTGCCGAAAGTGGGATCTACTCGGCATGGCATGGAGAGACTAGTGTTGACTAACTTTAGAACTCGACAATTATGGGCTAACCTCTCTAGTGTCTCGACCAAGTCACGTGAGAATTTAGGGATTCCTTTCCGAACCTGTACATCCAATTGTCGACCCCATCTGATTCGGATACTATTCCTTTCAAGACATGTCGAGTGATTGCATGCTGACTTCTCCTATAAAACGCATAGCTTTGTATTCTTGTACATATTTTCCTTTATTTTATTTACGGCCTCAATTCTTTAGGGTTTAAGGCTTTATACATTATTCATGGTTTTGCCACTAAGGTTTATGACTTGCTATAAATAGCAACATTTGTAATCACACTCAGAACACAGAGAGACATACATAGTGAAGAATATTCCTAATACAATGAGTGAAACTTTCCTCTTTTGAGCAAGGTTATATTTGAGTTAGCAAAGCTTGTGTTTGCCGGATTATTGAGTGTTAATGAAGCTCTTTAATCTTTCTCGTGTTCCAAGATTGTGGTGAGCCTTTCACTTGAACTAGTTAGTGAGTTGCATCGAACCCTCATTTGAATCCTGAGTGACATTTAGTATTCTTGAGTTGTATTTAACCTTATTTCGAGCTCAAACCCTTGATTGTGTTTGTATCTTGGTGCGTAATATCCATACACATTTACCTTCAAAACACCTTGCATCATCTTCCTTTTTGAGATTCGTTGCCCACAATACACATTACCCTCTTTTTAACTTTATAATAGAAGAGAAAATAAGCTTATCAAGTATCCCATCACCAAACCCTGATGGGTGATGTATTGGCATGTATGCTCTCTGTACCACTCATAGTAAGCTGGATCTACATAGAGTGGTCCTTGAGGATATACTAGCTACATTCGGCTGTTATCCCAATTGTTAAGGTGCCCATTATGCACTAACCTCCAATCAATCTCAGTTTTTCCCCTTAGATCGATTTGGTGAAGCTGCTCATTGGTATTAACGGCATCATCTAAAAGCCCTTAAACTATCGGATGACATAGTTGGGAAAGTGTCACTCAACAATGTGGAAGTAGATGAGTGGTAACTTCACCATCCATATAGCTTGGCCAGCATTATAGAATGGGGGTAACAGTTGAATGAGATCCTCCGTATATGGTTGCTAAACGGCCAACAATGTGTTTAAAATGAAAGTTTATTGGTGTATGTCTTGCAAAGGCAGTAATAAACGAAAATAGAGAAGTAATGCATGCCTGTTCGCTCATCTGCTGGTCAAATGCTATCCTAAACAAGTCTAAGACGTGTAGGATGGTATGCGGTATCATATGGTACCTCCCACCGTATGCCTTCCTTACCCCTTAGATTTTAGTATTGAAGTGCCTTCCCTCCCCTACTAATGGAATATATTTTCATCCAAGACCCTTTTTGTAATATCTTTCAAAAAGGGGCTTATTGAGGTACAAAACTTATGACAAAGGGTAGATTGTGTTTTCATGGCAAGCACTAGAAGGGAAATCAAAGAAGAAAGAGATAGAAGTTGTTACTTTTGCGAAATTGGATTCTTCTGTTATATAAAGAAGCCTTTGAATCTCTTACCTCCATAAGTTTTAGGATAATAGAACTAACTTCCTTAGTATGTAAGCAGTAGAGTCAAGTCAATGACTTTACTAACGTACTTATGAAATTTCTACCGAAAACTCTGATTTAAATCACCAAAGTTTTGATTTAGTTGAATAGACCTTAAGTTTGTTGCTTAATCTTATGACTATTGTAGAGAAGAACTTTAATGTGTTGACCTAAGGTTTAACCCAGTTTAGACATTCTTTTTACCCTTCGATTGATGAAATCAAAAAGGGGAGAAGAGTATCTCAACAAGAAGAAGCAGAAATGCTGACAAAGGAGAAGAGCTAGTTAAATTTGCAAATAGGTTTGAATAAATTGTAACTATGTCCATTTAGACTAGGTTTAGTTGTGTTTAGAAGAAGAAGATACTGTTGTTGTTATCACAAATTTTGGGATATTTGGTGTTGCTAAGATAAGTGAAGCTTCAATTTCTAATGATTGATGCTTGATAAAAGGAGGAAGGTTTGAGATGGGTGTTGTAAAACAAGACTTTTATCTTGCCTTAGATTCAGGACATCACAACTTGTCATGTATCCCTAGCATTAATTGATATGTTAGGCATTAGCTATAATTTAAAAACTAAAAAATGAAAGTATTAACTCTAAATAGTCTCATAAAAACTCCACAAATTAAGCTTAAATCATCCTTCAATATTGTTAAACTTAATAAATCTTCAAAACAAAGTTCAACTATAAAATACCTCCATGAAATCTTTATTAGCATAGGAACATCAACAACAGGTAAGTCTAAAGATAAGTAAACATATTTCATTGGAAATTAACTCCATAAATTTCACTATAACTAAGGATCTTCCTCACAATAGTAATAGTAAGGGTTACTAGGATTCTTGTATACAACAGTTCCTCATAAAGGAATGAGCACTAATGTCTAGTACGTAAGTACACCAAATACATGTATATGCTATGTAACTACACAATTTACATGCATATATATGCAACATATATTACAACAGTTAATTCATTAATTCATATATTTAATTTCATAAGTAATAAGGGAATACTCATGATTTCAGTCATAAAACTTGAATGGGAATGTCGTTGTGGCCTTAAATAAAACTACAGGTACGGGTTTACTATTTAAGGCCCCGATACTACCCTAACATCATACTCTCTATTGGTAGAAGTTCACCATCACATGATCCCTATACCTTCCTAGTCTTCACCAATTTTACCAATAGGGGCCTACTATCCATTGTCCCCATACCTTCCTAACACTTATATATATTGGTAGGGTTTTCACCATCTACGGTCCCCACACTGTCTCAGCTATTGTAGGTTCATCAATTCAGTCCTATAACCTTAAATCTATCCCTAATCATATATAGGAGCAACTCCACCAAGGACAACGCCACTCAATGATCATAGGAGTGCCCTTTAGGAAACCATCACTAGATCGAGCCATGCATAAGCAATAAAACACATTATCAATAGCCAAATATTATTAAGTTCATTTATATTTCTAATCTTAACAAGAACATCCAACAAGCATGGTAAACACATACTTGGATCCTAAGAAATATATATCTTTAAATCATAATTTTTTCAACACTTGAAGCACAATGAAAACACATTCTTTTAAATCCTTCACAATGTGTCTTTCTATTTCTCTCTTAATACTACCTAGCTTAAACTTTGTTCATGACTTATTTTAGAGTTTAAGACTTGAATTAAAGTCCTAAAAATGTTTAAGAAATGTTAGAACAAGGAAACTTGAAAAAACAATGAAGTAAGGAAAGAATTAGGATCAAGGTTAAGGTTTACAACCATGTTCTTTGATTATGATTCTCTTTTAAACTTCACACCAAGGCCATGCCCAAGGATCATGTGTTATGGCTCATGAGTGTATGTAGCAAGACTTGTACCACAAATGGGTATTCTGGTTTTCAAAGGAAATGGGGAAAGGGAGTGAGGGGTTTTTTGCTAGTAAGTGTGTATGTATATCATGCACTAAGACACAAACACAATCAGGGGTTGAGCTCAAAATAGGGTTCGATATGACTTACGAACACTAAATGTCACTCAGGATTCAAATGAGTGTTAGATACAACTCAGTAATTAGCTCAAATGAGGGATTTACCATAATCTTAAGGTCAAGATTGCTAAGCACATAAGAAAGATTAAAGAGTTAATCAATACTTAGTAGTTTGATAAATACAAACTTTAAGAGCTCAAGAATAACCTTACTTGAAAGAGGAAAGTTCTAAGTATAATCACTATGTATATTCTTCGCTATCTGATGATTTGTTATTATTAATTACAAATGTTGCTATTTATAGCAAGTCATAAAAATTTAGTGGTAAAATTGTAAATAATGTATAAAGCCCTAAACCCTAAAGAATGGGACCATTATTAAAAAAAAAAATATATGTACAAGAATATGAAACTATACGTTTAGCAAAAGAAGTCGACATGCAGTCATTTGGGTTATTCTAAAAAGAGTAGGATCCGAACTGGGTGAGGTCAACGGTTGGATGTCTAGGTTCAGGTCGGAGTCCTTCAAGTCTTATAGTGCTTGGCTACGATACCCGAAAGGTCGACCTACAATTGCTAAGTTCTATGGTTACTCGGCATTAATCTCTCTATGCTATGCTAAGTGGATCTATGACCTTGAGGCTTTAATTGTGTGATCTCCCGACTTATCGGTGAATGACAGACTTAATGTTGAGTGGCTCCTTTTCTTAGTCTTGGCCTTCTAGTATCAGCTCAACCTTGGCAAGAGTTGATCAGCTTTGCCTTCGAACAGTTTGGCTTCGGGTTAGAGTGGGTTGGCTTTAGTTTCAGGTAGGTCAATGTTGGCATGGGATAGGTCGACCTCGGCTAATTCTTCTCATCATGGCCATGGTCTTAAGGCATGATCCTCTCTAACCCCTTAAAATCACTTCATAATCCAACTAAAAAACTTCCAGAGGGAATCATGGGTAGGATTACGGTTGTAATCTTGCTCGTGATTCTCTTATTCGACAAACACTTCAAAATTCTTTGATTTTTCACATTTAAAAACCTTTTGATTCAATCCTAAATCATCTTATCACCCTAAAACTTCACTTAACATAATCTTTTACCAACTTCCTACTATAAAAAATTTGGGTTTAGTTCAAAATTGTCAACATCAACCACAAAATAACAAATTCTCCATTGAAGAATCTCATACCTCATCACCTTTAGGGTTTGATGAAAGCAATCTCTCCCATAATTCAATCCTTAAAACCTTGCAGCGAAAACACCATAACTAGATCTAGGTTATCGAAATCCTTTATTGGAATAGTAGATCTTACTTACCTTTTCTTGATTTCACTAAGATCCAATCACTTTGCAGAGATTCTTGTGAGAGAAATAGGACAACTAATTTTAGTAAAGTGTCAAAAAAAGGGCTAAGGTTTTCTCCAACTTTTATATAGTTTTCCTAACTTTATCAAAACGCCCTTCTATTAAAATTATAATTACTCTTCAATACACTAACTTATCTTTTATTGTAATTATTTTATTTTTTGTAGGTTTTACATAGCCCCCCCTCAGGCTCCACCTCAACATACTAAAAGAACTATTATCCTCAAAAGTTTACTTAGCATACTAAAAAGCTTTAGGTACTTCTTTCTCATCTCTTCATCTAATTCTAATGTGGCTTCTTGTTCTAGTATGATTGCTCCATTGAACCTTGACACAAGGTATTGCCCTTTTTCTTAGCTTATGTACCTTAGAGTCCACTATCTGAATAGGTCATTCAATTGTCGACATGTTGGGTTGTAACTTTAAGGACTCTAACTCAACTACCCATATCTATGGTTGATCAAACTCTTGATTTAGATCTTTCACAATCTTCCTCATATGGATACATGAAAAATATCATGTACTCCTACTAATTCAAGTGGTAACTCCAATTTGTATGTCGTTTCTTCAATTTCCTTCACTACCTTATACGACCCAATATATCTTGGATTTAATTTCCCTCTAAAGCTGAATTTGATTATTCCATTTGTTAGTAGAATCTTTAGAAGCACTTGATTACCAATCTAGAAAAGCCTTTTATAAACTTCTTATAATAACTTACAAATCCTAGAAAGCTTTTGATCTATATCACTATCTTCGGCCTTGGCTAATCAACTATTGCTTTGATCTTTTTAAGGTCTATCAATATGTTGTCTTTATTTATTATATGTCCCAAGAAGGACACTTACTTAAGACAGAAGTCACACTTAGAGAATTTTGCATAAAGCCTTTCAGTCTGCAATCTATGTGAAACTTTCCTTAAATGTTCCTCATGCTTTTTTTGACTTCTAAAATAAATCAAAATGTTGTTGATAAACACCACGAAGAACTTATCCTAAAAGTCCCTAAATAATTGGTTTATTAGATCCATAAAGGCGGTCGGAGCATTTGTTAACCCAAAGGGCATCACTTTGGACTCATAGTGCTTGTACCAAAAAATAGATGCATTTTTTGAATGTCCTCTTCCCTAATTTTCAACTAGAAGTAGCCAAACCTCAAATCTATTTTTGAGAAAATTCGGGCTCTCTACAATTGATCAAACAAATCATCTATTGTAGGGAAGGGATATTTATCCTTAATTATGACTCGGTTCAATTCTTTGTAGTCAATGCAGAGTCTCATACTCCCATCCTTTTTCTTTACATTGTAGGGAGGGGATATTTATTCTTGATTATGACTTGGTTCAATTCTTTGTAGTTAATGTAGAGTCTCATACTCTTATTTTCTTTCTTTGCAAATAGAATTGGTGCTCTCCAAGGTAAAGTACTTAGTCTGATGAACCCCTTATCTAACAATTCTTGTATTTAACTCTTCAACTCCAGCAATTCTATAGGTGCCATCCTATATGGTCTCTTAGATATATTAGTTATGTACCTAGTAACAAGTTTATCTCGAACTCGATCTCCCTAGTTGGGGGTAAACTTGATAGTTCATTTAAAAATAGTTTTGCAAAATCTCTTACTATGAGTACTTCCTTCAATTTTGTGGGTTTGTTGGAAATAACTGCTATAGCTCCCAATTTACTCTTACCCCATTGTAAGTAGACAAAATAATTGGCCTTTGAACTTCTAATCGAAAACTAAAAGCTCTTCATTCGAGGGAGTAAAGAGGACCAACATGTTATGGTAGTCTAGAGTGGCATGGTTCCTTAACAACTAGGTGACTCCTAAGATAACATCAAAATAAGTCATATCTAGAATATACAAATTCATGACTAAGACTCGTGCTTGGATTTCTATTTGAACTCCTTTGCACAACTTATCTAAAGCTTTCCCTTTCTAAGGGGCGAACTCATGCATAAAGCATCATTAAACACATTGGGGTATTAGTTTACATACATACACAAAATTTGTAGATACATATGAGAGTGTTGCACTTGTATTGAATAGTTCATAAGCCAATATAAAATGTATAAGGAGCATACCTGCCATAGTGTTATGCTCTACAGTCTCTTGGTATGGCTATTGCTAAAAAGCAAAAACTTTAGTTAATGCTCTCTATCTCGATCCTTTAGTTGCTAGTTTACCTACTAGAGTACAGTTTTGAGGTTGGACCGTAGGCACTTGAACTGTTTGTTGAACTATAGTTAGCTAAGCTTTTGATTCGTTATAAACATTTGCTCAATGCCCTCTCTACTTACAAATGTAGCAAAAGTACTAGGGTAAGATTTTCTTACTATAAGTCTTGCACCTATGGTCAACCCTACCACATGAAACTACGCCCCTTCAATCCACTTACAATCCTTTAATTCATGTGGTCTATGTCATCTAATGCATCAAACACTTGCTGCTTGAAGAGGAGTCAAGGCCCATAGAGTGGATATTAGCCTTATTGAGAGCAACCTAAATTGGATGGCTATAGGTCTAACTGGTTGCACTTAAGGTCTTTCACCCTTACCCTAATATGCTACTGCTAGAGTTAGCCTCTTTCTAGCACAAGCCTACCTTTAGGCACCTTAGATTCTATTATAACTTTCTAGGTCTTCTCCATGTTCTTGGCCTTATTCACCTCTGTAGCATAAGTTTCCAATTTGAAAGCGCCTAACTCATGACTCAAGGTCGTCTCTAAACCCCTGACAAATCAATTAGCCTTGGACACTTCATCTACCCTCTTGGCCTTTTTAATTTGCTTCCTATGCCTCTGGTGGAAACTTATGTAAACAACTGAACTCATGTTAATATTTCTCTACGGTATAGCTTCCTTGTCTGCAGTCATAATATTGTGTAACTAGTCTTTCTTTAAGACAAAGAGGAAAGAATTTCCTATAGAGCAATTCTTTGAACATTGCCTAGGTGATCGACATGATCTATAGATTTCTCTCTCATACCCACCAATATGCTGTTCTACCCTTCAGCATGTAAGTAGCAAAGGGAACCTTCCTATTCTCAAAAATGCTAAAACCTTCAAAAATTTGTTATACCTTGGCTATTCATTCTTTTGCACTAGTAGGATCATCTAACTTTAGATAATATTCCTTAGCTAATTGCACATACTTTTTTTAAGGTAATAGCTCCCCCCTCCACCATGATGATTACCATCTCTGTCCCCCCACATTAACAGATTGTCCATACTCTCCATTGTTGTTGCTATTATGATTTTGCACTAGTAGTTGTTACTTTAATTGATTTATCTACTCCTATTGTCTTTGTAGTAGATCTTATTGCTTGGCTATTGTTCCCAGCAGTATGTTAATGGAGATTGTTAGCTATTGTACATTAATTCCTCAACCAACCTAATTCACATTCTATTAAGGCTGGAAGCCTTGGGGATCATTGTCACCAAGAGCATCCTAATCATGCTTAGCTCTTGTAGCTTTGCTTATAATAAGTTGTTTTCTTGGAGGCATACTAGAGACGGAAAAAGTAATAATACTTAAGAAAAAAGAAGGACAGAAACTTGACATAGAGAATCAATATAAAGGGAATATTATTACCGGTTCTAAATTCTCACCCCCTTAGCTACCCTCTCTCATCATTCTCATTGTCTTACTAATCAATTTCCTTAGCGTATACCAAGATTTAAAATTAGACTTTGATACCACTTTAGTTATAATGCCCCAGATTCGGAACATTACAACTTGCTACGTGTCATTAACCATCTATTGACCCATAGATGATAGCTATATTTTTTTTTTAAAAACTCCAAAATGAAAATATTAACTTCCAATAGTCTCGTAAAAACTCTACAAATCAAACTCAAATCATCTTTCAATATTTTTAGACATAATTCTCTACAACTGAGTTCAACTATAAAACTTCTCTATGAAATTTTATTAGCATGGGAACATCAACAACTATTGAATCTAAAGATAAGTAAATACATTTCACTAGAAGTTAACTCCATAAGTTCCACTACAACTAAGGATCTTCCTCATAATAGTAATGGTAAGCGTCACTCCCTAAATCCTAATTGTAGTAAGTGTCATTAGGATCCTTGTAAACAACGAGTTCCTCACAAATCTCTACATTTGAAAAAGAAATAAAGGAATGAGCATTAATGCCTAGTATGTTAGTACCCCAAATACATGCACATGCTACACAATTACACAATTCACATGCATTAATGTTCAACATATATTACAATAATGAATTCATTAATTCATATATTTAATTTCACAAGTAATAGGGGAATACTCATGATTCTAATGACAAAAATTAAATGAGATTGCCACCGTGGTCCTAAATAAAACTACAGGTAAGGGTTCATTACTCAAGGCCTTGATATAATTGTAACATCATACTCTCGACCGATAGGGGTTCACCATCATATAGTCCCTATACCTTCCTAGTCCTCATTGATTCCATTGGTAGGGTTAACCATCTACGATCTCTATAACTTCCTAACACCCAAATCTACTAATAAGGGTTCACCATCTATGGTCCTCAAACCATCCTAATTGTTTTAGGTTCACCACCTCGGTTTTACAATCCTAAATCTACCCCTAATCATATTTAGGAGCAAATCCACTAAGGACAATGCCACTCAAAGATTATAGGGATGCACTCTAGGAAACCATCATTGCATTAAGCCACGTATAAGTAGCAAAAACATTATGAATAGCCAAATATATATTAAGTTCATTTGTGTTTTTAATCCTAACAAATACGGTAAATACGTACTTGGATCTTAAGCAAAAGATATCTCCAACTTGCAATTCTTCTGATCATCTAAAACATAATGTAAACACATTCTTTTAAAACCTACACAATGTGTTTTTCTTTCTCTCTTAACATTATTTAATTTAAACTTCGTTCATGAATAGAGTTCAAGACATGAATTGAAATCCTAAAAATGTTTGGAAATGTTAGAACACGATTTAAGAATAAGGAAACTCGAAAAAACAATGAAGTAAGGAAAGAGTTAGGGTCATGGTCAGGGTTCATGGCTATGTTCCTTGATCGTGATTCTCTTTTAAACTTCACACTAGGACCATGCCTAAGGATTATAGCCATGGTCTTAGGGCATGATCCTCTCTGACCCTTAAAACTCACTTTACACTCCAACTGAAAAACTTTTAGAGGGAATTACGGGTAGGATTATAGCTGTGATCTTGCTCGTGACTCTCTCATTCAACGAACACTTTAAAATTCTTCAATTTTTCACATTTAAAAACCTTTTGATTCAACCTTGGATCATCCTATCTTCCTAAAACTTCACTCAACATAATCATTTACCAACTTCTTACTGCGAAAAATTCAGGTTTAATTCAAAATTTACAACATCACTCACAAAATAACACGTTCTCTATTGTAGAACCTCATACCTCATCAGTCTTAGGGCTTGATGAAAGTGATCTCTCTTAAAATCCAATTCTTCAAATCCAATCCGTATAACCTTGTAGCAAAAACATCATAATTGGATCTAGGTTACCAAAATTCCTTATTTAAATGGTAGATCTTACTTACCTTTCCTCAATTCCACCAAGATCTAGTTACTCTACAGAGGTTCCTATGAGAAAAACAGGATGACTAATTTTAGTAGAGTATCAAAATGAGGGCTAAGGTTTTCTCCACCCTTTATATAGTTTCCCCTACTATTATCAAAATGCCCTTTTATTAAAATTATAATTACTTTCAATACCCCAACCTTATCTTTTATTATTATTATTATTATTGTAGGTCTTACAACTTTGTTAAGGATAAAAATTAGTAGTTAGAAGAAAGGATGCAACAACAAAAGTTAGAAGAGAGGGTGCTACTTAAAGTTTGTTGGAATAAGAAGAAAATTTTTTTATTTATCTATTTTCTAGAAATACTTATCTAGTTTTGTGGTGTGTTTTGTTTAGACTCCATGGTGCTTGTTTTGTGCATGTTTTCTGATATGTGCTTATTGTTTGTTCTAACCTTATTATGTCAGTTATAGGGGGAGCTTTATTTGGATTTTTTTAGCAATTGAATTCATTGCCCATTGTTATATGTTTTGGCTTCATTAAAAAGGAAGAGAATGTAACCAACACAATCTTTTATGAAGCACGCTATAATAATAACATGTGTTTAAGTATTTGGTAGGAGATGGTAGAAGCATATGAGGAGAGTTTGGAAGAACCTAATTATAAGACCGAACACTAACCAACCAAGTATATTTGGGTAATATAATTGGGTAAGAGAATTAGAATGGATCTCATTATATTAATAATGGATAAATTGGAGATTTTTTTTCATTTAATTAATACTTTAAGAATATTTGAAATATATGTTTAAATGGTAAAATGAGTTGGTTAAAGAAAGTTGGCAAATATATTTGTTTTATTTAATGGAAAGTTTTTGAATAAGGTTACTAAGAAAATGAATTTTCAATGACATCTATACATTAGAAAGTATTTTCTTAAGGAAAGGTTATGTCAAGAAGGATTTAGTTGTGCATTACACTTGTTTAGAAAGATTAAAGGTTATTTTTGGTAAGCACATTTGCTAAGGTTTGCAAGTTTTAAGTTCCATAAGAAGAGCTTTTCATAGACCTCATCTTATGGAAAGCTTAATTTTGAAAACATGAGAAATTCATTAATTATTTTAATTTAGCTGTAAAATGGTAAATTTAAGGATTTTCTAAAATGTGGAAGAGTAAATCAATTAGCTGTTGCATGAAGATCGTTCCATTATTGGGTGAAGCTCAACCTCCACTAAAGAGAAGTTGAAGGTTGGACTGAAAAGAGATGATTAAGAAAGAAATATTACATGTGAAGTACGTGATTGAGTATTGCTTAGCAAGAAGTATTCTCTAAAAGATATAACACTTGCGAGATATTTTACTAATAGATAGCTTAAGGAATTCTCAATTATTGTATTTGTGGTTTGTCCTTAAAAGAAGCATCTCATGTGGAGAGCCTTATATAATTAGTGTTGTGCTATAACTGTTGATCAAAACTTAGAGGCTTAGTATGAGAAAAGTGAAGGTGTGTACGATGTGAAGGAGTGGAGGTTAAGAGTAGTGTAGAGTAAGGAGAACCACGACAATTACAATGATGATAGCTTTTATTAGGTGTTATTAGAATTGTCAATTGTAGGGGGTTTAATATTGGGAGAGGTTACGTGCATGTTACGTGATATATCGTGCTACATGTGATTAAGGAAATGGCTTGACTTGTACGTATAAGATGATCAAGTGAGGTAAGATAGGGAGGAAGAGTAGGCAGTCTTAGTAGGTTCTAACACATCAAGTGATAGGTGGAGGAGCGTGATGGCATCAAACTCCACAATGGGTGAAGAACGAGATAGTGTTCTTAAGGTGTTTTTGTGTTTTGATCTTTAAGATAGAATTTCAATAGAGTAACGGTGTTTGTGGGAATTTGTCTCTGTTTCAAATGAAGAAATAAAAGAGGTATTTATAGGAGATGGTAGGTGGATTTGATCTAATGGATTGTGATGTTGATAAATGATTAGGATTGAAGCCTTTTATATATAGGTATTGGATGAGCTTCTTTCATGAGTTTAAGCCTAAATAAAGGGCTTCATATTTTATTAGTGTGAGCTAAACGAAGAAATGTTAGATTGGACGAATCAATTCAATGGGCCCTATTCGAAACCCACCATACCAAATCTCTCTTGATTATTCTAAATCTTTATAGGCTTGACTCTTCGAACCCTATTATCTTAGCTTAAAGAGTCAAATTCATTTTGATTAATGGGCTTGAAGCCATGAGTTAGATTTAGTTCTCCACATTTTACCCCTTGACCAAAATCCTTCAAATAAAGTTAAAGGGGTTTGGGCATTGAATAAGTCTTTCAATTGACTCCGGCACATGCACGCTATTGAACAGCTATGTTGCCACCAATTTTATTCAAGAATTAGCTTAGTATGTGAATTTGTGACACCTCTTATTTGCATTGTCATACCTTGACTAGATTAAGTTGCACATTGCCCTCATAGCAATACCATAGTAAATCTTTTTTGAGTTGCTTATTTTTGAATCGATCTACTTTCTTTAACTTGATCTTCATAAATTAGTGGTATTGTTGAGTTGAATTTATACATCAAGGTCGCATTAGCGCTCTTATTGCGTTGACTCCATGTATCAAAGTAATCTTCATATAAGGTCTTCACATATAGTGTAAATGTCGTTTGCTAAACAAATCTTTCATGTCACGTCACGACCATTAAGTTGGAGATTCCCCTTAGTTGAAGACCTTGACTAAATTGTTCTTGAATTGTCTGCTTCACATTCCCTTTTTGTTTGTGTAAACCAATTCCACTTTAGTGTTTCTATATAGTTTTTCTATTATGATCTGTGAGCTTGATCTTAAGTATCGGCATCGCAGCAATGCTAGCTTCAAGTATGCGAAACTTTTGTTCATGCAAACTCAAGTACCCAATCATGTATATGTATATATATATATATATATTCGGTTTCTCAAACCTACGGATTATGAATTTTTTAACGAAACACATTAATGTCAATACAAGAAAATCCTTACCATCACGAAAGAATATGCTTTCCTTCTTGTATGTGTATTATTCAGCAATATCAGAATGGATGCTCGTCGCCCCTTCGTAATAGGATTTCCAGCACATGACATGAATGATGTGTCACCATCTGATTTGCATACGGCACAACGAAAGAATCTTTTCCGTTATTCATATTTTGGGGTCACGTTCTAATACAAACAGCCGTGCTTCTTCATTCCACTCAAATTGCTGAAATACATGCAGCTACAGTGCTTCTTCATTCTACTCGATTAGCCGTCATATAGACAGCTTCTTTTCTGCTTCTTTTACATTTTCATTGAATTATATCGCTTGTCCATTATTATTCACGTCAAACTCAAACGCTCTAATCATTAATCGTATCGCATTTTTCACACAATCCTTCTCTCTTTCATTTCAACCCCCCTGCATCCTTCTGTTTTCATTTCATTTGATTCATTGCATACTTCAGCCTTCATCCACAACTTCCCCATACATTCCTTCTTTCATTTCATTTTCGATTTGTCCTTATTCCACGTACACTCCGACTTCATTCACTTGCCGCATTCGTGATACAACTTTGAAACACCCCTTCTTTTCTTTCAAATTTTCACCATGTTATTTTCTTGTTTCTTCTTTTAGCAATCTCATATATTCATTCCCATTTCTTCCCACTTCGCATCTCTTCTACTTAAAATTTTTTTTTTCGCTCATAGACATCTTCGATTTTTTTTTATTTTAGCCTACACGCCTCTTTGATTTCATTTTCTTTTACTCCTCACCCGAACAATTCAACACAGGATTAAGCTTCTTCCAATCTAAAATTTGAGGACATAACAAAACAAGTTGCAGCAGCCATTGAAGATTGAAGGCCACCGAAGCTATGGGAGCACATCGGAGTTGTGAATAGCTAAGCTTGTCGAAGACTGAAGTTGATGTTAAAGGAATAAACTCGCAATATGAGAACTAAAATTTGGAGACTTGTGCTGCTCCACATCGTGTAGATTTCTTGGTATGCACATAGCTTACTTTATCTATTAACCTTCTATATATATATATATATTTTTAATACGCTTCTCTATCTTCCTCTGACCTTGTTTCTTGCTCCTTTGATACTAATTTGTAGACCTTTGTCCCTTTTGAAGCTAAAGCCATGAAAGATGACCAAGAATCAAAGCTTGGAGAATCACTTGAAGTAAATGCTGAAGGAAGAACTGCAAATATAGTAAAGAATAGCCGAACTTGTACGCAGGAAGCTATTCAATAGCAACTACTGAGTTCAACACACTGATAACAGCACTGAATAGATCAGACGTTAAACTTCTGTGTAAATTGGGTATGTTTGTGTCCTTTGTTTCTTTGACATTTTATCTTGAACTTCAACTTTGTTTTCACCTTATGGTTGCTTTTGTCGCACTTCAGCTTTTGAAAAATTGGCTAACATTACTTGCACCAGAATAGATAGTTGTATTTTTAACACTATTGCCAGTATCGCTGTCATTATTTCCATCTCCTACTATGCCTGTGTGGTTGCATGAAGATTTTGAGTCTAAGCCCCTTGTGTCCAGTGTTGCAATGCCACCTTGACCTTCATTATTATTATTCTTTTCGTTCAACTAGGCCATTGGGCTTATCATGACTTAATTCAGTGTCAAACTTCATAGTAGCTGTCGAAGGCATATGGTCATTACCAACCAAAACTGCATCTTCTCTTTTTTGTGAACATCGTAGCACTTTGCAGCTACATGAATGATTTCACAAGTGTCAACTAGTAAGGATTTACTATTATCACCATTTTTAGAGTCCTCTACCACATTATCCAACATAGCCCTCACACATATCTAATACTATTGAGCTAAGAAACACGCAATTGCTTGGCACAATCCCCTTAAGCGTATTGCTGGATGCAGCATGCATGGTGGATAGATCGACACCATTTACTGGTATACTAGCGCTGAACCTAGCACCCATTAGTATTAGTAAGAGTAGGCCCTTGCCTTTTCGAATTTGCAATAACAGGATGCTGAAGGGCATCACCAAAATCCTTAAGCCAAAATATAGAATACTACAGCTCAATTGTTGTACATTTACAGTCATAACTGCATTGTCCAACTTCTTGGGACACAACACAAGCATATCTAGTAGTCTTGATCACCTGGAATTCTCACCAAATTACTCGTGCAGAACAATCCCTACATATACCCTAGCTGCGCAAGCCAGCAGCTCATCTTCCATCCCCAACTCAATCTCTCGATCTAAGAGAAAACACACACACATAAATTTAAGCCTAACACTTGAGAATTCTGTCGTACCCTGTAGGAATAAACTCTTGACAGAAGTGTATGACCATCCACCACTCTCATTTCTTTTCCACAACGAATAGCCCCATATCCCAATGCCCCATGTGCCTCCTGACACCTGTACCAAAGCCCAATTCAAAACCAAATTCGAGCGATTTGTTCAAGGAACTTTCATCAGCCACTCATGCCACATTGTACCCATATCCATGTCCTTCTTAGTCGTTTTTTTTTTTTTTTTTTTTTTTAATGTGGTACATGTAGCGACAAAATTCTCCAAAACATATCCTCAGAGTAACATTCCTATCTACTTCAATTCGTGCCTTACCCTTATGAAATAAACTTAACCCACCCTAGGCATATTTCATCAAACAAGTCGAGTACACATTTTACTGACCTTGAAGATTTCATTCAAACCCTCCACCTTAGAACCCTTCAATGTGGATGGAGTTTACTCTTGCTTCTTGTTCCCAGTTCTATTGTTGCATCATATAGCCTTAATTGTCCTGATAATTCAACACGATCCGGAAACAAAATCTTCTCCAACCCGCATCTCGGGAATACCATCAAGCTTCAACTTTAGCAAGTTGGAAAACTCTTATAATTTTAGGATAGAGTACTGGAAACCCCTTTGACATCTGTGCGCAGAAATCGTCTCAAATCCATATTTGAATTTGAGTTTGTAGTGCCGATAATAAGGGATTGTATTCGTGTGTTGAGAGAGACATAAGTGTGTGTTTACACGAGTGGTCTAATTTGACTAAGGGGAAGAGTATGAAGACTGAGTGAAGTACACGAGTGGGGAGGGGGTGACAGAGAGAGCATAAGAGAAAAATCTGTGTTGCTCAGCGAGAGAAAGGAAGAGAGGTTACCGAGGCATGGTATGTTTGAGAGCTGAAATCAAACTAGGCAGGAGCCCGATAGAGAGAGATTAGAGGGTTCGCTATTGACCAGAGAAGGAAGTACACGAGAGGGAGAGAGAGGCGGAATGTTTGAAGTCAAAGAGAGAGAGGGGACATGTATTTGTGTAAAGGTGGGGTGGAGTGCACGAAATGGTTGGGGCAAAAGTGAGCAACAGGGAATCCGATGAGAAGAGAAAGTTGGGGAGGGGACGGATTTAATGAGGTGAAATCATATCCGTGCACGAGGTCACATTTGAAGAGACAGGACAGTGCAATGGGACGGAGTACACCAAATTTCGGTAGGGTTAGACGAAATTCGATGAAATGATGTTTGCGTCCTTGTCATCCATCCGAAAAGAAAGTTAAATCGGTGGATCCAACGGATGGAGCTGGTGTAATTATTTTCTTTTATATTCTAGAAACTTTTTGGAGTTCTGGCGTCCATCCGTAAATGCTCCATTCGACATGGAATGAAATAATTTCATGAATATTTACAAATATTTTATATATACTACCGAACGTTACTTTGCTACCTTTCATCCTTCTTATAAAAAATATTTTTCCCCTCTCTAATTAATTTAATTTGTTCACCTTGTATTTAATTTCTACTGTTTTACCAACTAGTCAACTGATGTTCATTATTTATACTTATAGGTGATATTTAAAGATGAGTAAAAAGTCTAAGAAAAAGGCATCCAACAAGGATAGGGATAAATAAATATTAACTATTTAAGACGATGGTATTCTAATTGTGCCTTACCACGGAACAAGTAACTTAACATAATAATAAAGGAGGATTCCTTTTGGAGTGATGTAAGGAGACAAAACTTGTATAAACAATTGATCACTTAAAGTGCTTTACACTTCATTAGGTGAGAACCTTAGGTACACGAGAGGCGGAGTATAAAAAGGGATTCAGTACTCCAATTTAGAAATGAGAAGAAAGAGGTCCTATTATCAGAAAGCTTATTTTGCTTTCCTTGAATTCCCATAATCAGTTGGGCTGATTGAGTTAATCATATTTTGAGCAACTCAGCCTATGTTGATACTTTGGAGAAGGCGAATATATATTTTTCAGTATATATTTCCTCTCATTTCAGTTTTCCTTATTCCAACGATATGGAGATTTGAAGGGCACTGATGTGCCGTTGGAGCACTTAAACACACACATTTATGACTGCGTGGTGTGGGGTGAGATCATACCTATGCTTGAAGACGTTAGCATACTTTTGCATCTTCATGATTCAAGTGCGACTGATATCATCACATCTATGATCTTTGAAGAGGACTGATACCTAATCTTGATTTTGGAGTCCAAAAGAAAGAAAGCTATAGACACCCGCAGAAAGGCTACTTTTAATGCCTAGGTGAGATATTTCTTCGAGGGGAATGAAGAATATGAGTAAGTATCAACACTCTTACTTTTGCTGTTCAATTTTGTGGATCTAACTGAGTTATCTCATGAACCATCTCTTCTTGCAGGTACGAGTTGGAGGTTTTTATTACTTGCTGGCTATTGTTGTATGTGTTTCCTGGTGGTCCAGAAGACAGTGTAAGCTCATGTTTATTTCACTTGGTGATCCGTATAGCACGTGGAGAGTATTTTTGCCTTGGGGCTATTTTACTTAAGATCATTGTACTAGCGCCTTGATCTCTATCATGAGGCTTCCATTTAATCGATGGGTTGGTACATTATTATGTCTCATGTAGATGTAGTATTCTTGCATATTTTCTTTTGTGAGCGGTATAAGGGATATTGTGGATCCTGTCTTAACGGGCCCAAGTGTAGTGAGCCGCGAGCTTGGGCATGGGTCAATAAGAGACCTGTAGGCACTTTATTTGATGTTTTGGACAACCATAAAGAAGTCACTTTTCGCCCTTATGCCAGTAAGATACTTAGATACTTGTAGTTCCCACATTTTTATCCAAAAGGATTGAAGGCTATCATGAATTTGCTCGGTGTGAGGGAAAAACTTGATGCTATTGAAGTCGATTCATATTTGGTGCTCACTTGGGGGTCTTCCTTCTTTACTTGAATGGGGTGACTCTAGCAATTGTTATCTAGAGTGTAGGGTGATGTTATACGCACCACACCGGGTCGCTTGCTAATTTGGTTTTGACCAAGGGGTCCCTTAAAAAAATCAGTTAATGATGATTTTGATGAGTGCTGTAGATTACCAAGTCTAGATGACTTTAGAAATATCCGATTAGGAGTGAGGCAATTGTTTTTTCCATCTATCAGTCGTCACGGGATTGCCTCTACTGGTTGGCTTACGTATTGGATAAGTTATCTGGAAAACTTTAAGAAATATGTGACTACATTAGTCGAGAGTGAGCTTCCAATGAGGACTATTTATAAGGATGAATTCCTATTATGGGGACCTAGTGAGAAGAAAAAAATACCTTCTCAGTGCAAGAAATAAGAACAAGAAAGACCATTCTACCCCTAAATTACTTGCCATTAGACAAATTAAGTGTTCGCGAATTTGCGAGGTATCTTGTAAATATCATCCTTTTGGTATTTACACTTTATATCTTATGACTTATTTACTCATCACTCTTCTCTGTTTCTTTATAGGATGAGGACAATTGAAATGTTACTCCCACTTTGAAGAATGATAATACATCCAAGAAGCTCCCTTCCATTCTTTCTCCTTTCCCTGTCCAACATGGCTTTGGAAAAACACCTCGAACAAGAGATCATCTTACTGAGGTTGCCGATGATAGTGAAAGTGATGACGAGTCTTTAGATACTAATGAATCTCTTAACGACAAGAATGAAGGTAGTGATGGAGTCGATCCACTAGATAATATTGGTGATCAAGAGGAAATTGAAGACCAATATGTCATTGAAGCGGATCGGCCAACTGAGAAACAGATTGAAGCTTTGAAAGAGTTAAGCAATAATGTTGATTGAGACGACCATGAAGCCATATACTTAGAAGAGGCTGATATCCAGGAGTATATTGAGGTTCTAAGGGCAGCCGGGCTCTTTGATAGCCAACCGAGTAGTGTAGTAGATAACATTTCCTTAAGCATCATCGCAGTTGATGACATCACCCTAGTGTACAATCGGATTCCTTCATTGGTGGTTCATGACAATACCGACGCTACTGTAGCTATTGCGCTACCGAAGCAAATTGAGAGAGGTTCATCCTATATAGTGATAGTGGAAACACCTTATCCTTCTAGTGCATATTCTTCATTTCATGGATTCATAGTTCAATTGGATATTTTACAGCTGCTGGAGGACTTATAGGCTATGGAGGGTGATTTCTGGATTGGATCGATTTGTCTTGGTAGTGAGGTGACAAATACTATGATAACCTTCCTTAGGAAAGCTGCTTCGTTTCTGGACAAATCTTGGGAAACAGTACTTATTTGAGACTTGCAGCTATTGGTAAGCAGTGTTACTGGAGCACGCAGCTTAAACTTCAAATTACCAAATATGGAAGTGATTACCTTTGAAGCCCAAAAATTTTAGAATCACAAGATATTGTAGAGCGACACGATCAAATTGAAGTTGAGCTTAAAGTGGTTAAGTTGGAAATGCAAAAATGTATTGGGGATATAGATTGCAAAGCTTCTATTAGATCAATGCTTTGTTGTTGAGTGATCCCCGTTTTAGACTTTTTATTTATGCATTGGAATTTTATGCTTGTTTGTAGAAACTCAATGAGGGAACACTTCCTCTTTATTACTTAGACTTTCTCATGCTTTTTCTTTTATGCCATTGAATGAATCATCATACTAACTCAATTCTTTTATGAGCATTAAGGATGTCATAATAGTTACAGTACACATTATATTTAGTAGCACAATCATGATGTATATCATAATAACTTTAGATCAAGCTTTAAGAATTCATTTAAAAGAGTAAAGAATAGAACATTGTGCATCTTATGTGCAAGCAACATTTGACCACAATTCACAATCCGTCATTAAGAAAAACAGCATTCAACGTATTAAGGGGGAATTACCCACTTCTTAACCCCATTGATATGATCATGTGTAGAGCATTAGATAGTAAAATTGAGTTATGTATAAAAGGTGTCATGTTATGCGCTCGAGAGACAACACTCTTACTAGTTAGCATAACATGAACTCATGGCTTTCGCGCCCTTAGGAGGCAAAGCTCTTACTAAGTAGTAGTGATGCCATGCTTACTCTAGTTAAGTGTTAATTTGAAAAACAAGTGATTGAAAGCAAGCTCATATAACTAGAGCCACATATTTCATTTGAATTGTGATATATCGTATTCTTTATGTATGAAACTTTTTTATGTATTGAAAATTTATAGGTGTTGTGATGGCATCAGTCCTAGGGTTTTGAAGCTTGCAATATCCACTCTCATGTACTTCTTCAATGATGAAAGGCCTTTCTTACTTAGGTGTAAATTTCAACGCTAAAATGCCTTGGTGCACATGTTCAATTGCATGAAGTACAACATCGCCTTGTTGAAATGATCTCTTCTTCACGAAGCAATCGTAAGCTACTCCAAGTCTATATTAATAGTTAATGAGATTATGTTTTACGATGTCACACCTCTCATTTAATGCTTCCAAGTCTATCATTCGTAGTATATCGGGTTTAAGCTCAACTTTTATGGCCAATTTGGCAGATGGAATCAAAACTTCTAGTGGAACTACTGCCTTAGCCTCGTATACTAATGAAAAATGAGTTGCTTGCGTCGGCCTTCATTTTAATGTCCTGCAAGCCCAAAGTGCCAATGGTAGCTTATCATGCCATTCCTTGTAATTGTCGTGTACCATACAACTAAGGACTTTCAATAAACTTTTGTTT
The DNA here is from genome assembly GCA_024138015.1 of Lumnitzera littorea. Lineage (NCBI taxonomy): Eukaryota > Viridiplantae > Streptophyta > Magnoliopsida > Myrtales > Combretaceae > Lumnitzera > Lumnitzera littorea. The sequence continues at coordinate 17,211,981 of JAMXBB010000003.1, read as the reverse complement.
ATTGCCTCAGCTTGTCCATTCCATTTTGGATAGTAAGGTGTGGATTTAATATGATTGATAATGTAGGAAGCCAATAATTGTCGAACATGAGAATTAATGAAAGGAGTTCTATTGTTGAAAAGGATGCACTTCGGGATCTTGAATCGGCATATAATGTTCTCCTTTATAAAAGTTGCTATAGCTGACCCCATTGCTTTCTTTAGGGAAATTGCCTCTACCCATTTCGTAAAGCACTCTATTCCGACAAAGATCCAAATATATCCCTTTGATGGAGGATGTATAGGTCCAATGAGATCGAATGCCCATGTATGCAAAGGCTAAGGGGTTGTAACATTATGAAGCGTAATCGCAAGGGCGTGGATAACATCACCATGTTGTTGACAAATAGTACATCTCTTGGTAAAATTGAAAGCGTTTGCTTTCATTGTAGGCCAATAGTATCATTTATCGAGTAAATAATAATACAATTTTCTTCCTCCTTGATGCTCTTCACATTCTCTAGTATGCACCTCAGTCAAAACCATTTCTGTTTTAGGGGGGCAATGCATTTTAAGAGTTTCCCCATGAATGATACCTTATAAAGCTTACCTTCATGCATGAGATACTTTCTAACCTTGCGTTTTACTAGTTTATCATTCGTACCATTTGTAGGTAGCACATTATGTTCTAAGTAGTCAATATACGAATGCTTCCAGTCTCTTATGTTAGATACAAAATTGCATTTGCCTTGATCGGGCAACTTAGAACATTTGGTACAATATGTTTAGAAATATGTTTAGACATGGAACGTATCCTTCGCCATCGAGGACCAATAGTAGCTTACATGTTGAATATATCGATATAACGAGGGCTCCTCCTCTCCATACCAAATTTGGTCATACTTGTCTAATTTAAGATGAGCCTCCTTTGCTCAAATGTAGCGGAACAAGACCCCTTTTGGGCCTTTGTAATACAACATTCCCTTGATGTTGACAAAGTTTTTCGATGTTGACAAAGTTTTTCAATGTTGAAATAGAGGCTGCACTAGGATGCACCAACTGTTCCATAAACGGGATGCGCTAATCATTCTGTACATCTTCTTGTTCCTCAAGGAAATTCAATATTGTATACGGGATAGATTTTTTTATTACTCGAACATTCATACCCTTACTTGTATCTTGAATCAGAATCTTAGATGCCAAAGTAGCCAACGCATTAGCATATCAATTCATAGATTGTGTTGTGTGTTCATATCACATGGAGTTAAACTTTTTGATGAAGGTCTACACTGTAGCCCTATAAGGCGTAAGTATAGGTTCCTTCAATCCAAATTTACTCGTGGCTTACTTAATGATTAAGTTTGAGTCACCTTGAACACATAAATTGTTTACCTTGACTTCTTGCGCCGACAATAGACCAAGCAACAATGCTTCATATTCAGCCTCATTATTAGTGCATCGAAAATCAAATTTGAATGCCAGTGGTACTACATGACCCTTAGGTGATGTTAATACAATTCTAGCTCCCTAACCCTGGTTTCCTGCTGACCCGTCAAATTGCAATATCCATTCCCCTTTTGTATCAACCATAAAATAATCCTCATGAAACTCAATTGGTATAACATCCGTACTTAAGCCCTCTTATGCGTTTGGGAAATGTGCTAAAAAATCAGCTAAAGCTTGTAACTTGACAAGTTTAAGAGATTGTACCATAATATCAAACTCTTTAAGGAGAAGCAACCATTTTGCTATGTATCTTGATAGGGCCAGTTGAGTTAGTAAGTACTTGATCGGATTAGACTAAGTCACCAAATGAATTTTGTACGCAAGAAAGTAGTGCCATAATTTCTGTATGGCAAATACTAACGCAAGACAATATTTCTCACAAGTCGGGTAATTGACCTTGCTCCCCTGAAGGGTTTGGTTTAAATAGTATATAGGTCGCTATTGACCTTTCACTTCTTATACAAGCAAAGCTCCAACAGGTTTGTTAGTAGAAGTATGATATAAGACCAAAGGTCTCCCTTTGATAAGGATAGTCATAATTTGCGGGGAAATCAGGATTGTCTTTATCTTCTGCATCGCCTCTTCATGGATTTGATCCCATTCAAACGAGACTCCTATTTTCAAAAGTTGATGCAATGGGTATGAAATTTCCGCAAGTGCAAGCATAAACCTTTTGATATATGAGACATTTCCCGTAAAAGTTTTCAATTCCTTTAAGGTGGTGGGAGATGGCATTGATCTATGGCTTGTACTTTTGTAAGGTCAGCCTTAATTCTCTTTTGATGCACAACAAAGCCAAGAAACTTCCATGAAGACACGCCAAAAATACACTTGAGTTCATGCAAAGTTTATATAGCTGACATTGTTCAAGAACTCTTTATAGATGAACCAAATGATCAGGTGCTCTTTTAGACTTAATAACTATGTCATCAATATAATCCTCCATATAATTATGCATCATGTCATGAAATAGAGTGGTCATTGCCTTCTGATATGTAGCACCTGTGTTCTTAAGTCCAAATGGCATGATGGTATAATAAAAGTTTCCAAGTAGAGTATGAAAGGCCATGCACTCTGCGTCTCCTCTCGCCATCTTAATTTGATTATATCCACTAAAGCCATCCATGAATGAAAACAGCTCATGACCTATGGTTGCATCTATTAAAGTGTTAACATTTGGTAAAGGAAAATCATCCTTAAGGCAAGCTTTATTTAGATCCTGAAAATCTACACATACTTTTATTTGTCCATTCTTTTTCCTTACAAAAACAATATTAGCAAGCCAAGTAGGATGTTTGATTGGCCTTATGAAACCAGCTCGTAACAATTTCTTTACCTCCTGCTTGATTTGCACTTCAATCTTAAGATGGAAAACTCTTTTCCTTTGCTTCACAGGGGTAGCTCCAGGAGCAATATTCAATCTATGTACTATAAGGCTGGGATCCAACCTAAGAATTTCTTCATAAGTCTATGCAAGCACATCTCTGTACTCTTACAATAACTCGGTAATATGAACCCTCATTTCTTACGAGAGACACTTACTAATGAATATTGGCTGTCGCAACTTTCCTGATTGCACTAAGTCCAATTCTTCTATTTCCTTGGCTTGAGGCTTCATTTGATCTTGTAATTATTGTGGGGCAAGTTGAACTTCTTGGACTGGTATGGGATCTAAAGAGGATAGGTACGCATCTTCAGTTCCCTCAAACTGTCATAAACGGTATACACGCCGTCCATCCTCTCTAATGAAACTTTCGATTTTAGTAGATTGCTTCTACTTTTTCCTCCTTCCATGACATCTACACATCCTTCTCTTCTTTTGTTGGTCTTCTTGAGTTTCCTCCCACGTAGGCAAGGTAATACTAGATGGTTTGTTGATATCAGGTAAGTGCACCTATCAGTTTTAATATAACGGATGTGAGTCCAAGTCGATCCCTCAGAGACTTCGAGTACTAATATTAACTTTAGCTCTATTATTTAACCAGAAAATTGTGATGAGTTGAATGAGTTAAAAATATTAAAATTAACAAACTAACCTAATTATAAGACTTGATTAAGCAATTTATAAAGCGATAAAACTAATAACGACTTTAAGAAGGTAATAACGTATTTAGGAATTATTTCCCCTAGTGTTTAACATATGACTGCTTAAAATGTATCAAATTCAATTTCTATTATTCTTGACCGGAGGGATTCACAATTAAAGTTAATATCTTTCTTAAGCATATTAACCATAATCCTTAATTATTTACCGGAATATCTTCACTTAGTAATATAATTTAGAATTGCATTAATGTATAATGAATTCCCACACAAACGAACAACTTTTCGGAAGAAACATATATCTTATCTTTAAGTACACATGTAATTATCTCCAATTATGTAAAGATCTAATTACATATGTAATTTCTCAATCATCATGCATACTATCATAGATTGATATTCTAGAAATATCAATTAACAATTAAATAACATAATTGAATCAAGAAAAGATAGAAACTTTATTGAAAATTTATTGAAAATTATCAATCTATTTAATAGTCACATAAAACCCTAGGTTCTATAATCCTAAATACAAGAGTTTTAAGCTATTATAATGAAACTAAAAATGAATTCCAACAAAACTAATAAATAAAACATGAAAACCCCTTGTTGATGATAAATCTCTTCAATCTTGAAGTTGGGTGTTGCTTTCGCCTTTTTCTTCTCCTTCTCTTCAAGTCTCTTCTCTCTTTTATGTCCAATCCTCTTTATAAAACTCTAGTATGTCCTTTTATAATGTATTATAAGGTTTCCGTTTTCGTCACTAGACATGGCCTGGGACACAGTCGTGTCCCTAGGTCGTGTAACTTTCTGACCTTGGCAAATTTTCTTGGATGGACACAGCTTAGGGACACGACTGTGTTCCGAACTGTGTAACTTCAAAACTTCATAACTCATTTATTTGAACTCTAAATTGAGTGACACTTGATTCCTTTTCTTTGTTTTCAATCCAAGAACGCGTTCAAACCTTGAAATCAAAATTTTACTCAATTAAGTATCATTTTGTTTAAAGAAAACAAAAAATGTAGGAAAAATACTATAAAATCACTATGTGAAATATGTTTAAAATAAGAGTTATCACTTGTCTATGACTGTTTCCCCATCTTCAGCAAATTTATTGAAGAATCCCGATTCAGTGAAATAAGACTCGTGTTGTTCAAAAGGATTCTTCGTAGCTGAAATTAACACATCTTTCCCATTCCAATGTCCTTTGATACATTGATGTAACGTCGAAGCAACCAAATTGTGATCGTATAGCTACTTCCTACCTATTAATAAGTGATATTGTATGGGTGCATCGATCATATGAAATGTAGTGGTGCTATGAATAATTAAGCATTGAATATTAATCCCTGCAGCTTTGAATGCATTCATTGGCATTATATTCAAGGAAAAACCATTGTCAATGAACATTCTTTTAACCAGATAGCCATTAAGAACACCTTCTATATATAATGGATGGTTATGGTTAGGGCCTTTCACACACATATTTGCTTTAGTGAACAAGATGGCGTTTCCATGTGCCCTGGCCATTCTCTTTATGGGCTGCGCTGCATTATACTCTGCAAATTAACCTTCAGAGATCTATGTAAGTGCAACCACTACTGTAAGCCTGGTATTTTTGTCAAATCCCAACAAGTCGAAGAAGTTCCTAAAGTTTGCAATCTTTAATAACACTATGACAAGAAGTGGCTACTCATCATCATGAGCTTTTATCAACTTTTCCTTACTTCTAGAAGGCTGTACGTCAACCGCTTCAACTATGGAAGGGTCGTAGCTGATGGCATTAATAGCTTCTCTTTGGTCATTTTGAGCTGGAAGCGAATTATTTTTAACATCGCTGTTGTCTATAATCAACTCTCTACATACAACTTTTTCATTGAATATTCTCTTTAGAGTGAAACAATCCTTAGTTGGATGATCAACAGTCTAGTGAAATCTGCAATACTTAGGATCACTCTTCTCCTCATTTGTAGGGAGACATTCAACCCTTGGGAGCTTGAGATTTCCATTGTGCAACCATTGATCCAGTATTTGATGTACCTTGGTCGTTGGATAAGGATGTGTCGGTATAGGCTTAGAATTGTAAGACTTATCGTTTCTAGGTTTCTTTGTTTCCTTTTGCGACTCACCTTGAGTAGTATTTATAGATACGGTATGCTTATTGAACCTTTTAGCTTCATTTCTTTGTTGAGCCATTGAATTGTTGGTCCTTTGCGCATTCTCAACTAATGCAGCAAAAGAAGCTAACGATAGATTCTCAAGATAGACCGCATATTCAGGGAACATCCCTCTAATACAAATCTTAACTAATTCTCTATCATCACAAACGTTTTGTTCTTGATCGTTAGCGTCGGTAAGATCAATAAGCTTTCTTCGCAAAGGTACCATAACGTGAATGTCAAATCTTTTCTCCCTAGTGGAGTCGCCAAAAGAATGTGGGGGGTTTAATATCGGAAGAGGTCATGTGTATGCTGTGTGATATGTCGTGCTACACATGATTAAGGAAATGACTTGACTTAAACGTATAGGATGATCAAGTGAGGTAGGATAGGGAGAAGGAGTAGGCAATCTTAGTAGGCTCTAACACGTCAGGTGATAGGTGGAGGAGTGCGATTGCATCAAACTCTACAATGAGTGAAAAATGGGATAGTGTTCTTAAGGTATTTGCGTGTTTTGATCTTTGAGACTGAATTCCAGTAGAGTAACGGTATTTGTGAGAATTTATCTCTATTTCAAATGAGGAAATAAAAGGGGTATTTATAGTGGATGATAGGTGGATTCAATCTAATGGATCGTGACGTTGATCAATGACTAGGATTGAAGCCTTTTATATATGAGTATTGGATTAGTTTCTTTCATGGGTTTAGGCCCAAATAAAGGGTTTTATATTTTATTAGTATGAGCCAAATCAAGAAAGGTTGGATTAGACGGATTAATTTAATGTGCTCTATTCCAAACCTACCATGCCAAATCTTCCTTGATCATCTTGAATCTTTCTAGGCTTGGCTCTCTGGATCCTATCACCTTATCCTAAAGAGTCAAATTCATTTCGATTAATGGGCTCGAAGCCCATGAGTTAGATTTAGTCCTCTACATCAACATTATGGGAATCACCTGTACTTAGTTTTAGAAAAAGATAGTGAATTCCCAACGATGAGTTAGTCATGCCGCTAGAAAGGATGTAAGCAGGATGCTAAACCTTTATACATCTAGACCTTGTCTCGCTACTCTAACTCTCCTTTATTTCCTTTAGTTGATTTATTATATGTTTATTTACACTTTCAAACTTGCTAATCCAAACATTTCATTTTTAGCAAAAGCAAGCACATATGCATAATTTTAATCTATTTCGTGCTTCCGCAATATAAATCTAAAAGGGGTTAACTAGAATTTGATCTTGAAATTTTCAAATGACCTATTCATTCCCCTTTTGGTTGCATATATAGGGCTTATATAGGCAAAGCCATATGATTTGGTACACACGAGTGTAAGACGGCATTTTTGCATAAATTACCTTACAAAATCATCCTAATTTCATGTGCATGATTTTTGCACGTCTAAAATAACATCTTGAGATTCCCCTTTTATCACATGGAATTGTACTGGTCATAATATTAAATGATTTGGTGTGTAAAAACATTCTCATTGGGGTCCTAAAATCTACATTAGTGGAAAAATTTTTCCTTAATTTTACGCAAAATTCATCTTATTTTAATTGGCATGATTTTTATACATCTAAAAAATAACTTTGAATTATAGGGAAAAAAAAATATAATAAATCAACTTTGAATTCCCTTTTTATCACATGAAGGTAGTACTCGATATCATATTACATGGTTTAAGGATAAAGCCATCTAATTTTTGCAGCTAATACACACAATCGTGGATAATTTTCCTTAGTTTTATATAAAAATCACCTTCTACAGGTATTATTTTTGTGCGTCCAAAATGATGACTCTCAACCCCCCTTTTTTTCTCATGGGAATTGTATCTAATTAAAATAAATAATTTCAGAATTTATTTCATCTAGTACCTTTTCAATATTACAATTTTATTTTTAAGTGCCTTTTTGATATTAACTTTTGTTTATTTATTTCAAAAACTTTTTGTAATGATACTCCTTCATATAAAGTGGTAGTTTTTTTTTTTCTTTCCACTTTTATTTTGAATGGTATCCTTCTTTTTTTCCCTCTTTCACTCTTTTGATTTTTTTTCTTTTCTTTTCTTTTTCTCTATCACCATTCCCTCAATTCTATCCTTTTTTTTTTAAGTCTCTTTCTCTCACCTTAAGCCTTCTTTCTCCTTCTTAAAGCCACTCAAACTTAAAGTAAATAGCTTTTATGGAATGTGGCGAAGCTAAACCATCTTAGAGAGGAGCATTTGGTATCCTATGTTGTTTCATTGAGACCAACAGTCCATTTTATTTACCTCTTTTTTTTTTTTTTTGGGTATGATAAGAAGGGATGACTGAGAAACCAACTAAGATGATAAATTAGTTACTACTTTTCTTAATCTATTTGTATTTTCCTTTTGCTTAGTTTTTACTTTCAAAAGATTTTTTGATTTATATCTTTTTATTAATTATATCTTTGTACCATTTTAAGTGCATCTTCTTTTTATTAATATATATTTTATAATTGTTCCTTTTTCAAGAGTTATTAACACGTGCCATTTTGATTTCAATTCGGGAAATTTTTTTTGGTTATATTGCGTTGAACTTTTTTGCATTGTGTAAAAAATGGGTTCTAAGAATGTTTTACCCTTTCATATTATTAAAAAAGATTCTTTTAGTTGTGACTCAGTAATGAAATTTAAAAACAAAATGCTTAAAGAGGTAAAACAAAATAAATTTTGGCCCCTCAATGAAACTTTTTGTTTCACCTACAGAATTTCTGTTAATTTTTATTAAGCACTTGGAAATAATTAGAAAACATTGCGATGGTAAAAGGAGATTTTGATGATTGTAAATCAAAACTACTTATTAAAAGCAAAGGAGAAAAAACTATCTAAAATGAATTTTGTTAAAGCTAAATCAAATTAATGCCACACATTAACATCACTATTCTCTATCTTCCACCACAAATATTATTGACATTACTTGTGAATGGGTGATTTTGAGCACCAACCAATATATCCTTTGAGTACATATTACTTTAAATTTAGGATAATAAATAGGTATTTGGGAACACATAACTCTAATTGAAAGTCAACGAGTTTAATTTTCTTTGCACATTTTCTTTTTATGTTATGGAGCAATCACTTAAAAAAAATAAAGATTCAATCAATATCTTTCCATAAAATAATAAAAAAGGTACGTGGAAACATTTTAATTTGTGGATAGTTTATAAATGTGGTAAAAGGAAATTTCTTCTTATTATAAGGTTAGGATAATAAAGCAAATAGAACCTTTTTTAATATAGAGTAAATAGAAGTTACCTTTTATTAGTGTTGAAAACATTTATACAATAAATTATACGTAAGTTTTTCAACTCCACTAGTCTACTAATTTGGCTAAAGGAATATTGTTTGACCATAGAATCCTTTCTTAAGCTTTATATAAATGTGTTAGAAAATGTTCTATACATTAATAAATATTATTATTGCTTGAAAAACCTCTAAGAGTATTAAATTAATGTTTATTTTAAATAAGTTTATGTATATACATATTGTTTAATATAAAATATTTTTCCTAAATTTTACTATTAAAGTTTTATATCACAAGACTGCATGGGTATGAAACTAGTAATATATAATTTCGAAAGAATTTTGTGATTGTACCTCTTTACATGTTCATGTCCTCACGTTTTGTGAAAAGCTAATAAGTTAATGATGGCTTTTAATACAACAAAAAGGAACTGCGCATGTATGTTGAAAGTTTAGTAAATTTATAGTATGACTCTTTACTGTTTTTTTATATATTTTTTTTATCTTTTATAAGATACTTTTATTATTTGTATCTTTTGTTAATAGTATTTACCTATGATTTTTCTTCTCTCAAAAGAAATATCTTTTTATATACAAAGAAAGATATTGTTAGTAACCTTTATATAAGTACAAACAAGTTAGTATAACTTTTGATATATTATATTGTGTATTCACGAAAGATAATGTTAGAAAAGCTGTAACCTTTATATAAGCACAAACAAATTAGTACAACTCTTGATATATTATATTATGTATTCATGAATTAAATGATCATAACTGTTTCTAAATATTATAACATTTCATATAATATAACTATCAATAATTGGATAATTACAACATATAAAATATATTTATATAATTAAATAATTGTATCCACACAGTCGTTGAAATATAAAGTTATTAATAGAAAAATTATGATATAAATTGTTATTTTCATAACACAAAACCCCCATGTCTCGCAAGGCTTTAACTAGTTGAACACTACTCTAAAAGCTTTGGGGGAGATAAAACCATTTGATTACGGCTCCTACGTATGCACGAGTATGGAAAAGCTTTACGCAAAAATCACCATATATCTTCATGGCCATCAATTTCACGCGTTTAGAACAAACAACAAGAAATTTCCACTTTATTGATCAATTATCACAGCCATACAAGACAAGATGAAACTCTTACAGCTGGTACACAATTTACTAGAAATCACTCTTTTGGTTTCATGGGAACTAAAATTTCATAAGACAAGAAGATTTGAAATATACATAATACTATATGTAAATAAATGCTATCCATCTTTTGAACTTGCGCCTTCTTCCATGAAGTAGAGACATGACTACCTTGATGCCATCGCAAAAGAACGAAAAGGGAAAACCAAACCAAAACGTTGGCTTCTGTTGCTCGTTTCTGGCATCATCAATCAATCACCCACTAAAATGAAAGAATAACAAATGCATTCCATTACTTCCAGTCCAGCATCCCTTTAGTATTCCTCCCATCCGAAGGTTGTCCTTTGATTCCTGTCGCAATCGATAATAAATTAGTTGTCAATCCAAGTGTATTCACAAGTTGTACATATTCAACACTACTCGCTAGCACTTGCCTTTTAAATTCTAAAACCTGCTTGATCAGTTGGTAAGTGGAGGTTGTTCATGCTGTTCACATTCCCATGGTCTGGTAAAATAAGTTAACATAAATTTAGTATTACGACGGGTTGATTTTTTCCATGGCTTTCGAATGCTTAAATTGAAAAAAAATTTTCGAACAACTTACTCAGTGGTGATTTTAGCACGAAAAAGCATGCTCCAATTACAATGTAGCATAGTAGGAGAACCAATCCTTTCATATAGTGAGAAGTTCCATCCTGCAAAGCAATGTGGTCAGAATCCAAAAGCAATTCATAATTTTCAAGTGATGCTCAAAATCATTTCATATCATATAGTTACCTGTAGAGTGAAGGCTGTAGTAATTATTGCAAGAGCAAGAGAACCGGTTTCAAGGAGGTTGAAGTTAAGATCCATCTTGGTTCCCATTATCCAAGCAACAACCACACAAAGTGGAACCTGAAACGTAGTAATAAGTGTTCTTGTCAATTAATTACGGTGTTTAACTTCGAAAATATAATATTTAAGATTGGCATCAAGTTCTCACCACAAACATAGCAATTTGAGTGGCTGACCCCAACGCAACACCTAAAGATATATCCTGCAATTCATTCCAAACCGATTTAGATTTAGGATGAACATCGGTGTACTGTTATTCCTCTTTAGAGAAATAATTGGCAAAACTCACCAATTTGTTCTTAAAGGCAAAAATAATTGCTCCAGCATGTTCAGCTGCATTTCCAACTATTGGAAGCAGGATTATGCTGAGGAAGCTCACTGATAAACCCCATGAATCTGATGCAGCCTGTTTCATAAATAAACACGACCAATTGTTAATGATTTTTCTTAATTGGGATATCGAAAGAGATTATTATAGGGAGTGTTTTGTTAATTCACCTCAATTGTGTCGACGACATATTCTGATAATAGCGCAATGACGAGGGTCATTCCGATTAACCAAACCATTCCACTCCAAAATCCGATTACGGGAGCTTCTTCCTCCTCCTCCTCGGAGTCCTGATAGAGCGAGCCAACATTATTAGATTAATTAAGTACCTCGTTTTGCTGGTACTACTATGTTGATAAGCTATTCTAATTGACAAACATTTGATGGGAACGGTGGAGCTTGATTATATTTTAGTTCAAACGATTATATATATAACTCAGTTAATAATCTGTAAAACAATAACTAATTACATCATACTGATATTTCATGGCTATTATGCTTAAAAATATCTGGACCATATATATATATATATATATATATGTATGTATGTATGTATAATGCACATTCGTGGAAGTGAAGCTCATATTAGCATTGAAATATATAAAGAACTAATGTCCTTCAGAATATTTTAGAACCTTCGGTTAATTCCAAATTCATCCTTTTATTTTTTATTTTTTTAGAATTTTTTACTTTCCGTAAATATGCAAAGGGAGTAGAGGTGAAGTTGAAGGTATTTCCTTAGGGTTTTGGAAGTATCTTCTTTATTGAGCAATAATGCGAGAGTACGTACCACTGGAGGTCACATTCTCCAAACAGTGCATCAGGATTATCAGTGTTTTTGTCTCAATCAATATCGACTGTTGTGTCCTCTATCATAGCTGTAATTTACAAGATGTCTTTTTTCTTCGCACACAGATACTTCACATATTAGTTACAGATATAATGTTACTGCTACATGACGAAAGTAATTGTAAGATCTATTTTTTCCTTCTTTTTATTATTTTATTTTACAGGATATCATGTCTAATTATTAATAAATAAACCGAATAGTACCGATAATTTATTAATAATCTAAATAAATTAGTTGGCATTTTAAACTGTTTAATATAAATAAAGTTTCATATTTTGAAATAATATATCCATCCATTAATCGCTATCAATTACGTATGCATATAGGATGTTATATAGGGATAATATATGATTTTTTGAATATACCTTATTTATATATATACATATAATTATATAAGAAATTAATTTATAATTATAAATATTTATTACACCCGTCCATATGTGTGCATGTGATTGGTGGTTGTAAAGTTAGGCACAACAAATGTTTTATCTTTATTTACTTGAAAGGAAATAATCAAGGGCATATCTGATTCCTGTTATTACTGCAAATAACATGGTTAGAGATTAGAGTCACGAATGGTAAAAAATTACCTCTTGTGCTTCAAACAATTGCCTGTGTGTGACCAATTGAAAGATGATGTAGACCACATAAGCGATGAGCATAACCACGCTGCTCGCTCTAGACAGTGCAAGAGTTGGAGCCGCAGTGAATGTAGCGGAGGCACCGGCGTATCGGAACAACATAGGCAGCAAGTGGCATAGCAATCCAAGTAGAAGCAGGAGACAGTTAACATCAGCCTGTTTCTGAGGAAACCAAACAAAAGACGCAAGGGTGTTAGGTACAACATATAATAGTCCATAGTCTTAGTAATTAAATGTAGAGGTGAAAATAATTTATGTGTATACGTACACGATCGTATTTTTGCTCTTTCCTAAGATTGGCAAGGCCACCGCATAGGAGAGAGGAGCCAAGGACTAGGAGAAGGTTGGAAAGTACGGATCCTAGAAGCGAGTACTTCACCACTTCTATCTTGTGTTGGCTAAGGGCAAATATGGCTATTATCAATTCTGTGGCATTCCCACATGTTGCGTTTAGTAGACCTCCCACTGCATATTCAAAGGAAAAAGGTTAATATCGTCTTTCTTTATTTAATTATTTATTTATTCTTTTTTTTTATAGAAATATAAATAAAAAACTTATACGTGGATTGAAATTTATATAGATAACGTCTCGTAGTTCAGTTGGCAAGAAAACTATCCTCCCGTGAAGTTGGTAGAGGTTTGAATTTGATGCCACGGATGTTAAAGCAGTGATGTCTTGATGAATTAATTAATTAGTTCAGTTTTTGGAAAAATTACATACCGAGTAGTTAATATATATTAAGGAAAACCGAAAAGGGCAAGAAGAGAAGGCTAATTACTAGTTACTGCATTTATGGAAACAAAAAATAAGTCACAGCTTATTATCCAAATTACTTACCTCCAGGATAAATATTAGCAATTGGAAAGTAATCTCTTCATATTCACCTTAGATGGATTTATGATTTAATAAGTAAATATGATCTTGTTTGTCATGTTTGCTCTCTTTTCCAAATGAGAGAACTGATTAGATACTTGTCAATTAGAGTTTGTAATGGTTGATCTCCTTAGCTAAACCATTGAAAGGTCCTTAATTATTATTATTATTATTATTTTTGGATGAGAGCGATTTTAGTAATAACAGATATCAAGTTTTGAAAATTTTTCGAATATTTCTATTAAAACTGCAAATTTTCATAAGGGTTTTTTTTTTTTTTTTTTTTTTCCTTTTCCCCTGCAATTCAGAAGAGTTTAAAACTCAATCTAATATTCGGAAAGGTTTATGAGGCATTAATTAAATCATTTTATCATCACAAATAGTTTTTTTTTTTCTTTTCTTTTCCCCGCACAAATTTTGGAGAAACAACATAGGCATAAACATAATATAAAGTTAGAAGTTGCAGATAAGTAAGCACGAATGATAGATGGAACAAGTTACAGATCCAATGATCTGATCTGCATAGAAAGCCTTTTTTCCCACAAAACAAAAACAATATAAAATAAAGATGAAGAAGGAGAAATAATCGTACCTGTTGGACCGGTGTAGTAAGCAATTTGTCTGGATTGGGTCCATTGGAAAATGAAAGAATGTTAGTTTCAATGAAAACAGATTCTCATTCCTTGACGTGTGAATATATCTATCTATCTATATATAAACATATATATATTATAAATGAAAAACATAATCAATTTGACAATTTAATATTAATAAATAGATTTGGCCTTACTCCGTCAGGAAGCTAACTCTCTCGGCAAGCGGTGTAAGTCCAAGCAGGCTCAAAGCAAAGATCCATGGCTGCCATTCATGAAAGCATTTATTACACAAGTAATCAATAAACCCCGAATTAATTTCACCTAGATAATACGTTACAAACCAAACTTCATTTCATTTTGAGCTGGAATTCTTGTATTATCCAAATTATTAAATCCATACATAAACCTTTTACACCCGAATTCGAATGATTCATTTCGAATGGCATGAATTTGTGGCGACAAATGCAAAATTTTCACATCAAATAACGAATTCTTCTTAGTGCTGCCATAAAGGCATCTATTTTAGGGTAACAAATAGAATAATGGGTATAGTAGTACGTACTCTTCCAAAGTTTAGATACTGCGCTATGATGGCCAAAGGTATGGCAATGAAGAGGAAGGAGAGCTTAGTCCCTAAAACAACCTCCTGAAGATTAGCTAAAATCTTCCTCAGGTTTTCACATGGGACTTTGGACACCAGAGACAGATCGGATTTTTTCCGCAACGAGGAGGACGACATGTTGTGTGCTGTACGGCCATGCCTAATCTCCTTGCTCAACCCCTTGAGGTTACCATTTTCTAGTAGCCATTGTTGGTGCTCATGGGAAGCCATTTGAATACGATGGTTGCTTCCCCAAAATGGTCACTCAAAAGTGAAGGAAATGTGTATTTGGTTATGTTAGCACGGTAATGGAACAGTTGCCTAAGCCTTAATGGGATACTAGGTTGCTTTGTATATGGAGCGATCCTTGTACCATACAGTTATAAATAGTAGAGTGCTCTTGTTATAATTGGTATGATATGCTCTCCCCTTGCATGATTTGCAGGTTCCAGGAAGTTTCGATTCAAATTATTGGGACCCCACACGACCACGTGGCAACACATCGTAGGAGTGTTGAGCATTTACTAATTTCTGCGTTTTTGGCACCAACTTTTGCTTGAGCTAATTTTAATTTGTAAGAAGACTAGTTTTTTAGGTTATAAAATTCCGGTAATCTTGAAAAGGTAACCGTTGATAGGGTTCTTTAGATATGGGTTTCTTAAACTCATTCGGATCTAACACATCTTATTGTTTGGGGCTTGCTACCATAGGCTCAAGTCTTGGGCATAGATCGATTAAGCTTAAGAAGTCTTGTAATGGTTAGAATGCATAAGATAATAATAATATACCTAGTCAACAACTATGTCCGGGATAAGTCGAACATGTTGAATATCATGATCCTATTCTTCCATAGTTACGGGAGTAGATCTCTCTCCACTAACTATTCTCTAACTACCGTAACTATCCTCTAACTACTGTCGCCATTTCATTATAAATACCAATCCATTATTTAGTGGTAAAACTCTCTAAACTCTGCACAATAAGCTTACCTATCATCCCAAAGCACCTTTTACTCTCCAATAACTCATTACTAACTTAAATATCGGAGAGGCTACGCTGTACAACCTCCTAGTACTTGCTTACTGTGTTTTGTTTTGCAGGTATAGATACCTAATTTTTGCCTCTTTTTATTTTTCAAATTAAATTATAGGGTCTTAAATTAGAAAAAGTTTAAAAAAATAGAAAATTAAAGAAAGCCCCCAAAAATGAAAAAATTTAGAAAAATAGGAATTTTAGAAAAACATAAGAAAATAGGAAAATAAGAAAAAAATCACAAAAAATAAGAAATTTAGAAAATACAAAAAAAAAAAAAGAAATTTTGAAAAAATCACAAAAAAATAAGAAAAATAAAAAATAAAAATAAATAAATAAAAGATTTTAGAAGATAACATTTCGTTAGATTAAATTTAGGTTTAGAAGTTGGGTAATTGAATATGGGCTTAAATTTAAATACAGCCCAAGCTGACCGAGTCCATATGTGCAATTTGGGTAAGGTACAAGCTAACAGCTTGACTGTTAAGCATAGACATAACATTAACATTAAGCATAAAGTCTTCAGTTTGAAACTTGGCAAAAGCAGGAAGGCCTTTTTCTCATTTTTTGGTTTTCAATCACATCAGGATATGCCACGTGTCAGGGTCTAATTGCGCCACGTGTCCTGACACATGGCATCATTGGATTTATTGATTCGCTGACGTGGCGCCACATGGCATCCACGTGACATGCCACGTGTCATGAAATTATACGTGGCATGCCAAGGTTGGTCGACATGGTTGACATGGTGCCATGTTAGCCCACTTTTTCTTCCCCCTTCCTTCCTTTTCCCTTCTTTTTCCTCTCTTTTCCACTCTTTCCCTCTCTTTTCCTCTTTTTCCCTCGACTTTCTCTAGATTTCCAGCACTTTCCGCTTTAGACCACCCACTTCAGCATGATTTTTGGACTCTTTTTCGTTGCAATTTCACTAAATTAATAGCAAAATTACAGAATTGACATAGCCTATTGTGAATTGGTACAAAAAACATATCTAAATACAGTTAAAGGAGCATTCAATTTGAGCTCCAAAAATTGGAAAAAAGCTGTTTTCCTAGGCATTCTTCATTAATTCGATTCCAACTTTCCTTTGTTTCTGGGTTGGATTTGTGTATAAATTGATGATCATGGGATATAGACGAACACACACAATGGATAGAATCAATCTCCACATACTCTCTATCCATTCTCAATCACTTTCTCTCTCTAACCTGCTCTTTCTCTCTTCAATTCTCTCTCTTCACTTCGACCCGAGCTGAGCCACCACTCTAGGAAGAATACCCGCATCTCAAGCTCTCCAACTTAGCTGCTTTTGACCTTCGCCGTAACCTCCAGCCGCGCCACTAAGGAACCACCATCGAACCCTAACCACCCCCTCTCTCTCTCCTCAAACCACCATCCTCAGCCACCCTCGAGCAAAACTAAGTCTACAACCAAACTTCCTACACTCTGAAAAACCTATCCCAACCAGCCAATCATACCCAGTAGCCCTCACATGGCCGAACCACTATCGTCGCCTATGGCTAACTTTTGAAAACCACCCAAACAGCTTCAAAACACCAAGGCACTGAACCTACCCCCCCTTTAATCTCCAATCCAATACTCATAAAAAGATCGTCACCCGCTCATTTTGGTGGATGAAACAAGTTGAATCGTGCCCCACTAGTGTTGGAGAAGAAGAAGCCAAGATCTGACCCATCCGACCTAACCTGACCCAACCCGTCTAACTCGCTCAGGTCCAACTCGTGCATTCGAATCCGTTCGAAGTTTTTTTTTTTAATTTCTTTAATTTTTAATATTTTTAATTCTTTTTTTTTGTTTTTTTATTTTGTTTATTTGTTTTGTGTAAATATAATAGAAAATACTAATAATGAAAAAAGAAATAAAAAAAAGAAAGGAAAAAGAAAAGAAAAGAAAAAGGATAGGAAGTGTTTTATTTTGTTTTTTTTTTTATTTTATTTTCACATTTAAACAAAAGAAAAACCATAAAGAGCTAACTAACAATAGAAAATAAATAAATAAATAATAAAATAAAAATAGAAAAGTTACTTTTTAACACTAGAAAATCAATTTTTTTTTTAAAAATAAAACAGATCTTTTCCAAACTAGGACATTTTAAGTTTTCCAAAAATAAAATTCAACTTAAGACCCCTTATAATCTTTTTTCAAATAAATTCAAAATGGGTAAAAACGTAAACTCGATGGTTTTTCCAAAATTAAAATCAATCAACCCGCTATATTTTTGTTAAAACGATTTACAGAAGTCTGATCCTAAATAGTGAATATGTAGATATCCGTATACAAGTACAGGGCGACTTAAAATATGGAAAGTTTTATTTTTTTTCATTTTTAAATATTTATGTAAATTAATCAATTTAGTCACATGTATCATAATTAGATGTTTTTTAGAAATTAAAAAGGGTATATTTGAAAAGTGAAGTTAAATTCGGAAAGTTAAAAGTGGTACTTGTTTAGGGTTTAATAAATTAACCCTTGAATCCAGATCTCTAGTTTTTAAAAAACCGTATTTATAACTTGGTTTTTTAATCGAGAGACTGATAGCTAAGTTATAACCAATCCACACAATTAGTTATAACTTAATCCCTTTTCCCGACTCCGATTGGGTGGCAACTCCAAATCTTTTCAAGTTAGAAAAAATGGTTTTCTTTAAACCCTAGTCGAAGGTCAATATTAAACGGGTAGGGTTTACTATTGATCGGTTTAAAGAAGATCTAACTTTATAAAAAGAATTGGGAGGATGAAAAACCAGGCTCGATAGCTTGGCGACTCTACTGAGAACTGTCAAGAGGGTTAACCACTTAAAAATATTTCGAAATTAAAATCACTTTTCAAATTACCCGTATTGTTTAGTTATTTATTTATTTCTTTATATATTGATTTGTTTATTTATTGATTGCTTCATGTACATATTTGTTTTAATTAGCATATTTATTTTAGTAAGCATGAGATTTATTTTATTGCATCATGAATGCATAGTAGATACGGTCAAACCCAGGCCGTTATAGGACCTTAAGATGGGGAGCCGTTGTGTAAAGTCTCGAACGTAGTAAGGCAACCATCGTTCGGGGCTGATTAGGCTACCCCACTTAAACTTTGATGTGACTAAAGAACCGTTTCTTCATAAATGTGTGAGGTCACAAAGTTTAAGGATCGTTAGAACCCACTTGTTTTGCATTACATAGGGGCAATAAATAATTCACAAAACGACAATGTTACATAAAAAAACGAAAAAAGTGATGTTGAAGATTCTAGAGTTTTTTCCTGTATCCTTCTTAGAATTGATGTACACAGGAGATCTTGTATATTTTTTCTTGTAATTAGCCTTTCCCTTGTAATTTATGCTTTCTTTGTAATGTTTTAGAAATAGCCAACTCATCTAACACTAAGGTTCTCGCTAAAGAGATTCATGTCCACAAACCTACAAACCTAAAACCTATAATCAACCAGTGGTTTCAAACCTTCAGTCCGAGAGAGCAACAGTTCATTACCAACAAAATTAGACCTATACTCTCATTAGCTAAAGTAAAGGTCAACATCACGCTAGTAAGGGCCTTAGTCCATTTCTGGGAGCCAAAAGAAGTAGCTTTTCAATTTAGACCACATCTAATCAGCCCAACTCTAGAGGAGTACACCAAATTGCTCCAAGCTCCTCCTTTGGATGAAATATACGTCCCGGAACTCAACTTTGGCCCAACATATGTCTTCTCAAGATTCTTAGGGATCCGTAAGACCGAGATAAATGAGGCTCTAAATGACTGCAACAAATATGCCATCAAGATATGGGATCTAGTCTATTGGTTCCAAAATGAGCCCAGCTCTAACAATCAAGTGCTATTTTTTGGGAATTGGAGAGAAAACCGAATCAAGGCCTATGTGTTAGCTGTGTTCGTCACTATCTTGTTCTCAAGTGGGTCTCTTCTTATACACTTTAGGGTAACAGAGTTAGTGGCTCAATTTTAGGAAGGTAAATCCTACATTCCTGCCCTACTTGTTGAGTAGATAAGGAATCTTAATTTCCTTAAGGAAAGGGGCTGCGGAGATCTCAGGTCAAGCATGACACTATTAATGGTTTGGTTTGTCAATCACATTAAGTGCTTTTGGGTTAGATTTAATAAGGGGAGCATTTACGAATAAGATTGTCCTTATTGATTCTTTCGTCGATAAGATCAAGTTACCAGAAAATATCCCTACCTTTCTTTGGATAAAGGTTCTACAAGACTTCCGAGTAGAAGACATACTGTGGACTGCCAGGTGGAGCAATTACACTAAGGTCATACTGATTTGTAAGAATTACCATGCTGTATCACTGATCGGGATGAGCTGGTGTACAGGCTACTATCCAAGCAACATGGTAAGACAATTTGGGGGGATCTAAGACATAGTTCACAAACCTTCATTGGAACCATTCACTCTTAATCTCAAAGAGCTTCACTCTCTAGAAAAGGTATCCAAACTTCACAAGATCAAAGCTTGGTGGAACACCCGGACGATAAGCCCAAACATCAATTTGAGTGAGTTCATAGGAGAAGTGGACAAACACCGAGTTACTAAAGAGTATCTATACAATCAACTTCATAAGGTAGGCACAATACGATATCAGGCACCAGAAGTCCTTCAAACCTCTCTTATGCGCCCTAACTTTAAAATAGTGACCTATATGGACCAAATGAAAGCGCGTATGGAGATCCTCCTTGATGAGAAAGATAAATGGGTGAACCTATGTCGAGAAATTCAGTTAAAGGGCAAGCTTTGGTAGATCAATTAGCAAAAAACCCCTTTAATAGTACTCCCTAAGAAGTACAAGTCAATTTCCCCGATGAGGGTACCTTAGTGGTCGGAGGAAACTCTGATAAAAGAAAGGATGATGAGCCACCAAAATGGAAAATGTTCTTCGATGGTTCAGCCAACGTGTTTGGATGTGGAATCGAGCAATACTAATATCCCTTGAAGGTACTCAGTATCCTGTGGCCATAAGGCTCATTTTCCCACACACTAATAATATTGCTGAATATGAAACATGCATCATGGGACTCAAGATGGCCCTACAGAAAGACATTCAAGAATTAGAAGTGTATGGAGACTCCTCGCTCATTATTAGCCAAGCACAGGGAGAGTACAAAACTAAAGATCCTAAGCTGGTGCCTTATCACCAGCATTTGATAGAATTAACAGAAAGTTTTACAGAAGTCACCTTCAATCACATACCAAGGACTCATAACCAATTTGCTAATGCTTTAGCTACGCTAGCATCTATGATCTAGATATCTGGTGGAGTCAAGATTTAACCCCTTACTATTGAAATTGAGGATAAGCCTACCTTCTACCTAACGATTGGGGGTATAAATGACCAAAAACAGTGGTATCATGATATTAAGGTGTTCTTACAACAAGGTGCATACCTTAAAAAGGTCGAGAAAAAAGACAAAAAGATGATTAGGAGACAAGCCACCTAATTTTTAGTAAGTGAGTCTACCTTATACCGATGCTCATTTGACGATACACTCTTAAGGTACATGGCTGATGAAAAGGCTGAAAATTTAATGAAAGAGGTACATGAAGGAGTATGTGGCCCTCACATGAATGAGTACATGTTAGCAAAGAAAATCATGAGGCTAGGGTATTATTGGTCAACAATGGAAAGTGATTGCATCAAACATGTTAGGTACTGTCATTTATGCCAAGTTTATGTGAATAAGATAAACGCCCCGCCTCAGGAATTGCATGCCCTCTCAGCACCATGGCCTTTCTCAATGTGGGGCATAGATATCATCGGCCCTATCACTCTAAGAGCATCTAATGGGCATCGCTTCATATTAGTCGCCATCGACTACTTCAGTAAATGGGTAGAGGCTTTGTCATACTTGAATGTTACTAAAGGGGTCATAGTTAAGTTCATCAAGAGGGACATCTTAGCTCTGTACGAGACTCCTGAAACAATCATCACTGATAATGGCATTAATCTCAACAACAAGCTTATGATAGAATTATGCCAGCAATTTCGAATCATTAACAAGAACCCTACTCCTTATCGACCCCAAATGAATGGAGCTATCGTAGTAGCAAACAAAAACCTCAAAAGAATCATTGAAAAAATAGCTGTTACATATAAGGAATGGCATGAGATGTTACTCTTCGCACTCATGGCCTATCGGACTTCCATCAGAATGTCGATTGGGGTAACACCATACTCTTTAGTATACAGCACTAAAGCAGTGTTACTAGTAGAGGTCGAAATCCCATCACTCAGGGTACTATCAAAAATTCATTTGGATGAAGCTGATTAGGTAAAGAAACGCATTGAACAGCTAAATCTGATTGATGAAAGGAGATTGATAGCCTTGTGTCATAATCAATGCTATCAGCAAAGAATGGCTCGGGTGTCGAGCTTGATTTTTTCAGTTTCTTTTATTTAAAATTAATTTCCCTATTTTCAATTAATACTAAACCTTAACCGATTTAATATTAATCATCAACTAAAGAAATTGGGAAATTCTGGTTTTTTATTTAGAAAAATTTTTTGAGTCGCCACTTAATCGAAGTTAGGAAAAAAAAAAAGAAACCATAACCAATTGGGTGGATTGATTACGATTTGGCCATCGGTCTTTGATTTTAATTTAAATGAAGAACCAGAGAATTTTAAGTTCGAGGGCTAACTTATTAAACCCTAACGGGTACCACTATCTATTTACCGAAATTAGGATTATTTTTTTAATTATAATATTTAAAAATAAATAAATAAATAAAAATCAAAAGAAAAAGAATCTAAGTTTCTACATATTTTATTATCGCCCCAAAGGTGCTTACGTACCCACTAGCCAGGATCAGATGATTGTAGTTCTTTTCGAAAACTTTAGTGCATTGATTGATTTTAATTTTTGAAAATCGACAAGATTTACATTCTTAATTGATTCAGTTTATTAAAAAAAAATCTTTAAGAATCCTTAACTCGTAAGTGATTAAAAAAAAAACTCTTTAAGATACTATAACCTTTTTTGGAAAAATTTCATTTTTGTCAATTTTTATTTCTAAAAAATAATTTTCTATATGATTTCTTCTAAAAAACCTATCCCAAAAAAAAAAAAATCCTAAGCTAATATAAATTAATAAACTATGTAACATACTTAATATAATATAAACTATTATTAAAAGTCTCCTCAGCTAGTATATAAACATACATGTACATATCATGCTATGAATTTAACTAATCCAACTAACAAAATAATAATATAATGATTATAAAATAAAGATAGTTAAATAAAAGAGCAAAACGAATTAAAAGAAACTCTTACCTGAATTTTTGTCCAGCTATATGGGCTAAGGGTTGTGCGTTGAAGCACAGGTCATCTTCAGCGAAGCAGGCGAGCGAATTGTAAGCCGTGCGTCAGGGGATTTCCTAATACCTCACCACCTGATGTTTTCGGCTGTGGCGTGAGGATTGCAATGCAGTAGACTTCGAAATTGTGCAGAGGATGCGTGATTTGTCAACGATGTGCACGTGCGGCCACGGAATCAGCTGTTAAGCGTATTCTGCCTATGCAGCACTGCTACTAGTCATGTGTTGGTGATGGTTGGTGCGATGTATGGATGGACGACGGAGCAATGTATCGACTATGGCGTGCGGCTGATCAGAAGTGTATGTATTCCTGGTTGGGATTGCAATGACGCGAGTGTGGTGTGACGTAGCTTTATAGGCGTATCTTACGGTGCACTACAGAATCCTATTGCTGTTGTTTTGTAGATGTGTTGTGTGTTGAACAGTGGGTTGGCTTTGTGGGGGTCTCGCGTGGATTGGGTGGTTGAAGTCGTACGTGCGGTGGTTGTGTGAGAAAGAGGAATTAAGTTGAGTAGTTGCTACTATCGATCAACAGAGGATGCGCAAATGCTGCTGTTAGAATTTGTTAGAGTTGTGCCACAACTGCAGTCCGTGTTGATCGCTGGACTGTAGTATAGGCTCTGTTGTTGTTGCGTGTGGCTACTAGCGTCGGAGTTGCGCTGTGTGTGTGCAATTCATGCAGTGTGAGGGTTAGTGTTGATGATCTGTACGTGGTTTGTAGCGCGTGTGTATGGAGTTTCTATTTTTTCCTTACTGTGTCTCTTCTTTTATATGTACGTGTATGTGTGTTTTTAAGGTCCAAATGAAATCATATCTAATTATCTATTGTATCTGATTTGATAAAAATTAGACTAGATCCAAATTAATTTAAATCTAATTTAACAAGATCAAACTAAATTCAAATGATTTAATCAAATATGAATCCCGTTTTCATCTCGCTTTTGCAAAGATATAAAAATAAAGACATAGGTACCTACTGAGACTTGAACCCAAGATCTCAAATTAAATCTAATCCAAATACTCCAATACTTATCCATTAGGCCATTGGCTTGCGTCTTGACATTCAGTACAATTAAATTGTATTTAAACTACCCAGTTCCCTAAAATAAATTTTTTTTAACTAAGCTAAAACTAAAACTATTTGTTCCTAATCTACAAATTTTTTTTATAATTTTTTCCTTTTCTTATTTTTTTTTGGTATTTTCATCATTTGTAAATTTTTTTATTATTTTTATCTTTTATTTTATTTTTTATTATATATTTTTTTATTTTTGAATTAAGACCCTTTTTGTAAAATAAAATAAAATCAAATAATAATAATAATAAATTAGGATTACAAAGAGGTAAAAATTAGGTGTCTATAGCTACCCCTCTTTGTGGTGAAGTTTGAGCAAAACTTTGCCATAAAGACAAAAGAGACACCGTTTTTGCCTCGGGATGACTCTATCCTAGGGAACGTTAAGTCACTTAATGAGGGTTAGTTTGAAACGAAGAATAGCGAGGGGTAATACCTTTATGGGTTGGCAAAAATCCCCAAAAAGAATAATGAGAACTTGGTTGTACCCAAATGAGCTGATTAATTAAGGCGGTCAAAGCGCCCTTTGAGTTGGTTAAGACCTAAAAATAAGGAAAACTTAGTCGTGCCTTAATGAGCTGACTAACTAAGGCGGTCAAAGTGCCCTTTGAGCTAGCTAAGACCTAAAAATAAGGAAAACTTGGTCATACCTTAATAAGCTGACTAACCAAGGCGGTCAAAGCGTCCTTTAAGTTGGCTAAGACCTGAAAATAAGGAAAACTTGGTCGTATCCTAATGAGCTGACTAACCTTGAGCTGGCTAAGACTTGAAAATAAGGAAAACTTGGTCTTGCCCTGATGAGCTAACTAACCAAGGCAGTCAAAGCGCCCTTTGAGCTGGCTAAGACCTAAAAATAAAGAAAACTTGGTTGTGCCCTGATGAGCTGACTAACCAAGGCGATCAAAGCGCCCTTTGAGCTAGCTAAGACCTATAGATGAAGGAAAACTTGGTAGTGTCCTGATGAGCTAACTAACTAAGGCAGTCAAAACGTCCTTTGAGCTGGCTAATACCTAAAGATGAAGGAAAACTTGGTAATACCCTGATGAGCTGACTAACCAAGGCGGTCAAAGTGTCCTTTGAGTTGGTTAAGACCTAAAAACAAGGAAAACTTGAATTGGGATAGTGCCCTGATGAGTTGACTAACTAAGGCAGTCAATGCGCCTTTTGAGCTGGCTAAGACCTGAAAACAAGGAAAACTTAAATTGGGATAGAGCTCTTTAAGCTTGCTAAATCCCTTGATGAAATTTTGAGTCGGGTAACGTTCTGTGAGTCGGGTGACTGGGAGTCTAAGGAACTTTGGATTGGGACCATGTTCTATGAGCTAGTTAACTTGCTAAGAAATTGTTTTTTGAAAACAAGCTGTCATCCTTAGGGGAAAACCAATTGCCAATGCAATATTTTATCAGGCTTAGAAACACTTACCTGGTTTTAATAATAGCTCCTAAATAGTCCAATGTCTTATTGAGCAGTCCAATTAGAACCAACGATTCTGACCCTTACCATTGTCTTTTCTTTTTCTTGTTCTTCTTCTTCTTCTTTCTTCTTCTGTCTCTTTCTAACCCCCACCCCCCCCCCCCCCACTTTTTTCTTTCTTTTCTCTCTCTTTTTTTTTTTTTTTTTTGTGAAAGCAACTTAAACCTGAAACGAATGTAAAACATATTCATTTCTCGAACAAAGAGGTCCTGTGTTGAATTTTCGGTCTAAATATCGGCTTTTCATGTAAACATCCGTTCTCAAGCGAGTTTCTACTTATACGCTACACGTTAGTCTTTCTGAACATGGCTCTGTCCTGAAAAATAGGAAACAAGTCTCCCTTTCTTAGGGGGTTAACCACAATAAAGTATTAAAAGAATTTTTATCAATAGTCAACGCTTCAAGTTAAGTGTTTATTTCTCTTATGCTTCTTGTGTATAAGATTTATTTGGTTAGAGGATAAAGCAAGAAGTGGGGTCTTTTAGTGGAACAAGAAAAGGGCTAAGGTTATTATCCAATGCTAACGACTACCAGGAACACCAACTTTGCATATAGAAAATGAAAATGAAACCACAGTAGTAGTAAGATTGTTTGCAAAAATTTCATTGATGTTCAGGGATAATACATCTTCAATGTGTCAGCGTTTACTGCGTCCTTCAAGTCCGGACCATCCATTTGAGACAAGATAACAGCTCCCCCTGGCAATACTTTCTTCACAATATAAGGCCCTTTATAGTTTGGGGCAAACTTCCCTCTCGAATCAGTTGTGTTAGGCAACGTCTTCCTCAACATCATATCTCCTAGTTCAAAACTTCGGGGTCGTACTTTTTTGTTGAAAGCCTTAGCCATTCGTTGCTGATAGCAAATGTTGTGGCATAAAGTTGCCAACCTCTTTTCATCAATTAGGTTCAACTGCTCAACGCGCTTCTTTACCCAATTAGCCTCATCTAACTAAGTTTCCGACAATATTTTGAGAGACGGGATCTCGACCTCCATTCCGTATACCAACAAGTAGGGGGTTACCCTTATTGATGTTCTGATAGAAGTTTGATAGGCCATGAGTGCAAATGGTAACATCTCATGCCAATCTCGATACGTAATGGCCATCTTCTCAATAATTCTTTTGATGTTCTTATTGGCCGCTTCCATGGCTTTATTCATTTGGGGCCGATAAGGGGTAGAATTTCTATGAATGATCCTGAAGTGTCAGCATAACTCGAACATCAATTCATTATTCAGATTCGTACTGTTGTTAGTAATAATTGTCTCTGGCGTACCATATCGAGCCAGTATGTCTCTTTTGATGAGCTTGACCACTACTCCCTTCGTTACACTAGAGTAGGATGAGGCTTCAACCCACTTAGTGAAATAATCAATAGCTACCAATATAAATTGGTGCTCGTTAGATGCCTTTGGAGTGATCGGGCCAATGATATCTATTCCCCACATTGAAAAAGGCTATGGTGTTGATAGTGTATGCAATTCTTGAGGTAGAGCATTTATCTTGTTTGCATAGATCTGGCACAAATGGCAGTTTCTAACATGTCCAATACAATCTGCTTCTACAGTTAACCAATAATATCCCATCCTCATGATTTTCTTGGCAAGCATGTAGCCATTCATGTAGGGGCCACATACTCCCTCGTGCACTTCTTTCATTAGCATCTCTGTCTCTTTCCCATCTACACAACGAAAAAGCGTACCATCAAACGACCATCGGTACAGCATAGAATCGTTTATCAAGTATTGAGTTGCCAATCTTCTAATTAATTTTTGGTCCTTCCTCTCTACTCCTTCGGGGTACGTACCATGTTGTAGAAACATTTTGATATCATGATACCAAGGCTTCTCATCACATGAACTTTCCATTGCCAAACAAAAAGCAGCCTTTTCTTCAATTTCAATTTTAAGTGGCCGAATCTCCACTCCTCTTGATATATGGATCATTGATGCCAAAGTAACAAGAGCATCAGTGAATTGGTTTTAAACCCTTGGTACATACACAAATGTAATCTTTTCGAACTTGGTTACCAACTCGGCTAGGTGTTGGCGGTAAGATACTAATTTGGGGTCTTTCATCTTATATTTACCCCGAGCTTGGCCTATGATCAACGAAGAATCTCCATATACCTGTAATTCTCGTATCTCTTTAAACAATGCGATTTTGAGTCCCAAAATACACGCCTCGTATTCTGCAATATTATTGGTACATGGGAAAGCCAGTCTCACGGCCATTGGAAATTGTGTACCTTCAGGCAATACTAGAATTGCCCTTACTCCACATTCGGAAACATTAGCTGCTCCGTCAAAGAACATTTTCCACCCTGAAAATTTTTCGACTATTTCACAATTAGAATCATTTCCTACTATAGGACACTTTCATCAGGAAACTCAACTTGTACCTCTTGAGGGGTCTTCTCAAAAGGATTCTCCACTAATTGATCCGCCAAAGCTTGCCCTTTAACTGAACTTTGGCTCACATACTTAATGTCAAATTCTATCAACAACATTTGCCACTTCGAAACTCTACCAATGAGAGCCGGTTTTTCGGCTTTTGAGTATTTCTGCTCTCCTTCTGTGAACTTCTTGCTTAGATAGTAAACGACTCGCTCTTTCCCTTCTTCATCCTTCTGGCTAAGCACAGATCCCATAGATTCGGGCCTTATGGTTAGGTACAAAAACAACGGCTTTCCAGGTTTAGGAGCTACTAATATTGGAGGTTTCATAAGGTATTCTTTGATTTTCGTGAAAGCCTCTTCACATTCCTCATTCTAGCTGATCTTCGCGTTCTTCTTTAACAACTTAAAAAGAAGGCGGCATTTTTCTGTTAACTGTGATATGAATCGGGCTATGTAATTTAAACGCCCTAGCAATCCTCGTACTTCCTTGAGTGTTTGTGGAGGAGGTATGTCAATTATGGCTTTAGCTTTATCAAGATTGACCTCAATACCTCTTTGGCTGACTATGGATCCCAATAATTTTCCTGATGTCATACTAAAGGTACATTTCTCCGGATTCAACTTCAAGTGGTACTTCCTCAGTCTATCAAACAGCTTCCTTAGGTTTCTTAAGTGATCCTCCTCCTCCTCTTTGGATTTTGCAATCATATCATCAACATACACTTCTATTTTTTTATGCATCATATCATGAAAAATTGCAACCATGGCCCTCTAATATGTTGCGCCTGCATTCTTAAGCCTAAACGGCATCACCTTATAGCAAAATGTTCCCTAAGTTGTAGTGAAAGTTGTTTTTGTCTTATCTTCTTCGGACATCCGAATCTGATTATATCCTGAAAAACCATCCATGAAAGAGAACAGATGATTTCCAACCGTGTTATCTACCAAGACATCAATGTAAGGCAATGGAAAATTATCTTTAGGTGTTGCCTGGTTGAGATCTCAAAAGTTTACACACATTCTGACTTTCCCATTCTTCTTAATTATTGGAACAATATTAGCTACCCATTCTAGGTAATCTGACACCTCAACAAATCCAACTTCTAGTAGTTTCTTCACTTCTTTAATTTTCAACAAGACGTCTGGTCGAAATCTCCTTAACTTTTGCTTTTTTGGTTTGGCGTATTCGTGTGTGGCTAAACGATGGACTACAATCGACGGGTCCAACCCAGGCATATCTTCATACGACTAAGCGAACATGTCTTGATATTCGGCTAATGACATAATCATTTCTATTTTTGGTTTCTCTTTTAAACTTGCCCCAATTTTTAGATTCTTAGGATTTTCTTCGTTCCCCACATTAATTGTCTCAATCAATTCATCAATAGTGATTCTACCCAGTTCATATTTTTTCCATTCCTCTTGTATATTAATGTGGTCATCGACATCGCTCCCGACAACTAACCTAATAGGGCCAAAAGCGATATCAATATTCTCATTTTCTACCTACGCGAGGTATTCCCGGTTTTCGCTTGGTTCATTGGACCTGAATGAAGATGCATAAAGAAAAGTGTATGTAAGCAAAAGAGAATTGAAACGCGATATAGGAAAGAAACGAACTAAGATTTCATTGAATAAATGGAAGTGTGTCTCAAATGAGATAAAGGCCTAACTAATTTTGAACAACAGGTTCGACGATACATTTGAAATGATGACTATTGAAAATAAAAATTCAGAAAATACTAACTATGGGTCACCCCTTTACCTTAGGGAAGACCTGTTGCTATTCATCAGGATGGAGAACCAGTTATTCAACTGATGCTAGAACTTATGCAGTGAGTTTGTTGATCCTTCTTTGCCAGATTCCCAGGCTTGAGTCTCTTCCCGTATGAATGTCTCAACTAGCAGTGGAAAGGTCATCGAGGCATGGTATAATCTGTTACCTCTCTTGCCCCTCGCTTGTTTCTTCTGGAATTCTTCTGCCGGGGTAAGATTGTAGCCAAGGCCATAAGTGCCGATCTGGCCTTCCTTGAATCCCATTCTTCTATCATCTTTTCTATCGAGACCGGTAATCATGTTCACTTCTTCAAACATTTGTAAACCTAGCTCTTCTTATCCTTCACTTCCTATGTAAGGCATAGCTGTCTCCTTATAGATTTCATAATCTTGATCTCCTAGAATTGTAATCACCTGGCCATTTGAGATAAACTTCAACTTTTGGTGCAAGCTCGAGGGTATGGCCCCTACTGCATGAATCCAAGGTCTTCTTAAGAGTAGATTGAAAGATCTTAGAATGTCCATGACTTAGAATCGAATAGTAAAGTGCTGAGGGCTAATACTTATGGATAAATTAATCTCCCCTATAATCTCTCTTTTGGAACCTTCAAAATCCCTAACTGTTGTGGAAGAAGGCTTAATTACAGATGTGTCGATGCCCAGCAAATCCAACGTGGCAAGTGGACAGACGTTCAACGACAACCTATTGTCAATGAGCACCCTGGTGATAATTATGTCATTACTCCTCACCATGATAAAGAGTGGCTTTGTATATTTGTTCCCTTCCTCGCTTAATTCTTCAGCTGAAAAAGAAATCTGATCTATTACGAGGACAGAATTAGTAACCAGTCCCATCTTCTCAGTTGGAATTTCACAAGGGACCTTCACCTCATTTAAAGTGTGAAACAAAGCCTCCCTGTGTGGTTCAGATGCGATTAACAAGCTCATCAACGATATTTGTGCAGGAGTCTTGCTGAGTTGATCCATGATCTTATACTCACTCAACTTGATCATTTTGGTAAAGGCTAATAGCCCTTCAACGCGTTCGGCCGCCATCTTAACGTTTGGTTCTCCCAGTATAACCTTCCTTCCATGCTCCTCTCTCGGGTGATAAATATTTCCCGATCGAGTAATGCCCCTTACCAAAGGACCTGGTTTTTCTTGATTTACCAGGTGATAGTTAAATGGAGCAACCTTGTAATTTTCTGGTGGCAACAGTATGTGAAATGTGTACCTCTTTACCTCTGGAGTATGGTTGCCAGTATAAAACTCAAAAATCTTAGGCTTCTTATCTAAATCAATGACGTTGACGGCATAGTCATAAAAAATCATGCCAATCATCGGCCCATGGTTAGGTAAGGGATTATTGTTAACGTTAGGAACCGGGGCTTCTACAAAATCTAACTGCATTGTCCCTTCATCTATCAAGTCTTGAATCTTGTTCCTCAGTCTCCAGCATGCATCAGTCGAATGCCTCACTTGTCCACAGTAGTATTTACACTTTACTGTGGGGTCAAAGATTCTTGATCAGTATTGATCGCTAGGAAGTTCATATTGTATCAAATTATCCCTTCCCAACTTCCTAAAGACTTGACTTAAAGGGACTGGTATCTTGGTAAATTGTCTATAAGTCCTATTAGTTTGAAACTGGTCTTTGAACTGTTGCTAAATGGAAGGTGGATTTGCCCTAATAATCACTTAAGTGTTTGGTCTGGCATTTGAATTTACCATACCAACCGTAGATTCTTTAGGCTTGTTGCCAGCTGGTCTAAGACCAGATGATGACACTGGTGGTCTTCTATCTGCTGGCTCTTGCAACTTACTGGAAGAGATGGTACTTTCAATCCTGCACCTTACCACTACTACTTCAGCAAAACTGGATGAGGCTTGCCCGATGAGATAGGAGAAGTAGGGCCTCTCCAAGGTGTTAATGAAAGCTGATGTGAGCTCCTTCTTAGTTGTAGGAGTAGAGATTCTTGCAGCTAAGGACCTCCATCTTTGAGCGTATTCTTTGAATGATTCGTTATTCTTCTTCCGTAAGGCAACCAAGTCCATCATAGTTGAGGCTACTTTTACGTTGAATTTATATTGTTCATAAAATGCTCTAGCAAGTTTCTCCCATGTATTTATCTGGTTCAAATCAAGTTGGGCATACCAAGTCAAGGCCGATCCAGTTAGACTATCTTAGAATGTTTGTACTACGAGTAGATCGTACTAAACGTATTTGCCTATCTTCCTAACATACAACCTGGTGTGGAGCTTGGGGCAACCCATCCTGTTATACTTTTCAAATTCTGGTATCTTAAACTTCTCAAGGTATGATCCCATATCATACACGGAAAACTCCGTGATCCCCACCTGTTCAAATCCATCACACCCTACGAATACCTTCATTTTCTCAATTATCTGTTGTGTCAATTTCTTTTCCAGTTCTTTCAAGCTATCTGTACCAGGCCCTTGGTCAACAGGTCTCAAGGCCGCATTCGTATCAAGTTCGAAGGTCGGGTTGTCTTTCGAGTAAACTTGTTCTGACTCAAATGGGTCTTTTTGATATTTGTGCTTTGCTTCAGGAGCATATGTATTCTTCCTATAACGGGTCTTGGAGCTTTCTTCATTAGTCAGTGCTGTAGCTTTCAGCAAAACAATGCTGTCTACCAGGAAGCTCATTTGTTTTGCCATCTTTTCCATAGCCTTTTCTATGGAACGGAACCTCAACTCGGAGGGATCATTGATCTCAGGGTCTCCGTCATTTCCTTGAGTAGTAGCCATTCTGTTTTGGGAAGGTGTTTTAATCGAACTTCTTTGAAAGACTTGACGTTTGGGAGCTATCTTGAAATTTTACTTGAATTTTGAGACCAACTCAATAAAGGGTTAGTATATATTACATTTTCCTAAGAAAGAGTTGTTAATCGTATAAATGCAAGATGCATATCACATGAGTGCAATGAAAAATCAAGAATTGGGAAGAAACCTTTGATGTGGCAAAACCTAACTAACTTTATTAATTTTTGCAGTTGTGAAGCTTTACACCTCTTATTCTGTTTACAAAAAAGAATTCTAAAGAAAACATAAAAAAACCTAAAATCTAAAATCTAATCTCTTAGTGGCTAGTAGGCTCATCTTGAGTCTTTCTCCTCTTTCGGATCTTGGGAGCTTGCTTTGCTTTTCCCTTAGTCCTCTTCAGTTATGCTTCCAATGCCTTTATCTTCTAATGATATTCCTTGCAACGGTTTTCCAACTCCTGCTCTCT
Source organism: Lumnitzera littorea (assembly GCA_024138015.1). NCBI lineage: Eukaryota > Viridiplantae > Streptophyta > Magnoliopsida > Myrtales > Combretaceae > Lumnitzera > Lumnitzera littorea. The sequence continues at coordinate 17,178,784 of JAMXBB010000003.1, read as the reverse complement.
TTTACTCGTTCTCTCGGGTTTAGCTTCAACTTGAACTTCCCCCTTCTCTTCGTTGTCTTCCATATCTTTCAACCCTTTTAGTTGGTGATAAAGATATCCTTTGGTTGTCTGGCTCCTGGCTGTTATCCCTTTAATGGTAAGAGTAGTCTTTCTTGTGCACCAAAGAGCTCAGATGCTCTGAAGCTTGGCTACTTTATCAGCCACCATCATGCCGGGGTTAAGGAAGTCCAATGAGACAGCTTCATGGCCCGAGGATCATGTCCTCAATGAGCCCATTGGCTGGGACGTATCCGATGTAGACGTTGAAGCCGATTAGAGGGACCACCCTGAAGTCTTTACACCCTCTTATCATTTCCTTGCTTACAAACCACCTGGGTGTCAACAACAACTCTTTCGCTTTCATACTCTGAAAGTATTGGACCCAGTAACGGCTAGCTATATTTTCTGGCAGCTCAATTCTTTCTCCAAAAGATTTGATGAGATCATATTGTTGAGTAAACTCAACCCGATTGAAATCAAGTTGGTAACTTCTCATGTAGCTAACGAACCAGACCACTAGTAGGACCATATTAGTTTTCAGATCTCATCGTTTCTTTTTCTTAAGATGGTTTAGTGACCGAATCTGCTCGGCTAGAAGGGCCGGGACTTATGATTTCCCTTCAAGGAATTGGGTTACGAGTTCCGCAATTCTGAAGTGGACTCGACGTCTATCATCAGGGAACAAGATAGTATTGAAAACCACAAATATAAAAGTGTTGACCGAGTACTGGTGCCATGCTTCTAAATTTGCACAAAAAACCTCGCGTTTTTCTCTATACTTCAATTCGGTAGAAAACTAGTCCATGACATCCTCTAATCGAATGGTCTTTCCTTGATTTAGAACCCGGTTTATTTCGGTTTTCTTGATTCCCAACAATTTGCTAAAGATCTTTGGTGCTGTAGCTTCTAAGTTTGAGACATAGATATCATCAGTGATTGTAGGAGCCCACAACAATTGGGAGTATTCTTTTATAGTTGGGCTTAGCTCATGTAGGCCCATATAGAAACTGGTGGATTTGAGCTCCCAAAGGTAGACTAAGGCTCGCACTAGAGTGATGTTCACAGGGATCTTCTATAGGGAGAGGATGTGCCTAATCCTATTCTTGATAAACTCTTACTTATTTGGGCTGAAGAGTCAAAACTACGTTTGAAGTAATTTTTGAGGCCAATGCGGTAGATGGACATGAATGTCTTCAATAGGCCCTTGACTTGATCTAGCCATGACTGATAAAAATCAAAATCAAAATTATAATTACAACTTAATCTAAACTTTACATAAAAATTATTACAAATTATTTACAAAGAAATATTACAACTATAATCACAAATTCACAATTGCCTTTATCCATTTAGGTCTGCCACATCGTAGGTTCTTACGATTTTTTTTAAAAGAAAAGTTTTCGTGTAATGCAAAAAGGGTGAGTTCTAAAGGTTCTTAAGTTTTGTAACCACTACATTTTTTCAAAGCAATGATTCTGTGGTCGCATTTGAACTTAAGTGGGAAAGGTGGTTACCCCATAACATTCGAAGCTTATACAATGGCCCCTTTCCTAAGGTCTTAAGATGGCCTGGTTCTGACCGTATCTACTATGCATTTATGATGCAAAAAAAAAAAAAAATGAAAATAAAGTAAAACCCCTAAAGCTACCTTCCATAAATAAACTGCAAGAAAACAAATTGTTAGTAACAAATAAATAAAATAAACAAATACATAAAATAACATACCTTAGTTCTTTTTATTATTTTTATCATTTCATCCTTTTTTTTTAATTTTCTATGAAAAATAATCCTATTTTCGGCAACTTAGTGGCTAGCCCTTTAACGGTCCCTAGTAGAGTCGCCAAACTATCAAGCCTGATTTTTTCGGTTTCTTTTATTTAAAATTAATTTCCCTATTTCCGATTAATACTAAGCCCTAACCTATTTAATATTAATCCTCTACTAAATAAATTGGGAAATTCTGGTTTTTTATTTAGAAAAATTTTTGGAGTTGCCACCTAACCGAAGTCAAGAAAAAAAAGAAATCGTAACCAATTAGGTGGATTGATTACGATTTGGCTATCAGTCTTTGATTTCAATTTGAATGAAAAACTAAAAAGTTCTGAGTTCGGAGGCTAACTTATTAAACCTTAACGAGTACCACTATCTATTTACCGAAATTAAAATTATTCTTCTAATTATAATATTTAAAAATAAATAAATAAAAAAAAAAGATAAAGAACCTAAATTTCTACATATTTTATCGTCGCCTCAAAGGTGCCTACGTACCCATTAGCTAGGATTAGACGATTGTAGTTCTTTCTGAAAACATTAGTGCATTGATTGATTTTAATTTTTGAAAACCGACAAGATTTACGTTCTTAATTGATTCGGTTTATTAAAAAAAAAATCTTTAAGAATCCTTAACTCGTAAGTGATTAAAAAAAAAAAAAATCTCCAAGATACTATAACCATTTTTTTATAAAAATTTCTTTTTTGTCAATTTTTATTTCTAAAAAATAATTTTCTATATGATTTCATCTAAAAACCCCATCCTAAAAAAAAAAAAAAAAAATCCTAAGCTAATATAAATTAATAAACTATGTAACATACTTAATATAATGTAAACTATTATTAAAAGTCTCCTCAACTAGTATATAAACATACATGTACATATCATGCTATGAATTTAACTAATCCAACTAACAGAATAATAATATAACGATTATAAAATAAAGATAGTTAAATAAATGAGTGAAACGAATTAAAAGAAACTCTTACATGAATTTTTGTCCAACTGTATGGGCCAGGGGTTGTGCGTAGAAGCACAGGTCGTCTTCAGCGAAGTAGGTGAGTGGATTGTAAGCCGTACATCAGGGGGTTTCCTAATACCTCACCACCCGATGTTTTTGGCTATGGCGTGAGGATTGCAATGTAGTAGACTTCGGAATTGTGCGAAGGATGCGTGATTCGTCAACGATGTGCACATGCAGCCACGGAATCAATTGTCAAGCGTATTTTGCCCACGCAACACTATTGTTGGTCATGTGTTGGTGATGGTTGGTGCGACGTGTAGATGGACGACGGAGCGACGTATTGACTGCGGCATGCGGCTGATTAGAAGTGTATGTGTTCCTAATCAAGATTGCAATGACGTGAGTACGGTGTGATGTGGCTTTGTAGGCGTATCTTATGGTGCACTGCAGAATCTTATTGCTGTTGTTTTGTGGATGTGCTGTGTGTTGAATAGTGGGTTAGCTTTATGGGGGTCTCGCGTGGATGGGGTGGTTGAAGTCGTGCATGCGGTGGCTGTGTGAGAAAGAGGAATTAAGTTAAGTGGTTGCTGTTGTCGATTAACAGAGGATGCACAGATGCTGCTGTTAGAATTTGTTGGAGTTGTGCCACAACTACTGTCCGTGTTGATTGCTGGAGTGCAGTGTAGGCTCTGTTGCTGTTGCGTGTGGCTACTAGCCTCGGAGTTACGCTGTGTGTTGCTGTCAGCGTGGTTGCGGCTTGTATGGAGTCAGGCACTGTATGTGTACAGTTTGTGTAGTGTAAGGGTTAGTGTTGACGATCCGTGAGTGTTCTGCAGTGTGTATGTATGGAGTTTCTGTTTTGTTGCCGTTTAGAAGCAGATTGTTGACTAGTTGTGTTTGGTTTTATTGCTACGGACGGATGGGTAGTCAGCAGGGGGTTAGCTTTTTTTAGTTGGTAGATGTGGATGGAGTTATAGGCATGGCATCATTGTGGAGCATGGCTTGGAATTACTGCTACGTGGAGGTGGAATTTTTTTCCTTGCTGTGTCTCTTCTTTTATATGCACGTGTATGTGTGTTTTTAAAGGCCAAATCAAATCATATCTAGTTATATCTATTGTATCTGATTCAATAACGATTAAATTAGACCTAAATTAATTTAAATCTAATTTAACAAGATCAAACTAAATTCAAATGATTTAATCAGATATGAATCCCGTTTTCATCTTGCTTTTGCAAAGATAGAAAAATAAAGATATAGGTGTCTGCTAAAACTCGAACCTAAGACCTTATATTAAATCTAATCCAAACACTTTAATACTTATCCATTAGGCCGTTGGCCTGTGTCTTGACATTCAATACAATTAAATTGTACTTAAACTACCCGGTTCTCTAAAATAATTTTTTTTAACTAAGCTAAAATTAAAACTATTTGTTCCTAATCTACAAAATTTTTTTATAATTTTTTCCTTTTCTTATTTTTTTTGGCATTTTCATCGTTTGTAAATTTTTTTTATTATTTTTATCTTTTATTTTATTTTTTATTATATTTTTTTTTTGAATTAAGACCCTTTTTGTAAAATAAAATAAAATCAAATAATAATAATAAAAAATTAGGATTATAAAGGGGCAAAAATTAGGTGTCTACATTGGGCCTTCAACGAAAGGGTACAACCTCGTAACCTCAAAGAAGGAGATTTGGTGTTAATAAAAGCTTTTCCTAATTCACAAGACTCCAGAGGGAAATTCACCCCCAATTACAGGGGTCCTTATGTCGTGAAGTGAGTATTATCAGGAGGGGCTTTGATTTTGTTCCAAATGGATGGTCCAGATTTGAGAGACCTTGTAAATGCCAACTCTGTAAAATTGTACTATCCATAAGAAATCAATGGGAATTTTGCTCAAAACACAAAAATGCTAATCATTTTAAATGTCATTGTGGTCTAATTTTCATTATCTACAAGCAAATTTGGTATCCTTGGTTGTTGTTGTTGTTGGAATAATCACCCACTCCATGGACAGGTCTAATTCCCTTAACCTCATTTAATCAAACCTATACACTACAAACACCAAAGGAGTTAAGGAATGAGATCTAGAACATTAGTAATCAAGAAAAATCTTTAAATACTTTATTATGGATTGATCCCCCTCAATGGGAGTTTTATTGTTTATTTTTTCAGAGGAAGGTGAAACTCAAGTAAGCAATCAAGGTAGATGGGAATGAGGCTTTTAGGTTCATAAAAGTTCCAAAGAAACAAAAATAGTAGGTGGTTTTCCTGCATTAGGCTAATCTCTAGGATTTCTCCAAAAAGGACCAGCAAAGTCTTGAACATTGTATGTCAAGAACATCTGGGTTGATAACAAGGGACTAAAACAAGAGTTAGTAATTTTCCAATGGGGGCATTTTAAAAAAAGTTTGACTGATTGGGTGCTATCGACAAAGACCGAGTAAGTATTTCTACACAGTGTTAGTACACTAATTTTTTCTTGCATTTAGACCACTTTTACTCCTGACAATCTTTTTTTAACCAACCCAGAGGCGTTTACTTTTTGCATTTAGTATTTGGCCAACCTGGGAAGACACGATCTTAGCTCAATTCATCCTTCCAAATTTCTTGCAAATAAGCCCCTCTCTTCACCAAGTTCTGTAGGGCACTTTCTTTCACCAAGTTTCTCTTAATTGGCTTGTAAAGCAATTACCTTCATCATCTTCTTAACTAGCCTTTTAAGTTTGCTCATTCTTTTTAAGGTCTTAGCCAGCTCTAGGAGCACTTTGCCTACCTTAGTTAGTAAGCTCATTAGGATATGACCAAGTTTGCTCATTCTTTTTAGGGTCTTAGCTAGCTTTAAGAGCGCTTTGCCCACCTTAGTTAGTCAGCTCATCAGGACACGACCAAGTTTACTCATTCTTTTTAGGGTCTTAGCCAACTCTAAGAGCACTTTGCCCACCGTAGTTAGTCAGCTCATCAGGTTACGACCAAGTTTGCTCATTCTTTTTAAGGTCTTAGCCAGCTTTAGGAGCGCTTTACCCACCTTGGTTAACCAGCTCATCAAGGTACGACCAAGTTTGCTCATTCTTTTTAGGGTCTTAGCTAGCTCTAGGAATGTTTTGCTCACCTTGGTTAGCCAGCTCATCAGGGCAAACCAAGTTTGCTCATTTTTTTTAGGGTCTTAGTTAACTCTAAGAGCACTTTGCCCACCTTGGTTAGCTAGCTCATCAAGGCAGGACCAAGTTTGCTTATTCTTTTTAGGGTCTTAGCCAACACTAAGAGTGCTTTGCCCATCTTGGTTAGCTAGCTCATCAAGGCACAATCAAATTTGCTCATTCTTTTTAGGGTCTTAGCCAGCTCTAGGAGCGCTTTGCCCACTTTGGTTAGCCAGCTCATTAGGGTACGACTAAATTTGCTCATTCTTTTTAAGGTCTTAGCCAACTCTAGGAGGGCATAACCAAGTTTGCTTATTCTTTTTAGGATCTTAGACAGCTCTAGTAGTGCTTTGCCCACCTTGGTTAGCCAGCTCATCAGGGCACAACCAAGTCTGCTCATTCTTTTTAGGGTCTTAGCCAACTCTAGAAGCGTTTTGCCCACCTTGATTAGCTAGCTCATCAAGGCATGACTAAGTTTGCTCATTCATTTTAGGGTTTTAGCCAGCTCTAGGAGCACTTTGCCTGCCATGGTTAGTCAGCTCATCAGGGCATGACCAAGTTTGCTCATTCTTTTAAGGTCTTAGCCAGCTTTAGGAACGCTTTGCCTACTTTGGTTAGTCAGCTCATCAGGGTACGACCAAGTTTGTTCACTTTTTTTAGGGTCTTAGCTAGCTCTATGAACGCTTTGCCTACCTTGGTTACTCAGCTCATCAGGGCACGACCAAGTTTGCTTATTCTTTTTAGGGTCTTAGCCAACTCTATGAGCACTTTGCCCACCTTAGTCAGCTCATTAGGGCACAACCAAGTTTGTTCATTCTTCTTAGGGTCTTAGCCAGCTCTAGGAGCATTTTGCCCACCTTGGTTAGTCAGCTCATCAGGGCACGACCAAGTTTTCTCAACTCAATTTAGGGTCTTAGCCAGCTCAAGGAGCGCTTAGCCCGTTTCACTTTACTTTGTCAGTTCATACGAGCATGAATAAACTCCAATTCTTCTTTTCGTCTTTCGGCCATCTCTTAGAGCACCACCCTTCTCTTCTTAAAATCCCCAATGGATTAGACTTAGGATAGTAAGCTAGCTATATCGCTTCCTAACATAAAATTTATTCTTAAGGCAAAAATAATGTCTATTTTATCTTTGTGGCAAAGTTTTGTTCAAACTTTACCATAAAAAGGGGCAACTGTAGATACATAATTTTTGCTCCCTTTTATTTTTTAAATTAGGTTATAGGATCTTAAATTAGGAAAAGTTCAAAAAAAATAGAAAATTAAAGAAAGCCCCAAAAAATGAAGAAATTTAGAAAAATAGGAATTTTAGAAAAACATAAGAAAATAGGAAAAAAAGCACAAAAAATAAGAAATTTAGAAAATACAAAAAAAAAAAAAAAATTTTGAAAAAATCACAAAAAATAAATCAAAAATAAAAATAAATAAATAAAAGATTTTAGAAGATAACATTTTGTTAGATTAAATTTAGGTTTAAAAGTTAGGCCATTGAACATGGACTTAGATTTAAATACGACCTAAGCTAACTGAGTCCATATGTACAATTTAATTGCACATATGGGTAAGGCACAGGCCAACAACCTGACGATTAAGCATATGGACATAGCACTAGCATTAAGCATAAGGTTTTGGATTCGAAACTTAGCAAAGGTAAGGAGGCCTTTTTCTCATTTTTTAGTTTTCAATCACATCAAGGTCCGCCACGTGTCAGGGTCTAATTGCATCACGTATCCTGACACGTAGCATCATTGGATTTGTTGGCTCGTTGATGTAGCGCCACGTGGCGTGCCACGTGTTACTAAATTATACGTAGTATGCTGGGGTTGGTTGCACAGCTGACGTGGCGCCACGTCAGCCCACTTTTTCTTCCCCCTTCCTTCCTTTTCCTTTCTTTTTCCTCTCTTTTCCTCTCTTTCCCTCTCATTCCCTCTTTTCCCCTTGACTTTCTCTAGGTTTCGAGCACTTTCCGCTTCAGACCACCCACTTCAGCATGATTTTTGGACCCTTTCTCATTGTAATTTCACTAAATCAATGGCAAAATTGCAAAATAAACATAGCCTATTGTGAATTGGTACATAAAACATGTCTAAATACAGTCAAAGGAGCATTCAATTTGAGCTCCAAAAATTGGAAAAAAGCTGTTTTCCTGGGCATTCTTCATTAATCCGATTCCAACTTTCCTTTGTTTCTGAGTTGGATTTGTGTATAAATTGATGATCATGGGACATAGATGAACACACACAATGAATAAAATCAATCTCCATGCTCTCTCTATCCATTCCCGATCACTTTCTCTCTCTAACCCACTATCTCTCTCTTTGATTCTCTCTCTTCACGTCGACTTGAGTCGAGCCACCACTCTAGAAAGAATACCTGTAGCTCAAGCTCTTTAACCCAGCTGCTTTTGACCTCCGTCGTGACCCCCAGTTGCGCTACCAAGCAACCACCATCGAACCCTAATCGCCCCCTCTCTCTCTCCTTGAACTGCCATCCTCAGCCACCCTCGAGCAAAACTAAGTCTACAACCAAACTCCCTACACTCTGAAAAACTTATCTCAACCAACTAATCATACCCAGCAGCCCCTACATGACTGAACCACCATCGTTGCCCACGACCAACTTTTGAAAACCACCCAAACAGCTCTAAAACACTAAGGCACTGAACCTACCCCCATCTCTAATCTAATACTTATAAAAAGATTGTCACCTGCTCATTTTGGTGGATGAAACAAGCTGAATCATGCTCCGCTAGTGCTGGAGAAGAAGAAGCCAAGATCCAATCCGACCTGACTCAACCCGTTCGACTTACCCATGTTCGACCTGTGCATCCAAATCCATCTGAAGTTTTTTTTTTTTTTTAATTTTTAATATTTTTTATTTTTTGTTTATTTTATTTGTTGTTTTATTTTGTTTATTTGTTTTGTGTAAATGTAATAGAAAATACTAATAATGAAAAAAAAAATAAAAAAAGGAAGGAAAAAGAAAAGAAAAAAGTAGAAAAAGAAGAAAGAAAAGAAAAAAAAAAAAGAATAGGAAGTGTTTTATTTTGTTTTTTTTTTTAATTTTATTTTCATATTTAAACAAAAGAAAAACCATAAAGAGTTAACTAACAATAGAAAATAAATAAATAAATAATAAAATAAAAATAGAAAAGTTACTTTTAGATACTACAAAATCAAAATTTTTTTTTTAAAAAAAATAAAACAGATCCTTTTTAAACTAGGGCATTTTAGGTTTTCCAAAAATAAAATCCAACTTAGGACCCCTTATAATCTTTTTTCAAATTAATTCAAAATGGGTAAAAACATAAACCCGATAGTTTTTCCAAAATTAAAATCAATCAACTCGCTATATTTTTGTTAAAACGAACTATGAAAGTCTGACCTCGAATAACGGGTACATAGGCACCCATACACAAGTACAGGGTAACTTAAAATATGAAAAGTTTTATTTTTTTCATTTTTAGATATTTATGTAAATTAATCAATTTAGTCGCATGTATCATAATTAGTTGTTTTTTAGAAATTAAAAAAGGTATATTTGAAAAGCGAAGTTAAATTCGAAAAGTTAAAAGTAGTACCCGTTTAGGGTTTAATAAATTAGCCTTCGAATCCAGATCTTTAGTTTTTAAAAAACCGTATTTATAACTTGGTTTTTTAATCAATAGACCAGTAGTTAAGTTATAATCAATCTACGCAATTGGTTATAACTTAACCTCTTTTCCCGACTCCGATTGGGTGGTGACTCAAATCTTTTCAAGTTAGAAAAAACGGTTTTCTTTAAACCTTAGTCAAGGGTCAATATTAAACGGGTAAGGTTTAGTATTGATCGGTTTAGAGAAGATCTAATTTTATAAAAAGAACCGGGAGGGTGAAAAACTAGGCTCGACAAGAGGCTTATTACATATAGAGCTTAATTATTACCAACAAATATTCAGAGACAATATTTGACGCCATCTATAAGAAATCAAATTTCTACACCTGAAACCTCAAACACACTAACTACATTTCCTACAAGCAATTCCTCTAACATCATGTCTCATCATGACAAGCAACAAAACTACCAATTGGTGAATAATCGACCCATAGCTAATTAGCCTCTCCTAGGGGCGATATTGGAAGAGCACTTGGAGCGCATGGAATGATTGGTTACGAAATTAGCCGCTCAGAACAAGCTACTCTACGCTTGCCTCAAAGAAGCCGAGAGGCGCAGTGTATAAACTCATCCCCCTGAAGCTTTGGATGCCCGTACTAGGGAAAACAACCAACAACAGCAGAATGGTAAGGATTGGTAACATGATCCACCATTACAGCAATAGCTAGCAAGGTCCATAGCCACCCACAACCGAGCTTTAGCTAGCTATGAGTAAGTAACTGACTAGTAAAGAGTATCGGCTTAATCAACAGCATGTTGAGCTTATCTGACAGATGTCGACCTTAATGAGCTCTATGCAATGGTCAGGAGGCTCTCCAAGCAGTAGCGAAGCAAGGTTGTTGGCGACACAGGGCTGGTCACCAACAATAATACCCCTTTCACTAGGGGTGTCTAAGACGAAGTATTGCCTCTCAGTAGCAAACTTCCATCCTTGGACTAGTGTGATGGTTTAGGTGACCCTGATGATCATCTCTTCTACTTTTGTACCCTTATGAATTTTCATAGTCATGGGAATGCTATAATGTGCAAAGCTTTCCTAGGTACCTTAAAGAAAGTAGCTTAGGTGTGGCTCTACTACCTCTTCGACAATTCTATTAGCTCCTTTGATGAGCTGGCATAGAGGTTTAGCCTCCACTTTAGAGCTAGCAAGCCCCTATCCAATGACACATTGCCTTTATACCTTATCAAGCAAGGTAAAGGTGAATCCTTGCGTGATTATGTGGCCCAGTTCAACAATGTTGAGATCCCTCAGCTAGATGAAGGAATTGCTGTTCATGTCACTCAACTTGGCATACGACCTTTGGGAGACTTCTTTCGATTGCTTGTGAAGAGCAAGCCAAAGACCTTGGCAAACTTCTGGAATAAGGCCTAGAAGTACATTGACTAGGAAGACAACATTGGCGTTAGGCACGATACCGATTGAGAGAGATTGGGTGTAAGGCAAAACAAAGAAAAATTGTCTATGAAAGATTGTCTTGGTGATAGGTTTTCAAGTAGATTAGAAGGGGAGAGCTCTAAGAGAAAGAAGCACAGAGCTAAGAGCGACCCATTGCCCCCTGCCATTTATACGCAGTACACACCCTTATATAGATCCATAGCTTAGGTTAATGCTGAGGAGAAGCATAGGAACTTGTTGCAAAGTTTTAGAACTGGCCACAACACTAGAGTCGAGTTAGATGGATTCTATTTAGTGTTATTTGGACTAAGTTAAACTCCCAAATGATAGGAGGAGGTAAGGAAGCTCCGATATCACACTACCAACTATATGTTGGTCGATGGTGTCTTGTATTGCAGGAGAGTCAACCTTCTCCTGCTTTGATACCTTTGAGAAGGTGAAGGGCTACGTATTATGGAAGAACTACATGTTAGTATGCAATAATCATATTTAGTCCCAAGCCCTCTATCTCCAAGCACTACGACTCTGGTATTACTAGCCTACTATGAGGTAAGATACAAAAGCTATAGCCTAAAAGTGCCTGCAGTACCAGAGGTACGCACATAGCACTAGCCTCTAACCATTAACCAGCCTATAGCCATTCGTACAATAGGGTATTGATATTCTCAGTGCCTTCATGAAAGCATCGGGAGGATGGTAGTACATAATTGTTGCCGTCGACTACTTCACAAAGTAGGTAGAAGTTAAAGCGGTGGCGAGGATCATAGAGAGAAGCATTGAATCTTTTGTTAGAAACAACATTCTCTCTCGATTCGAGGTCCCCTATGCTCTCATTATAGACAATGGGCAACAATTTGATAACCCTAAGTTCAAGAAGTTTTGTGTCAAGCACCACATCACCCTGCACTTCACCTTGGTTGCCTACCCCCAATCGAACGGACAAGTCGAGGCAACTAATTGGATTATCTTGGATAGCCTGAAGAAGTGTGTAGACCGATCTCAAGGTGCCTAGGCCAACATACTACTTAATATCTTATGGGGGTATAGGACCACCTATCACACTTTTATAGGCAAGACCCCCTTTTGCTTAGCATTCGGGTTGAAAGCAGTCCTCCCCATCAAACTTGAGCTTCTTAATATTTGGACTCAAAGTTTCGATGCTGCCCCTAATTAGTCATTATTGTAAGGTAGTGTTGATACCATCGAGGAAATTAGAGACTTTGCTGTGACTCAGGTAATTGCATACTAACATAAGGTCGCCTGATACTATGATCAGAAGGTCGGACACAAGGAGTTTAAGGTCAGCGATCTAATGTGCCGAGAGCTAGAAGCTATGGGTTTATGAGAAGGGTAGGGTAAGCTAACCCTCAATTAGGAAGACCTGGTCAAAGTTAGGGAAAGATTAAGTAATGGAGCATACAGACTGGATGGCGAGCTCATCTAATGCACATGGAACGTTGATAATCTTCGGCCTTATTTTGATTAGTATATTGTTGTGTACATCTTTCTAGAATAATAAAATAAAGAATTTGCTTCATAATTTGTTGTTTACCCTCTCTTTCCTTTTTGTTGCCATTCTAACCCTTGAAAGGGCAAAATGATCGCTTATCGGGTAAGTTGGAATGCCATTGACCCAACCCCCTTGGGTGACCTCGATAAGGGGAAACACTCCTTATACAAAGGAACTCCCATTCATTGGGCAGGTCGAAATTGCATCGACCGACCCCCTCGAGTAACTTCGACAAGAGGAAACACTCTTAGCATAGAAGAACTCCCATCCATTAAATAGGTCGGAATGCTACTAACTTAACCCCCTTGGGCAACCTTAGTAAGGGGAAACACCCCTTGTACAGAGGAATTCTTATGCAAATATATTCAAAGGCAAAGTAAGAAAAAGCATAGCATATAAGAGTAAGGCATGTAAAAAATTCCATTCGTTGATTGTCAAATTACATAGTTAAGGCTAGCATCCCAACCCAGCATACATATGTTAAAAAAAAAAAAGGAGAAAAAAATGAACACACTATTGCTTCGGATCAGCTAACTTCGATAACTCAGAAAAATTCAAAGTCCTGATTTACTTGGAGTGTTGATTTGATGGTGTATCTTAATGAGGCTAGCCTAGTATGAAAGTAAAGGTAAGAGGTTACTGACCAAGGTCAATAGAAAGGTCGCCTTGATCCTATCCTTACGAATGGTACCCTCTGAAGTAACCTCCTGGCTGGCTACTGGGGTAGAAGTGGATGTGGAAGTGCCTTGCCAGTCCCCAGCAGTTGAGGGGGCGCTTGGGACATTGATGGCCACTTGAGCGACCTCCCTCTCATACGTTAAGGCTTCTCTCTTCTCGTTGAAGGTTGAGGAATCCATAAAGTCAAGGAAACTTAGATCAAGGTTGGGATAATGGGAGAGCACCTCCTTCCTTGTGTAGCATGTGGAGTTAGTAGTCAAGTCTTCCAACTCGTCTAACTACTCCTTTGTCTTTTGATTGTCGATGAAGGCCTTTTTAGTGACGGCATCACTGAGGACCTCCTTACTCTCCATTTTGGAGATGATCTCCTCCATTTCCAAAACCTTCCCTTGTAGCTCCTAGACTTACCGCTCCAACCCAACCTTTAAATTTGCCAGCTCTAGCGAAGTGGCTTTAACACTTTTGCACTCGAATGCCTTCATTGTCAGCTCGATTTGCATCCTTGCAACCGATGCCTTTAGCTCGGCGTTCTCTTTCTTGACTTAGGCGTTAGGCTCCCTCTCTTCGTCTAGTTGCTGAGAGAGTTGAGCCTTAGTCCTCTACTTATCCTCTAGTTGAGTGTTCAAGTCATCGACCTTCTTCATTGCCTCCCTAACCTTATCCCTCTGTCTCTTTGCATCCTTTAACTAAGCCTGAAGTCCTGCCACCTATACATAAGAGCGACATAGGTGCCGATTTGTTGTGGAGAATTTTTTCAAGTACTTATTAGTAGAAGTCTCTACCTTTTGTAGATACTTCTCACTCCGGCATTGATAAGAATTAGGCTATTGGCCTTTTAACTTGCAGCCAAGCCTGAGGACTAGATGGACTGGCGAGGTGAATCCTCTTACTCCAACTGTCTCATGCTAAAGCATAGTTTCTCCTTGCTATTAATCAACTCTATATGCCTAGTCGTATGGCTACCTACCTCTTAGAAGTTGTGTATCGACTTGATGAATACCAAGGCAGTAGCTAAACCTTATACATCTATTCAACTATTTCCTAGCCGACTAATTGCCCAGCATCATCCTTGCTAAGAAGCTGAGAGAGAGACCTGGACTAATCCTTAGTTACCTTTGCTCGGATAAGCAATTTGATGGTAGTCCTTTGTTTACATCCTCTAACGGCCTTACTAACGCACTTCTACCATATGTACAGGACTACATATAGAATTTGCTACACTAATTATTGTTTTCTTGAATATACAATTTTACCCTTTGTGTTCTTTATATCTTACTTCTTTGGGAAATACCCTTTTTGTCTTTTGCCCTAATTTATCGGGTATAAATACCCTTATACTTGTAGTCGAAAACATCAGATTACCATTAATACACCCAATATTTTCTCTTGTAAACACTAATTATTTATTTTCATTTCACTTTTATCCTAACCTTTAAGCAAGATTAGGTGGCAAGTAATCTCACCAGATCAATTCGTGTATCATATCAAGTTATACCATGAGTTCTTGGAAGTTCCATTGGTGCATCATGTCCTTTGGAGCCATTCGTAGGTTTTTGCTTACTTTTTCATCACATCCTTTGTTCTTTTGTGCATTCTCCATCATCCCTTTAAGCTTTTGGTAAGCTTAGGCTCATCCCCACAACCAGCCTTGTCTGTCTTTAGTTACGGCTCTCATCAGGCGCAATGCCTGCTTAAAGCCCTTTACTTCTCTAGGCGACATCGTATTTATTCAACTGAAGCAGTACTTGATCATGGGACTGCAGAGAAACAAAGGCCACCATTAATACAGTGAGAAGTGAAGCACATCAACGTAGATATAACAAAAACTTACTTGCCACATAAGCATGCTCAAGTGGTTCGTTATCTCCATGGGGTTGTCTCCATCTTCCTTAGATAACCCCTTGAGGATAGCCCAACCGCTAAGGAGTATAAGATCCTATAGAAGCTTAGTAGCTAAGTGTTTGGTGCCATAGCGTGAGATCATTGACACGGACCTCCCCCTTTAACCTTAGGAGCTTTCCCTTGGCCTTCTTCATTTCCATCTCAAGAGCTCCCCTTGGGAACTCTTCATCCCGAGAGGTGTACAATACCTCTTGGAATGAGTCCAGCTCAATCCCTAGTAACCTAAAGTTGTTAAGAACATAAAAATATTCATCCTCTAGGTCATCAACACATGGGTAGGGATGAGCTGTCGGCTACTCATTCCATTTCCCTTAAGCTCAAAGGTACCCTCGCCATGGGTCTCTGTTTCTTAGCTCCAAGCTCTAGCTCCTAGGTTGTTTCGGGAGACTTCCTCTTTTGGCAGGCCACCTGAGGCAGGGTAGCCCCTCTTAGCCCTTTCTTCTCTCACTTTAGAGGGAAAAGCATTTGAACATCAAGCTCTTTCATGTCAATGCCTTTGTCCCCTATGAGAATATGCTCGGTAGAGGAGATGAAGGCAAGGGTAGGTAGAGCCACTCCTAAAGGCTTCGCATCCAAAGACTTGTCCTAGATACTAATGGGAATCCCCTAAGGAATAGCCATAGATCATGCCCTGTTGGCCTCCCTAGCCCCTGGCTTTGCTCGTATTGCCTGACCTTTCAGCTTGGAGGCCTTGGTCCTCGCTTGCTTGCTGGCGGCTCATCAGTTCATCTACTGAAGATGGGGAGCCATTATAGCCAAATTTTTACTTACAAAAATAAGATTGAAGGAATGAGGAAAAGAAAAAGAGAGATGAACAAAAGAAACTACTATTATCATTTATAAAACTCTGCCATGACTAGCATAGCCAAGGAGGTTCCCCCATTTTATAGAGGAGGCACTAGACAAAGTACCTCAATATTAGCACAACAGATGTAGGCGCTTGCAAATAGAACAAAGCTCTACCTTTAGCCTATTTCTTGACTACAATGTTCTTCATGCTAGGAGAGAGCTCAGAGATGGAATGCTGAAAGCATCTCTCAACTATCTTCTCGGCATTAATCTCTTGGCCATGCCTTTGGGCTATAAAGGCCTAAATCTATCGTACGGCTTTCATATCACAGGGGCTAAGCTCTTTTTAGGCCTCGATCTTGACTAAGTCGATCCACTACATCTAAAAATCTACCTCTTTGGGTAGTTCTACCACTACATAGTCGTCTTGCCAACCCTTTATGGAATTCACAAGGTCGCAGAATATTTTCTTCCCTAGACAGGGCTGCTGGTACAACCATACCCCTCCTCCTTTCCCTAACGCACTTCTACATATAGAAGTGGTTAAAGAGCTCAAGAGTGGCCCTTATTACCAAATACTTACATAGCACTTGAAAAGCCTTCAACGTCCTTTACCCATTGGGAGGAACTTGGGTCGAATTGCACTGGTGAAAGTTGAAGAGCTCCTTCTTGAAGCGATTTAAGGGGAAGCACTACCCGAACTCCAGATACTTCTCAAAAACTACAAAACGCCTCCCCGATAGCAGGGCTACATGCTCTTCCCTGCTCGGTAATTGTATCTACCACCTAAGGATTGCCTCAACAATGAAGTTACTTAAGACTTAATTGGGGGCAGTGGGTTTGCTTTTGCTCACTTAGCCATTAAGCCCCTTACCCATTTTAGGCGCATCAAACTTATCCTTTAGAGGGGGTAAAAGGGCATATGCATATACATTAATAGGGATGGTGTAGATTAGCTTGGCCCTATCCAGTGCCTCCACCGCCATTCTAGTGGAATCATCCAGTTGTGCTAGTGATAAGACCCCATCCTCTCTTGTTGGGGAGGAAGCACCTTTTGTAGACTTGGAGTCAGAGGCATGTAGTGACGAGGATGAGCTAATCTCACCTCTGTTACTCAACATGGTCGTAATGTGTGAAGAAGAAAGAAGTTTGATGTAAAAATAGAATTCAAAATAGCAAAATAGAGAGATTGTAGAAAAGTGGCCTCTCGTTGTGATTGTACTATTTATAGGCTAAACATTTGGGAAACTATACAGGTGGTTGTTGGGATTTGAATAAGCACAAATCCCTTGGAATGCTGTTGAGTAGACATGTGGAGTAAGTTTTGACTGGATGTCCCCCTTTAAAAGGCAAAATGCATGTAGCTATACGTTGGTCTACTATGATAGGACACCTATCACATCACATTAAATGCACAGAAAAATGGGTGCACTTGGGTCAGAATTTGAAAAAGTTTCTTCCATTAGAAGTTTCCTTATGACCCCTCTAACTTCCACTTGGTTGGCATGATAAAGATACGGCGCAATCGCGCTCGCTTGGTCCATGACGAGAGTTGTTTGGCCTAACCAATTCGTAGCCTCGAATCACTTGCCCAGTAAGACGTAAAGTTATCCTACTCTAATACCTTAATCGAGGCTCTATCTTGCTTAAGTCTTCGGCACTCCACTTCGAAATAGTTGTTGACCACCTCAATCTATCTTACCTGGAATGTCTTTAGCCTGGGTATCCATTGCCTCAGGCATCTTCACCTTGGCTAGCCTCCAACCCAAAGCTACACCCTTACCATGTCAGCACCGTAGCATTAGGTTGGACCCCTTTAAGTCAAATCAGTTACACCTGAGCAACCCATATATCTATTCTCCTTACCTTTCCCTTGGTAATGAGATTGTGCTAAGGGGGGAAGGGAAGTGTTGACAGGGTAAGTGTTGATAGGGTTCTTTAGACATGGCCCCCTTAAGCTTGTCCGAATTTGAAATATCTTGTTGCTTAAGGCTCACTACCGTGAGCTTAAGCCTTAAGCCTGGATCAACCAAGCTCAAGAAGCCTTGTAACAGCTATAATGCATAAGATAAGAATAAGATATCAAGTTAACAACCATGTCTTGGATAAGTTAGACACTTTAGACACCATGACTCCACTTTCCTATACTTGCAGGAGAAAATCCTCTCCCCTCCAACTAACTATCCTCCAACAATTGGCGCCAATCCACTATCTAGCGATAAGGTTCTCTAAACTCTGCACACTAAGCTTACCTATTGCCCAAAAACACCTTCTACTCTCTAAGAACTTGCTATTAATTTAAGTATCGGAGTGACTACGTCGAATAACCCCCCGCTGCCTCCTTACTATGTTTTATTTTGTAGACTTACTACGTATAGAGATCAATTAATACTGGCAAATACTCAAAGACGATATTAATGAAATGCAATATTTTTTTATATAAATAGCATTCTAGATTGAATTTCTTTTTTATACGTTTTTAAGAGGTTATAATTTTTTTTTTCATCCACCTTATCAATGTAAAGTAATTATATATTTTCTATCATTTTATGGATAATATTTATTTTTCGATTCAATATAGTCACATTTCTTAAATACATTATATAATTGTTACTGCTGATCACAATCAACGATTGCGCCTCAGAAAGAGAGCCTAAACCCATGTACATACACGTTGAGTCCATGCTTGCATGAATAGTTCGGAGCATTAGGTAATAATAACCCCGCCCCCTCCTTTTTTTTTTTTTTTAAATTGATAAAACCGTTAATTCCGGCTGAACTAAATCGGCAAGTACCTTTGCAAAATGATTTTGCTTGGTATCTCTATTGGTTGGAATTTACTAAGAAACCCTAGGTTGTAAATGCGCTTTACAAAGCGCAGGTCACACGTATGATTTATCTAAGTGCACGCTTGAGCTATGCTTTCAGTTCATAAATAAAGCACCACGTTTTGGTGAATAAAACTGGAGGTCTAAGGTGTGATTTTGTTGGATTTATGACGGGCATGAATTCCCTAATCCATTTGCTTCGTAGTTCATTGTGGCTTAAAGAAGATCTGCAGAAATATTCAACACTTGTTAACGATTTTTTTATAGTTTTATTTCATTTTTATGAGAAATTAATTTGGATTCATTTTATTATGGGAATTAGGTAGTTAATAAGTATTTAGAGATTTATTTATATTATTATGTTTATTACCTACTTGCCCTTAGGATAGTTACGGGACTCATGCAATTATTTTGTTAAATACTCTTGAACAGCTAGTTGATTGTTGACATTGAAAACCCTAGTGAGATTCTTTTTTCTAAAATGCTTTTATGTACTTATCAATTCTGTTTATATAGTTGTGGTGATCAAACTGTTAAAACTAGTCAATCGTAGTTTCATATTGATTGATTATTTTCAATCATTTTATTTTAGTTCGTTGTGCATAATATTAATCGATTGAATTAAAACCCCTTTGATTTCAATTTGCATAATATCAACTAAAATTAATTAAATCATCATTAAAAAATAATAATTTGGTGCTGTCATATCCAAATATTGGTTTTTCTATATTCTTTTTGTTGGGTTCTCTCTTTATGTTTTGATGATAACAAAATAAGTTAAAGATATTTATCAAGTGTATCAAGTGTACAAGATAAAAGTAAGAAATTGTATCCTTAGTTAACAATATGAAGAAGACTATGTCAAATAGAGATATAACTCGATGGGTCATAATAGAGCACTTGACCTGTTCAATTCGTTAAAAACTTTATAAAGGGTTTGACCTTACAAGGTTTAGAGTTGAGTTATGGAAAGTGATTTAGAACTCGATAACGATTAGGGTTGGGTTATGAAATTTAAAAAAAAAACTTGATGAAAAACCCAACCTAGAAAAAATAATATAAATATTAATTTGATTATTATTGCTAAAAAAAAAAAAAAAAACAAGAATGCTCTTATGTTTAGTGTAAGTGTAAAGGACTATTGTGGTATCTTGTTTTTTTCATTTTCTTTATCATAAAACACTATTGTGGTATCTTGTTTAAGTGTAACGGATTATTAATATGATATTATGATTTGGAGATGTTTAGATGATCAAGTATACTATCAGGGAATTTTAAGGTATCATGAAGTCCTTTGAGTGATGAATTTTGTTCCTTTAAATGTATTGTTACATATTTTAAGGATAAACATTAAGTCTTAATTGTTTGTTTGTAACATCTGTTTCATTTTTATTTTTTATTTTGTAATTTTTAGACTAAGGCTTTATGGAAATGTTAATTATGGCAAGGACAAGAGTGTTGGTTTTTTAATTTAAAAACCAGTCAGCGGCTATGGTCTCAATTATTATAATTGTAGGTATATTATGATTTGTGAATGCTGTATAGATTTTCATAATTATGTTTGTGAAGTTGTTCCAATACATTTTTTTAATATGTTTTCATTACTGCCATTAACATTTCCTTAATTGAAAAAAAAGAAGAAGAAAATTAAGGTTTTTCACGAGTCGGGTCGGGCTCTCAGTTGGCTTTTTTTAAAGAGGGGTGAGTTACAAGTTACTACTTAAAAACCCTATAAGGTTTTTCATGAGTTTTGAAAACAATTAATGAAATTGGGATGGATTCAGTTTTATAAAACCTTTTTCGAACCTACCTCGATTGCATCCTTAATGTCAAAAGAATCAGTGGATGGATCATAGAATAATTCAACGAGTTTAGACATAATAGTAGTGTAATAGAATTTTACAAATCGAAGAAAAATTTGGATTTTTGATTTGTTGAAGGCTTAACTCCACTTATTGGATGTATTTGGGTAATATGTCTAATGCATTCTAATAAATAAGACAAATATTCATGGGAATTAAGGAGGATAATTTAATTTATTTCAAGATAAGTATATATTTCAAGAAAAATATTATAATAGGTTATTAGGAATTTATAGGATTGATTTTATCAATTTAATACAACAATATTTGAGTTATTTTAAAGAATCTTATGAAGGCTAAGGATTTTTTTGTGAAGTAAAAAGATCATATGCAAGCTAACGTTGTAGGTAAGTATATTTGAATGGATAATTATCAAGGGTAAGGATAAATATTATATGCGAATAGATTGCTAGGTCTCTGACAATGCAACTTAAAGAGTATAATAGGCATGAGGTTGAAGTACTATAATTCTTATGCCTGAACTTCTTACCCTTCTCTCTTTCATTTTTATATTTTATTTGTATTGCCTATTGAATTTTGTTTTCATGCCATATTCATTTAAGTAATCAAAGGGGTATTTTAAATAACAAAAATTTTTAATTTTATAAAGTAACCAATTCACCCCTCTCTTGATTATTTTCAAGATCTACATTTGGTATCAGAGCTTAGTACTTATATCATCTAGAGTTTAAAGATCCAATGGCAAAAAACGATGTTTCAATAGCTACTAATCGTGTTCCATATTTTGATGAAACCAATTTCACCTACCGGAAATGTAGGATGGAGACGTTTATCAAGGCAACTATTTTTACCTCATGAGAGATCATTGAATATGGAGACATTCAAGTCACGATTGATGGAGATTCGATACTCACTGAGGATGAGAAAAGAAAAATTGAGAAGAACAATCGGGGTAAAGATCTATTGCTAATGACTATTACGCCTTATTTGATTTTCTCTTGCATGATTGCGAAGGATATTTAGGACACACTAAATGAGATATATGAAGGAACAACAACTGTCAAAGATACACGCATCAATTCCTTACTACAATAATATGAATTGTTCAAATTCCAACTCGAGAAAAATTTCGTGATGTCTTTAATCGTTTTATTGCTATAATGAATGAATTAACTTTACTTAGTAAACAAGTAGATGACTCTAATCTTATCCAAAAGATGCGAGGAATTTTTTGTAGGTCTTAGGATGTTAAGAAGATGGCTATATAAGAAGTTTATCCAAGCTTATAATAGGTTAGTTGAGAAAGAAGTTGATGGCTTGTAAGTTGCACACCAAGCATACAAATAAACTAAAGAGTAGCAAGAACTTAATAGCCTTCAAAAGCTCAAGAAGTAGAATCAAAGTTAGAATTAGAGGATGATAGTAATGATGACAGTGATGATGATGATGATGAAATAACCTTGCTAACTAGAAGACTCAATAAGATGCTCAAGAAAAGAGGTAAGAAAAAGTTTTCTAGCAAACGTTCATCATCTATCATTATAAATGTGATGCGGGATAATGCTATAAGGAAGAAGAAACGGACAAGAAAGAGAAGGAGTTGGTGTACTATGAGTGCAAAAAACCCAAGCATATTAAGTATAAGTGTCTAATACTCATAAAGAAGCTTAAGAAGTATAAGAAAAAGCAAAAAGTATTTTTAACCACTTAGAGCATCTTATGTGAATTAGAGATAGATTTCGTAGGTACAACAAAGGATGAAGAAGAGGCTAACTTGTACCTCATGGTCATGTTTAAGATAACTTCTAAATCTGAAAATGATAAGCTTGATAGTATACATAAACAAACATGAAGATAAAAAATAAAAAAGAAGCTTCATCTCAAGCGAATTCACTACTTGATGATAAAAATGATATTCTAAAAATGAATAATGAAGTGCTACATATTGACATTGAAAATCTTCAAACAAGTCAAGATAGTCTTAGAAAAGAAAATCTTGTATTGAAAGAAGAAATAAAAGAATTAAAGGTAAGGATAGACAGGCTTTTTAGCACAATCGATACAACTTTTAATAAGTTTAATGAGAGTGATAAAAGGTTCCAAATGTTGTTATCTTTTCAAAGATTGGATGATTCAAAAGTTAGACCAGGTTATGAATATGACAAACAATCTAATTCGGTTAAAAAAATTGTATTTGTTAAAGAAAAGGAAGTAATAGGAAATGACCTATTGGAAATAGTAATTTGCATGCATTTGTTTTGCAAAGCAGAAGGTTTACCAGAAGATACCTTGATTAAATTAAGAAATATCCTATTAGAGCATACACCAGAGGATCCATCAAAGAGTATAATAGAGGATACCTAAGCCAAATTCAAAGGAAACAGGTAACAAATAGGTATAAAGTGTCAAACCTTATGCTTTTTTTTTTTTTAATAGACTTGGACACATTGAAAAGTATTGTTTTACAAAAACAATAAGCTCAAAAAATAACAAGTAAAATCTCTAAACACTACGAGTTTAAATTTTAGTAGACCTAAGTTAGTCAAGGTTCCTAAAATAACTTAACCAGTTTTTGATGACCACAGGAACATGAAGTGAAATTAAAAGGTGTGTGGTACCTAGATAGCGAGTGTTGACATCACATGTTTGGAGACACTTCATTATTCACATGTTTAAAATGGAAAGAAGGCAAACTTTTCAAATTTAGTGATGATAGTAAAGGATAGATAATCACAACTGGTAATAATGGAATTCCCCCTCACACTTTTGAAAATATGTCCCTAATAAGAGGTTTGAAACACAATCTTTTGAGTATTAGTCAGTTAAAGTTTTGTCAGAAAAGGTATTAAAATGTTTGAAGGATTCCATAAAAAAAAGAAGAAGAAAACATTTATGTGGTTGAGCTTGCTAAAGTTTAAACTGACAGATGCTTCTTATCTATTCATGATAGCGTATTCCTTTAGCATAAAAATATTAGGTCATGTAAAATTTGCACAGTTAGAAAATTTATCTAAACACAACTTGGTTTGGCTAAATTTTGTATGAAGGATGGTATTTGTTGCACTACATGCATTATAATAAAATGAGTGCTCTTTCACATAAGTTTAAAAGTGTTATCTTAACAAAATGACCTTTGTTCCCATTGTAAAATAAAAAAAAAAAAATGAAAAGGACCTTTGGAGTTATTGTATCTTGATCTTACATGCACATTAAGTTTAGGTAGCAATAAATATGGATTGGTTATAGTTGATGATTTTCCTTAGTATATCAAGGTTCTACTTTTACATCATAAGAGTGATGCTTTCTTACTTTTTAAAAGTTTTCTAAACAAGTTTAAAACAAAAAAGCTTTTTCATATTAGTTCTCAAATTGATCATTGAAAAGAATTTCAAAACAAAGGTTTTATAATGTTTTGTGAAAAAAAAAACATCACTCACTTTTTTCAACTCCTTACATTCCCCAAAAAAAAAATAATAATAATAAATAAAGGGAATGATTGAATGTAGAATTAGAACAATCCAAGAGATGATGTGCACCTTATTAAATGAAAGTGGTGTAGTACATCATTTTTGGGTCGAAGTAGTCTCGATTTCTTGCTATACTATAAATTGTGTTTATATAAGATTGCTTACTAGGTCAACATCATACCAAGTATATAGAGGAAGAAAACCTACCATATCATATTTTCATGTATATAGTTCTACATGCTTTATAAAGAAATCTAGACAAAACCTTGGTAAATTTGAAGAATGTACAAATAAAGCTATTTTCTTTTGGTACTCTTTAAATAGTAAAGTTTATTGTGTTTTTAATCAAGTTACAAGAACCTTTAAGAAATTCATTAATGTGAAGTTTGTTGATGAGGCAAAATTGATGACTTTGGTGATGACTTGCAAGTCAAAGCAAAGAAAAAGAATGAAAGTTTAAATACTCAACAAGGTTAGGTAGAAACCCTTGAAGAACCCAAAACTAAAAGTTCATTAGAATCTAAAGCAAAGGATAATTTAGAAAATTAATTAAAAGCTCTGCAAGTAGCACCTAATCCTTTTAGACTAATGAGATTTAAATCTTATCATCTTCCTAAGCAAGTAATTGGCAAAATATATTTTAGGATTAGAACATGAGCTAGCTTAATGATTATTGAAAATCATTTTTCTCTTTTATTTGAAATTGAGCCTAGCACGATTGATGAAACTTTATTTAATAATAACTGGATGAGTGCCATGCTAGAGGAGTTTAGCTAGTTTCAAAGGAATTAGGTATGGACATTAGTTCCAAGACCTAAAGATAAGTCAATAATAGACACTAAATGAGTGTTCAAAAATAAATTGGATAAGCATAGCAACATTGTGAGGAATAAGACAAGACAAGTAGCCACAGGCTATTGTTAAGAGGAAGGTATTTATAGGTCTCATATAAGATATTGGGGTAAGGATTTAATTGATATATTTTGCAAAAAATAAAACTTTTTGATTTAAGAAACAAAACCCCTCTTAATAACTTAAATAGCTTATAAGTAGTAGAATATTGCTTGTTTAACTTAGGCGCAAAAAATAACAATTCAAATAATAAAATGCAGAAACTAAAAAGGACAGAGAGAAAGAAGATCAAACAATTAATTCATAGAGCTTTGGCCGTTTGCCTACTACTCTCTCCTATTTCCACTACTAGAGATCCCATCCTCCTCACCAATGTCGTTCTACTATTCTAATCTTTTCACTAATAAAAAATGAAACAAAGGTTATAAGGATATCTAATCATTTCTTTATCTTATCTCATTAGTTATCGCTAACTTCCTAATCTCCCGCTCACTTAATTACAATATCAATAATGCTTATAGGAAAAATGAGACAATACAATCAAGAGTCTCATTACAATATTCGTACTAAAGCAACAACAATGAAATGAGAAAACTATATTCGCTCGGTTTCTGATAGTCTGCATAAAAGAGTTTTTGAAATTTAGTTCTGACCTTGAGTATTCTGTTTCGTATCTTATGCAGTTGCAACTTTAAATTGATAATTCTTGTGTGTAATAACTAGAAATAGCTAGTTACAGATTTTTCTCCAAAGAATATTGATCTAAATGCAAATATTTTTGTTGTTAGAGAAATATCCTATGAAAATAGGAATGTGAACGTTTGAAATTTTTTAAATTAATATTAGTTATCTCCTGATATATTCCATGAAGAGCTTGATCTATTTTGATTGTTGTAACTTGTTAATTCTAATCCATAAGCTTCAAGAATTTGTTGAGATTTAAAATTCGAAAACCAAATATCTTGCAATATGGATATGTTCGAATAAATTTGAACATATCTTGTTTAATAAAATATGAATTCAATAACCTTCAGTTTTTTGAAAATACTAAATCGCCTGATTAAGACTATACTAGAATATTAAACCATATTTTTCTTTGAAAATACCTTCATATGATTTAAAAAAATATATATCTCTTAAGATTTGCATAAGTATATCAATTGTACAACAATACAGCTGATATTTTGAATATTGAAGCATATCAATAAAATTTGATCCATCCTTATCTATCATGTTGCAATTGGGAATTTAAATGTCGTGCTGTATCCACTTAAAATCTGTAGCTCAAATCTTTTTGAATTTGAAACAATATTTTTCCTTAACCAATCTTATAATTGAATTTGCCCAAAATATCTCACATTATCCAAACCTGTCATTCAATTATTTCTCAAGAACTTACGCTTTTATATCAGTAATTCCACCGCATTACAATCAACTCTATTCCCTTCCATTCTTCAAATAAACATACCTCTTGTAGACTTTAAATTTTGCTTTTCTTCCAAGATGGTTGTTGTTTCTTTTTAAAGGATATTGTCAAACTTGCTTAAAAATCCTAAAACTTCACTTCCATGTTAGATTTAGAACTATTCAATTCAACTCTTCAAATTTGGTCTAAGAATGCTCTAAAGAAAAATTCAAGTGAATATAAATCCTCTTTAAAATCTTCATTGATTTAACCATCTTAGTGGAACCGAATTGAGTCTATTTTTCTAATATATCTAATAAAGTAGAGCTAGGCCTTCTTACAAATTTATCCAACTTAATTTGTTCAGATTATTCAGAAATTAGCTTAGGAACAACTTTTGATCTCAATCCTGTACACAATGTGTATCACTCTATTCTTTTGTTGATATACTTTCAAACAAACATTCTTATATACATTATGACTAGCATAATTCTAAACTTAATTTTATTCCTTAAACTGATTTCATTCCAAAGTTAACTTGTACACTCGTTCATGTTAAACACATTTTAACTTTTTTTCCACTATGATTTTTTTTTTAGAATGCATCGTTATTATATTATGATATATCTACACACTTTATAACCATATTAGTAATAACTTAACACATGTTTTGTTATCATTAAAACCAATCAGGAGACTTAACATTCTCGCTCTTTTTGATTATGACAAAACATTACACAAAAAATATAATAAACTTAAATATGAAAATGCATTGAATTCATTTTTGAAATTATATTTTTTGTTTGTCATTCATCTCTCCCTTTCTGTTAGCATAAAAAATAATCTTAAATATTTTTCAAAAGCTTTTCTCTCCTTTTTTCTTGTAAAAGAATAACCACTTTTAAAATATATAATATCAACTATTTGATTGACAAAACGTCTCCCCCTTAATATAATAAACCATTACTAATATTTGGAAGAATAAAATTAATTTGAATATCTTTATTTTTCTTCCCATTTAAAATCATCTTTTTGAAGAAGTGCTCCCCCTTAAGATGATATTAATTGATAATCAATGATAACGTAGTAGCATATATAAAATATGAAAGGAAAATAAAATATAAGAGGGAATGGAACAATATTATCAAATCATCATCAGTCTCCTACTTTTTACTTCCAACAAGGCTTCAATTAATTATTTCCAATTATGTTCTACCTCATGGACTTGTAACCACTTAAAAACTTATCATAATTTCTTAGGAACCCATTTAAGATTTGACCCTCTAAAATTTACGCTTGTATTATGGTTTTTAACTTGATGACTATTAAGCTTAGAATTTTTATTAAAGCAGTATTTTTCAATATGACTTAACTTCTTACAAAAGAAACATGCACAGGAAGAGGAATAATTATACTTGATACTTACTGTTCCCCTTTGGTTTTGATTTGGGTACTTTCCGATATGCTTTTTGCTTGAGGTTCTATAGTATCCGCTATTATGATACTTTCTATTTTGTTCTAGATAGTTTCTAACAAACTTTCTTACTTGCTGTATAGCTTTATTTATTTATTTATTTTTTCATTTCTTCTAACTATTTCTTTACTAGCAGTTTATTTATGTCTTACAAACACTATCTCTCATTTAGCATGTGATGATTCACTATTTTCAAATCCTAAACTAGTTTTAGATTGATTAATACATTAACTAAAGATAAGCATCTAAAGTTTTTTATCATTTTCATCAAATTTTTTGAAGGTATTTTGGTTTGAACTAGATAAATCATTTACATGACTTTTTAAACTTTTTATTTCTTCCTTTAATATCAGATTTTCATTTATTAAAACTTTTTGTGAAACATGCAAGCCTTCTTTATTGTTTTCATCCGCTAAAACTTTGTTTGTTTACATGAGAGTTACTTTTTCTTCCTTCAAAAGCCTATTTTTATTATCAACTTTTATAATCTTGTCATTGGCTTTTGAAAGGGCTTTTAAAAGCTTACTTATCTCAACGTATATGTCATTAGGAATCTCATCATTAGAGTCGAATTCAGAGCTTACCTTAGAAAGTGCCATCAAACATAGATTCACTTCTTTAGATTCATCATTTGAACCTTTTGCTTTAGCTTCTAAATCATCAAAGTCACTCCATCTTGCCATAAGAGACTTATGTTTTCTCTTATATTTGTCCATCTTCTTGATGAGCACTAGATACTCATACTTGATGTACCTTGGTTTTTTGCATTTATAGCACATCACTTTTTTCTTCTCTTTTGTCTTCTTTTCTTCCTTTTCTTCAAATCTCTTTCCCGCATCACTTTAACTCTTGTTAGATGTAAACTTTTCAGAATGCGATTTCTTACCTTTTCTTTTAAGCAACTAATTCAAACATCTTGCTAGTTGTTTAACACTTTCTTCCTCATCAAATGACTCCTTACTTTTTGAGTCATCCTCTCCTTCATTGGCTTTAAAGGCTATTTCCTTTTTCTTTAGATCTTTTGACACATTGTCTGCTTTAAAGAAGTCGATTTCATAAGCCATCAACTTGCTACATAACTGACTTAGATTGAGCTTTGTCATGTTATGTTTTTCCTCAATAGCTGTCTTCTTTGTAAGCCTTAGGAAGGATCCTTAGCATTTTCCTAATAAGATCTACATCATTCATTTTCTTTCCAAGAGATGACAACTTGTTTGTTGTAGCAGTAAGTGACTAAAAGAATCCTTAATCTCTTCACTAGTAAGGATACATAATGTTTCATACTGCTGCATCAAGTAATTAATCCTTATCTCTTTAATGGTGTCTATCCCTTCATAAGTCTGAATTGGTGTATCCCAGATCTCCTTAGCTGTACTATTAGAGGAAATTAGATAGAACTCAGAAGATGCAGTAGTAGAAAGAAGTAAATTCTTAACTTTTGAGTTCAATTCAGCTTTTGTGATTTCATTTGATGTGAGAGGAGTTTCTAAGACTTTGACATCTCCATTTGAAATGATCCCCCAAGCTTGGGAATTAATAGTCTATATATGTCTCCATCCAAAATTTCTGAAAAGGAAAGTTAGTACCGTCAAAGAATGGAGCCTTGCCAGGTTGAACAATCAATGAATTGCTACTTTCTATGATTTGATCTTTAACTCAATGTGATACAAGTACGTACCTTTCTTTTTCTAGAAAAAAATTAATCTCTTTATTGAAAAGCTTTCTCTTTTAAAAATTGAGCCTTACTTTGATACTGATTGTAGGTCCTGTATAAGATATCAAGAGGGGAGGCAGGAGCATGAATTGATATCTTTTGCAAAAAATAATACTTTTTGATTTAAGAAACAAAACCCCTCTTAATAACTTAAATGGCATATAAGTAGCAGAATATTGCTTGTTTAACTTAGGTTTAGTAAATAACAATTCAAATAATAAAATGTAGAAACTAAATAGGATAAAGAGAAAGAAAATTAAGCAATTGATTTATAAAGCTTCAGCCTTTTGCGGACCTAGTCCTCCTTACCGATGTAGTTCCACTAGTCCAATCTTTTCACCAATTAAAAATAAAACAATGGTTACAAGGATATCTAATCAATTCTCTGTCCTATCTCACTAGCTATCCTTATGCTAAACATAGGACTATAGAGAACTCCTTAACCTCGCACTCACTCAATTACAATATCAATAATGTTTACAAGAAAAATGAGACCATACAATCAAGAATCTCTTTATAATATTCGCATTAAAGCAATAACAATGAAATGAGAAAACTATTTTAGCTTAGTTTTCGATAGAGTTTTTACAGTTTGCATAAGAGAGTTTTTGAAATTTAGTTCTAATCTTGAGTGTTCTTCTTTGCATCTCGTGTAGCTTTGACTTTAAATTGATAATCCTTGTGTATAACAGCTAGAAATAGCTAGTTATAGATTTTTCTCCAAAGAATCTTGAAATAAATGCAAATAACATTGTTAATGGAGAAATTTCCCATGAAAATAGGAATTTGAACATTTGAAATTTTTAAAATCAATAGCTATTATCTCTTGATATATTCCATGAAGAGCTTGATTTATTGTGATTGTTGTAACTTGTTAGTTCTAATCCACAAGCTTCAAGAATTTGTTGAGAGTTAAAATTCAAAACCAAATATCTTGCAATATGGTAAGCTTGAAAAAATTTGAACATATCTTGCTAAATCAAATTTGAATTCAACACCCTTCAGTTTTTTGAAAATACTAAACCACTTAGATCAAGACCTTCCTTGTCATAAGGCTATACTTGAATATTAAACCATATCTTTCTTTAGAAAAAATCTACACCTTCATATGATTTAAAAAATATATATAGCTCCTAAGATTTGCATAAGTATATCAATTATACAATAATACCCGTAGCTGATACTTTGAATATTGAAGCATAGCGAAAAAATCTGGGTCATCTTTACTTATCATATTGCAATTGGGAATTTAAATGCCGTGCCTTATCTACTAAAAATTTATAGATCAAATATTTTTTAATTTGAAACAATAATCTTCTTTAACCAATCTTAAAATTTAATCTCCCTAAAATATCTCACATTATCTAAGCTTGTCATTCAATTATATCTCAAGAACTTGCGCTTTTATATTAGCAAGTCTACCATGCATCAATCAACTCAATACCCTTCCATTCTTCAAATAAAGATACCTCTTATAGACTTTGAATTTTGCTTTCCTTCTAAGATGGTTACTGTTTCTTTCTAAAGGAAAGAATCAAACTTGCTTAAAAATCCTAAAACTTTACTTCTATGTCAGATTTATAACTATTAAATTCAACTCTTCAAATCATCTTAGTAGAATGGAATTAAGTATATTTCCCTAATATACCCAATAAAGTGGAGCTAAGTGTAAATTTATCCAACGTAATTTGTTTAGATTATCCAGAAACTAGCTTAAGAACAACTTCTAATCTCGATTTTGTACACAATTAGCACTGTTCTATTCTTTTGCTAATATACTTTTGAATACACATTTTGACATATATTCTGATCAACATAATTCCTAACTTAATTTTCTTCCTTAAACTGATTTCATTCTAAGGTTGGCTTACACACTTGTTGTTCTTATTAAACACATTTTAAGCTTTTTTCCACTATGGTTTTTTTTTTAGAATGCATCACCTTAATATTGTGATATATCTGCACTCTTCATAACCATATTAGTAATAACTCAACACACGTTTTGTTCTCACCAAACCAACTAGGAGACTTAATGGTATTGATTGCAATGAAACTTATTTGCTAGTTGTCAGGTTAAAGACTATTAGATTTTTACTTGCATTTGCTTGCTTTAAAGGATTTAAGCTATTCCAAATGAACGTTGAGAGAACTTTTTTACATAGTTACATCAATAGGAGGTATATGTTGAACAACCTCTAGGCTTTGAGAACCTGTTTAAAGAAGACCATATCTATAAGTTTAAAAAAAAATAAATAAAGGCCTTACTTGGATTAAAAGAAGCTCTACGTGCATGGTAAGGAAGGCTTAGAGAGTTTCTAACTAAAAACAGATTCTAAAGAGGGAAAGTAGACACAACTCCATTCTTAAAATACAATGATAATAATTTGTTAATGGTATAAACATACATAGATGATATCACTTTTGGTTCCATTATAAAGCTATATTGCAAAGGGTTATTTGAGTTAATGCAAATAAAGTATGTGATGTCTCTATAAATAGGGTAAAAGGGCTCTAATTTAGGAAAAAAGCACAAAAAAAATTAGAAAGCAACAAAAAAATAGAAAATAAAAAAAAAAGTAGAAAATTTAGAGAAAATTTAAAAAATAAAAAACAATAATAATATGAGTAGAAAATTTTTATAATTAGTACTTTTTAGGTCTTAGATAATAAAAATAATAAGGAAGATTTTAGGATCAGACTTATATTTGCATCTAGCCCAAGCCAACTTAATCCATATATACAATTTGATTGTATATATAAACAAGGCACATGCCAACAGTTTAATGGTAATATACATGCACATGCATAAGCACAAAGGAGACTTAGGAATGAATCTCACTAAAGGTACAAAAGTGCCTTTTATTTTTCTTCATAAAATACACATCAGCCACGTGTTACAAAATCATTGGGCTATATCATGATACATGGCGCATTTTTACTGGACCATGATTTGAAGTGGCGCCACGTGTTGTTGCCCACCGTACCCCCTGTAATGCCTTACAAAGGAGCCTGGTAGGTTTTTTTTTTTCCTAAAATCTTCATATCATGTGTGTATCCATAATATAAAAAACGCCTTATAAGTCAAAGATTACAAAACTCTAACTATTAAGTTTCTAAGGGTACTTATTCATTTTACTTACATTTACTTATTTATATAAGCAATTAAGGTAACCTAACAATCTACAATCCATCAAAACTGTAGAGAATCATAATCATCCACCAAATAATAAGACGGGATAATTAAACTTCTATGACATCAAGAGTCACTAAATATTATAAAGATCTAGCTTAACTAATACAGTATATTAAAGTAATCTTATCCATCTAATCAAACCACTTAACAAACACTCTGCACTTTGATCTTAGCCTATTCTCAGCTTTTGGTTACCTGCAAAAAGGAACTATTGGAGGGCTGAGCATGGCATAGCTTAGTGAGTTCATCTCTTGCCACTTCCATTTAAGTAAGTTATCAAGCATTATTAACAAACATGTAGTTTAGCTACATACAAAATGAATGTACACTTGGTGAATACAAGCAACACATCCATGGGGCTCCAGAACTATGGAAGGTGTAGATTTACGATGTCTGTACGTTGATTATCTCCTGTACTTAACCGTATGGAGTACCTCACCTTACTCACATGAGACTATTTGTAGATATCATCTTAATAGATGGAACTCGACTATTACCCCAGTTGAGAATGCCACACTAATCAATTAGATGGATCCCATCTAGGGTTATCTACTATCAATAATCAATACGACACCCCACAAGCTCACTATCAACAAATCTATACAATGCCCTACAAGCTAAACCATATAAGTCCCAACTCAAGCTATTCGTTATTAATTAACTAAAGATGGTCTACTAGCTTTACCTCAACAAGTAAAATGTCATAGGTATATAGACATCACAGTCCTCAACTAATGGATTATAGACATGTGATAGGTATATTCGGTTATTTTGGCTAAATATTTAAACTTACCAATTTTAATAAGGCAATCATACGATTGTTGGCATATAAAACAACTAGTCACTCAATAGACAACTTAATGCAAGCAATAAAGCATCGAGCAATTATCAAACACAAGTAAGTAGCAGTTCATTGAAACTCCCTCACCTAGCTTACTTACCTACTTTTCTTAAACTTTGAGGTTCCTAAATTAGAAATCAAGCCACCTAAAATATAATAATAATGCATATGTAAGTAATTAGAAAATGGTTTCTTCAAGAACTTAAAAGTCTACCCAATTATTGAAGCTTGCCCTAATCCTCAAGTAAGGTTAAAACTTGTTTTTGCTCTAATTCTTTATTGTAAGTTTGTTTTTTGCATTCTTATAGTCAATTTATTTGTTTTTGAGTGTTTTTTCATTTAGTAAGGTCATTTTTGCCTTTAAGGTTAGCAAGTTTTCAATTTAGGTCTCATAAGTTCATGTACCCAAAAGGTGAGTTTGGTCACTTTAGGGTTTAGGCCTAGTTTTGGACTTTGGGCTTAGTTTTTTTATATTAGGCCTTACACTTAATATTTTAAGCTTCCTTTTAAATATTTTTAGTGAAATTTTTTTGCTTAACACTTTAAATTTTCATCTTCGGCATTAGCGTTGCTCTTATGGGCTTATAGTGAATGTCTTAGATGGGCCTTAAGGTTTAGTGGGCCTTTTGAATAGCTTTCTTCGAGTCTTTTTAAGTTAGGTTCATATCTGGTCATATATTATTTAGGCTTGTATTTTGGTTTTCTTAATGCTCTTTGGGCTCATTTTGTAATTTAAGGCTTCGGGCCTAATCCTGCTTGCCTTTTTGGACTTAAGCCTATCATTGCCCCTAAGTTTAGTTTACTTTTCATAAAGTTACAAATCTGGTTATGAGTGATTAAGTGGGTTCAAGGCTTGATTTGTGGCCTTTTAGTTAAATTTAGGCCTAATTCATGTCTTAGGGCTCATATCTTGACTTTATCCTAATGCAATAGGCCTAATAGTTTACAAAAATGATTAAATGACCCATTTTATCATGAGTTCTAGATCTCAAACTAATGATTCATTAGGTCTCAAGTGGATTTTTCTAAATCTAATGTCCATTTTAGGCCTAACTACTCACTATAGACCTTGGTTAATCTCTCATCTTGTAATATTAAGTCCTAAATCCTAATTATCTTTAATTAATCATGTAATTAACCCATTAATAAACATTTTACAACATGTTGTTCAACTTGTTTAGGGTGGTTTAAGATGATTTCTTATGGCTTTCTATGCATTATGTACTTCACTTGCTAGAACATGTATCAAACTACCACTAAAATATACCTAAAACCATTTCCTACCAAAATAAACATGAGAAATCAAAAGATATAGTGGGGATATGCATGCATATGTTTTGGCCCTAGCATGTGAATGAAGATATGATGACAATTCTTCTACTTTTCTTCAAGTTATCATCTTACTGCAACTTATGTATTTCTAAAGTTATATACATGTTTACTACACTAAAAATCTAAGAAAATGCACATATATGGGCATGTAAACATGGTAAAAAGAGGTGGCATTTTAATAATTTTTTCCTTAGTTAGTAAGCCTAAGAACCATGCTAATAAACTCAAATTAGAAGGAAAGTTGAAAAAGTGTAAGTTTACTTCGGTAGAAATTTGAAGGGTCTCATTTAACTTCCTTTTTGGAAAACAAAAAAAAAAAAAAAAAACTCCTTTGGTGAAACATGTTTATCGGCAAGAAAGGGGGATGAAAGCAGATTCAAAGGCAAGCGGTTTATGTCATTTGGAGTTGATGGTAGAGAGTTATAGCTTAGGGCATTCGAGTGTGCGGTTAGGTCTAAGAAGTTTACTCTTGTTTCCTTCCTTCTTGTTATTCTTTTGTTTTTGAATTGTGTGTTTAAAGAGTGTTTCTAGGGTTTATTCTAGGCAAGAAGATGAAGTAAAATGCGGATGGAGGGATAAAAAAGGCATTGATTATAAGTGGGTGGTAGGGAACAAATCCCTTCCATTCTTGTTTGCATAGTATAAGCACAAGCGAGGACCAATTTGTTTTTTTTTTTTTTTTTTTTTTCAATTGAGGCAATGGTTTGTCTACTAAAGGTGAGTGGTCCCTTATTTCCCTAACTAATTATCTTGTCCTATATAGTTAATTGTGTTTATCTTTAGCTAACTATGATGCATGAATGTATGTAGATGATTATAATGCAATTTAAGCTTAGGACTCTAATTACTAGTGTAGATGACCATAGCTAGACATAGTTTAGACTTTTTCATATTTAATTAAGTTAATCAAGCCTATTGGATCATTGTATCTAATTAATTTAGGATTTCTAAGGGTTGGAATTGATTATTGATAATCAATTATGATTTCAAAAGGCAAATTGGGACTGTTTCAACAATTTAGTGAATTATTAGTGTTGTTAGTCAATTTTAATGATTAGGAATGTCCTGCAAAGAAAAGAAAGTCACTTGGTATATGGGCCAATTTGGTGTGGCCACTTCGATCTCTAAGTCAGTAATTAAGAGTAAGGAAAGTAAAGTGAATCGTTAAGAATTATCAAATGTCTCTTATAATGTTTCCTTTTCGTATTTATAGGTGACTGTTATGTCTAAAGTAGCAATTATCGAAATAACTGTTGGGACATAAGGAAGCTTTCTAATTAAACACATTCTCTGAAATATAGGGAGAGCGGGCAGTTATGTAACATAACTGTGCTTGTGATAACTGTTCGCACCATGAACTTGAATTCAAATTAGAAGCAGATTTGTGTTACTCGGTGAGATGCCAAAAGCGTAAATTACTCATCCTATCGGCAATTGAGTGGATGAGTAAGTGAAGTTATATCAACACTTGTCAAACCGAGTGAACGAAAACT
The DNA here is from genome assembly GCA_024138015.1 of Lumnitzera littorea. Taxonomy (NCBI): domain Eukaryota; kingdom Viridiplantae; phylum Streptophyta; class Magnoliopsida; order Myrtales; family Combretaceae; genus Lumnitzera; species Lumnitzera littorea. Next base: position 17,142,513 of record JAMXBB010000003.1, on the reverse strand, counting down.
GACTATCAACAATTAGTAATTACTTGATAATGTGGCTATATAATTATAGTTTATTAATTAAATTAAGGCTTTTGACACTAAATTATAGTTTCTAATTCATTTTAAGGCTTCTCTCGTTTTAGGGTTTTATGAGGGTTTTAGGGCTTTGAAGGTACACTTATAATTTTAGCATTACTTTTGAAGAAATGTATCATTTAAGGTAATTTAGTAATCTGATTAATTTATTACCTTAATTGACTTAATTTGATTGATCATTATCATTTGTAGATATTTCCTATCATTCGTTATCGAATTTATGCGATTTACATAATTTAAGTGAAATATTTTAATTTAAGGTTATCATTGCATTTAAAGTTTAATCTAAGGTTTTGCAACTCTAGGGTTTGGGGTTTAGAGTTTTTATTCAATTCAAATTTTTAATTTATGCCTACGTATACTTGCGTTTAGAGTCTTTGTATGCTATTAGGGTTTATAGAACCTTATATCTAAGGTTTTTCGAGTTTGTTTTTAAGGTTTCGATTAAAAATTTTCTCGATTTTAATTTCTTCAGTTTGATTGAGCCTAAGGAATACCATTAGTTCTTTGAATTTGATTTTAAGTCTAAAATGTAAAATTTGCAAGGTTTACACACCCCTACCCCCCACTCAAACCATGTCGTTAGCTACATGTCCTTTCAAGACACGTGGCATGATACAATTTGACTACACAGCTGACATGGTGCTATGTCAATGCCACTTCAATGGCCCCTTTTCTCTCCCCACCTTTCTTTTTCTTTCCCTTTCCCTTTTCTTTCCTAATGAAGCTAATCTGTACCCCCTACTTTGGCCTCATTTTTTAAACAATTTCAATGCGAGAGTACACTAATTAGTAGGTCATTACTATTCTCTACATGGAATACTTCTAATTGAATTCAAAAACATATCTAGATATAATCATTTAGAGCATTGAATCTCTCTCTCTCTACTAGCAATCCTTTTTCTCACTAAGTTTATGTTCGAACTCACTATAATCCGAGCACAACTACCATTGTAATAAAGTTGCCCAAGCTTATAGCTCTTGGAAGCAATCGCTCCTAGTCCTAACTATGCCCCATAATGTGAGAAACCAACCCCCATAGTGAAACCCTCAACCACTACAATTGCCCATCTAAAACACTACTCCAGCCATCACATTGACTTACACTAATACCTCATTTGAGTTCCTCATCGCTTGAAACCCTAGACCAACATCCACTTACATCTCAAGCACTAAGCTTAGCAACTATGAATAGATTTTCTCTCTCTACCTTCTATCGACTGCCTTCTAACTCCACTAAAACCACCACATCAGGCCGCAGCATCTTCCCTAAAACCCATTTCCCTAATGAAAATCACATGAAAATGTGATTTCCCCATTGATTCAATGCTCGAAGCCTCCACTACATCGTCAAGAACTACTGAGAACCGCCCCTAGCTTCAAACGTGCAGTGTACATGATCGGGTCGGTTGATCTAACTTAGACTTGCTAACCCTACTCAATCCTACTTGTGCATGGATTTACTTCTATTCAAATTTGGTCTGATCATTTTTTTAAATTTTTTTCTTCTCTCTTTTGTTTATGTTGTAATTTCTTTAGTATTATTTAGTTTTTCTATAGTAATAAAAAAAATGAAAAAAGAAAGAAAAAAGGGAAAGGAAAAGAAGGAAAAAGAAAAAAAAGGAAGAGGAGGAAGTCCAGTTTTATGTTTTATTAAGAAAATAAAAAAAATAAAACAAGGAAAATAAAAAGAATAAATAAAATAAAAAATTAGAAAAAAAATTATTTGCCACTTAGAAAAAAAAATTCAATTTTTCAAAATAAAAAATAAAATCAATCCCTTAGAATATTTTAGAACTTTGTAAAAATAAACAAATCGATTAGGTCCCTTTCAAAAAAATTTCAAAGTAAATAAAAACGGCTAAGAAACTTAAACCCGGCTTTTTTCCAAAATAAGAGAGATCAACCCACCAATATTTTCAAATGAACTATAAAAGTGTGATCCTGAATAGCGAGTACATAAGCACTCGTATGTAAATACCGAGCGACTTAAAATATGGAAAATTTTCTTTTTCCATTTTTTGTAAATATTTGTTCGATTTATCTTTTTCTTAGATTCAATTTTATTTGCTTATTTGCATTTGAATAGATAATTTTTTTAAAGGGTATATTAAGAAGTAAATCTAAATTCAAAAAGTTAAAAGTGATACCCATTAAGGGTTTCAAAAAGTTATGGCCCAGACTTAAATATTTGATTTTCAAAAATCATTTTTTTTTTAAATTGGTTTTTTACGCAACTCGGTATTTAGTTAAAAATCAATCCATCCAATTGGTTTTAATCTAAATCTTTTCCCAAGCTTGGTCAAGTGGCAACTCTAAGCATTTTGCAAAACATGTTTAACAACTAAGTTTTTCTTAACTCCTAGTCGAGGGTTAGTATTAAACAGGTTAAAATTTAATACTAATCAAGTTAAGAAAAATAATAAAAACTAAGAAAAAATCAAGTTTGATAGCTTGGCGACTCTATTGGGATTGTTAAGAGGGCTAGCTGCTTAAAAACTTTACGAAATTAAATTTTTCTTTCAAAATACCCATGTCATTTATTTATTTGTTTATTACATGCAATATACTTGTTTTTAAATTATTGTATTCATTTTTGCGTATAATATACTCGGGACATTAGGAGAATGATTGCATCAAGGATATATGGTAAATACGATTAGACCCAAACCGTATTAGGACCCTGGGATAAAAAGGCCATTGTATAAGCTTCGGGTACTATTGTGTAACCACTGCTTAAGGTTGATTAGGCCACTCTCACTTAAGATTAATGTGACTGATGAAAGTGTTTTCTAAAAACAAGTGAGATCACGGACCCTTTTTCCAAATATTGGCAAATGGACACGATGTGGTAATACCAAAAAAGGTTAATTGTGAAGTTTCGTAATCTTTTTCTTGTAAATGTTTTCTTTTCATTAGAATATCATTGTAATTCTCATATAAATAGGATAGTTCTAATGTAATTTTTCTTTTATCTTTTTCTATAGAAAATGGTTAGATCCTTTCTTACACCAGCTCTTTACAAAAAAGTCCTTATTCACGAGCCTCTAGATCTCAAGGGGATACTCGAAAGATGGTTTCATTTTTTCAATCCAGACCAATAGAAAGTCATTAAAGACAAGATTAAGCTCGTCTTCACACTACTCAATGTTCAAACTAATATCACCATATATGGGCTTTTTTCTACTTTTGTGACCCTCAGAGCTAATCTTTTTGTTTTAGCCCATGTCAATTAAGCTCAACTATTGAAGAATACTCCTATTTGTTAAGAGTCCCCTTTATTGGAAGCCAAGGATATGTTCTAGATATCACAACTAGCCCTGCAAAGATTTTCAATAGAATTTTAAGCCTTTGTGGATTTGACATGTGTAAAATATAAGTAGAACCCCACAGGAGAATCATTAATGTAGACAATCTCTTCACTTTGTTTACAACCCCATCCAGCTATAATAAAAAACTCTTTTATAATAGCTTTAAAGATTGGCAGCAACATAGGATCAACGCTTATATCTTGGTAGCATTTGGGACTGTTTTATTTCCCAATAGGGTATTTCACATACATCACAAGATTGCAAAACTAACGACCCAATTTTTAGAAGGAAAGTCCTACATCTCGATGTTGCTAGCAACACAAGCTAAATCTCTTAGTTGTCTCTAAGAAGAAAAGAATAGAGATTTAAAGACTAATATGGCCTTACTCATGATTTGGTTTATCAACCATACATAGAGCTATAAACTTGATTTCCTTTATAGGAAAGACATCTAGAAGATGAATCCAATGATGTATTCACTGCTATCATTGAACTCTCCAAAGATGTTGCTACCTATTACAGAGTCAGAGCTTTCCAAAAGTTCCATACTAAAGATATCTCAGAGGTTGTCAGATGGCTCAAGGTACCTGAGCTGAAGAAGAAAAAGAATATTGAAGAGGAGCCAATACACCACAAGAAAAAGAAGATCTAGACTTTAGGAATTATTTATAATAAATTTTTGAATAATATAATGGAAACTTCAAAGATGTAATAAAAATCCTTTTTTTTTTTTTGCCACATCATAGTCAGTTTGCTAGCTCCTCTCTTTGTATCCACATGCCCTCATATTGCATTTTTTATTTCTCTTTGCCTATAAATATAGATTAGTTTCTATTTGAATAACTTTGTGAAAGAAAAAGTAAAAAGTAATTTTTTATAGTGACATCATGAGAGTCGTGTCCTTAAGCTTCTAAATATTTTATTTCTTTTCTTAATGCCTTATACTCTAACTCTTTCCAATCTTTACTCTTATATATCCTTAGGATTATATTTCTTATAGGTTACTTTTTAAATACCTACAAGTTAACAATGATTGATTCAAAATATTTAAGCTCTTGATCCCTTAGAAATGTTTTTCTATTGCTTTCTCACAACTTGTAAATAAATCTTATCTTTGTATTCCACTTTTTAAATAAGTTCTTTTGTTTTTTCAAAATAGAAAATAAAATCAGAAAGTTGTTAACAGGTGAGGATTCCTATCAAGAGTAATGACTAACAATGGAAATAACGACAAACTTGATGGCACAAGCCCTATAGAAGTGAGGCTTCTTCATTAGAGCAAACGGTGAGGAAAATAACTGAACAGATAAATTTTTTAATTGACAACATTGTTCTACTCAAAGCCACAATGTCATCAAACAAAGAGCACTTGAAAGCTCAACATGAGAAATCTGTTGAAGCATATCTTCTTAAAATAGAAGAGTAGATCAATCAAGCTTTCTAACCTAAGACTTATTCTTTCCTAGTTAACCTTAAACCAAGTTAAGAAAGTATCAAAGAGCTAAAAAGAAAGCTAACTCAACAGATAATTGAAAATATGAGAGCACTTAGTAATGATGATGGATTTGAACAAGTTGGGATCACTAACTTTTTTGCATATGATGTTAGGGCTAACTTAGAAAAATTCAAAGTACTAGAGTTTGAGAAGTACGATGGGACTAGATGCCCAAAGATACACACCAAATTATACGTTAGCAAGATAAGCAAATATGTTCAAAATAATCAACTCATGCTACAAACTTTCTAAGATAATTTGACAGGACCTATATTAACTTGGTATGCCCAGCTCTAATGTCTACTTGAACAAGGTTAGATTCAGAGGAATTAAGTAAAAAAGTTAATGTAAAGTTATATAGAAGTTTAATAGGCTCACTTTTATATTTAAATACATCATACCTTAATATCATGTTTAGTGTTTGCATTTATGCTTGCTTCCAATTGAAACAAATTAAAATGCACTTAGCTACTATCAAAAGTATATTCAAATACGTATCTTGCACCACTAAGTTGGGAATTTAGTATCCCAAAAATTAGAATTTTTATTTAATTGGATATTCAAAAGCTGACCATGTTGGTTGCAAGATAGATGGGAAAAGTATCTTAGGAACTTGCTAATTTTTGGGAGACAAGTTAGTTTATTGGTCATCTAAGAAACAAAACTCTATTGCCTTATCCATAACAGAGCTTAAGTGCATTTCAATTGACAATTGTTGTTCACAAATTCTTTGGATCTAACAACAATTATCTAATTATGAATTAAATCTAAAAAAATATTGTCACGCTTTAAAATGGCAAAGTTATAACAGTCCCACCATGTCTACTATCCTAAGATAGAAGTTGACCTCTCAACCACTATCGTAGACTTGATTTACACAAGTGTCCATAACTAATCCATTTTAAAGTAAACAATTCTCCAAATAATATTATTATTTTACTTGCATAAGCCTTAGAATGTATATTAAAACTCATGTAATAGTAACACTACTTAAATGACTTGTTAAATTAGGTTACTTAACCATTTGCTTTGTCTGACAATAAAAGATCAAAATTAACCTTAAAAGCTCCACAAGTGCAACTATTCCTTAGTTTTAAATCTTCACTCCCCAAGATCTAGTAATAACTAATTTCAATAGTAGCTAAGCTACGGCAACTAGTTAGCACATTCATAAAGATCCATAAGTGAGCAACCAACTGCTCAGCAGTAACAAATAGAGTTATCAAATAGTTATTTAAATGCAATGTAGCAAATGAATTGCACTGCTTGACATTATCCATTATATCATAAGATTAGAGAAATTTCAACCACTTTAATTCGGGTTTGAGGAGTTTCAATGCATACTCAATAGCTTAGACTAAGCTTAGGCTTATGCAATGGAGATATCAATCCTTTCATGACTACCTTCGAACCATTACCTTTATCCTTGTCACGACCTTCTCTCCTATCACTTAATTCGACTAAGGATAAAGAAGAGAGCATTTTAACTATTCCTTTCGAAAGGGTCATTACTTAGTGGAAGGATCTTAATTGTCCCCTAATGAGTTGCAATGCATGTCCAATTTTAAAGTTTTAAGTCTAATATAGTTAAACCCAGTTTAAAGTGATCAAGCAATCTCACGTAGTTCGATCAATTACAATCCATTGCAATAACTCAATAGTATACAATCAGGCTCAATGACACACAAGCATCCGCATAAGCATGCTACTTACAGGTACAACTAAGTATAACCTTATGCCTCTAAGAACTATAAAACAATACTCTGAGTTATAATGGTATATTGATCCCAAACTACTTGGACTTTTCATTTGCTTAGTAAAATATGACTTGTGTTTTAGCATTGCTGCTAGTCCCTATAATATAAATATCATTTTAGTATTTATATAATTATTTTACACATGCTTTATCCTATAAGCTAGTTTATTATCTTTAGTGTAGGGTTTTACAATACTTAGTTATCCAAATTTTAAGTTTCTTGTGATTGATCTTGCATTTACTTAGTCTCTGATTCAGCTTTTAATTCAATATATGATTCAGTGTTTAATTTAGCTTCTGATAACAACTTAGTTTATAAATCTCACAAATACTCTCTAACCTATCTTCTAAAATTTATCTAACTTTGTTTTTGGTATATAAAGTCTCTGATTTAGTTTCTAATCAATTTCTTAATTCACCACATACACATCATTTGTAATCTAGCCTTTGATCAGAACATACCTTACATTTTAGCATGAATTCTTACAATTTCTATTCGTGACTAGGATTAAAGTACACTATATAAGCCAACGCTAATTCAGGTTAAATTAAACTTCACCACACCTCATTATTTAAATACTTCACATATTACCATATTTCAACACCAAGCCTATGATATTCAAATCCAGCATTATAAATTTCATCTCTTAACATCATTCAACACTATAATATATCAAAACACTTACCAATTTAGACTTCTTATAAAATTCTTGAAAAATTATCAAATATATTTTGAAAAATAGCCATTTAATGGGATTTTTAGGGCCTAATAATTAGATAAAAATTTATAAAATAGTTTATGAGAACTCTTCATAGTACTTTAGTACATATTATAGGTAGGTTATAGAAAAATTTTGGAGCTGAAACAATATTGGGAAGATTTTTGAAAATGAAAGCAAATTTGATTTGGTTTTAGTCATTTCTTAAGAACAATATATTTCAAGAGTTAAATTCAATGAAGTAACATTTTTTTCCCAAAAACTACACATAAAAATAGCTTAGAATAAATTTTTTTTATAATTTTAGGACAAAAATTATTATTTTTAGTAATTTTGTGAAAATTAAAGGATTTTGAATTGTTTTGCATGTGGTTCACTATTAGGTAGTGGCCATGGTTTCTTTCTAAGTTTCCATTTAATACTCGTACTCTAATTTAGGACTAAAATGCAGTTATTTTAGGATAATTTCCAAAAAAATCCTCACAACTCGCTTAAGACCCTCAATATTTTTCTAAGATGCTACTTTGTCTAAATTGAATTAAGGAAGGAAGTTCTAAATTTAAGGGTGGAGGTTGGGGTTGATTATGATTGTTTTGCATGCCAAGTGTCTAAATTTATTTGTTAATCTAATTTATGTATCACCAAACTTACTTTTTCCTAAGCCATCCTCACTCCTACCTGTTGTACCCCAAATCATATTTCTCTAAGCTGCCACATAGCTTAAAGAAATTTTTTTATGAATTTATTTTAATTATTTTAGTATAAATTAGGTATTTTAGCTATATTTTCCTACATGTAAATTCATATTCAATATAAATAAACAATCCTAAATAGTATTCATGTTATTTTGTGATTTTTAGTATGCATAGATTTTATCTCTAGTGGTTCATTAATTATCGAAACCCGTTTTTATGTATTTCCGATAAATAACGAATAATATACATTTATCATACTATTATAATATTTAATTATTTTATTTTATTAAATCCAAACTTGTATGACCGCTTCTACTGATAATCCTAACTTTATCGCAAAATTCAACCTTAATCAAATAACTTTCATAATTACCTTAAACTTTACGTATTGATTTTGTACCGACAATCGTAAGCTTACCAACCAATTTTGTAAGGTCTCACACTCCAGGCCCCTTATAGATAACTTCATCCTCAAAACTATCATACTCTAGATCTTGTCCTAAAAAGGATTATACTTACTCTTAAAGTTGCAATCCATTTCAAATCTTCTAAATCATATTCTAATTGAGCTTCTGATTTAACTCTTTATCTCTCTTTCTAATTCTCTATCCTGTTTTCTCTTATACCCCAAATTTGATATCAATCATATCTTAACTTCATCACCAAAATCTTCCAGTCATATTATACTATCCATCTTACAACTTGGCATCATAACCATTCTTGTGTTCTTAATGATTTATCCCCAGCCTTTGTATTATTCATTCCCATGTTCATATAGAATCATTAATAACATTGATTTACTATGTACCATATATCTCCAATCCTCTTCATCCCATTCACACTTTCCTTCTCACAATAGCTATATTACCACCATAGTTATTGATTTGCTCCTTCGTATAGCTTAGTGCAAGGTCAACAAATATGGGTTTGGCAAATCTTAACTTTTCACCATTTCGATCTCATATGAGATGGGTAACAATTTGAATCAACTCCACTTTGACTCTATAAGAACTAATGTGACTCTTGACTAACAAACTCATTAAGAGAAGAGGCATCCATATGAATTCATTACTTGACAAGACATGAAATTACATGATAAGAAATAATGTACTTCAATAATTAACAAAATAAGAGATTGAACAGATAAGAGATTTGATCGTCATAAATTTGCCAATTTTTTTTCTATTTGATTACCCATTGCTAAAACTCATATAAAGTGTATTGTTTCCTCCTACTTTGCTTATACACTTGATTACATTAGTGGATCTTCTTTCCTAATAGTGATTATTGGTTATCCCATTCCGTCATTAATCCAACATTCTTAATATTCATAGAAATTCCTTCTCTAGACATAATATGTTCAAGGGAAGAAATCCTATCTAATCTAAGAATCACACTTGCTTAATTTAGCGTATGACTTATTATCAAATGATTTTTGCAATGTCAATCGCAAATGCTTTACATGTTCTCTCTTAAGTTTCAAGTAAATTGGAATGCCATCAATAAATAATATAACAAATTTCACCAAATATGGTTGGTATATATGATTCATCAAATTCATGAATATTGTTGGTGCATTGGATACTCCTAAAATGTATCATTAGAAATTCATGTTGTCCATATTGTGTCCTAAATGCAAGTTTAAGGATATCTTAAGCTTAATTAGTAATTGATGATATCCCTAACTTAAATCAATTTAAGATAACATAATTGCCCTTGCAATTAATCAAACCATTTGTAAATTTAAGTTACTAGATACTTATTTTTAATAGTCATTTTATTTATCACTCAGTATTCTATTCACATCTTCATAGTGCCATATATATTTTCCTTCTAAATAATACAATTGTCCTCCACAAAGAGTACTTGGGCATATGAATCTCTTATTCAATAGTTGAATTTGCTTCTTTAACTTCTAAAGTCCTATTTGTGACACCTAATATAGAACTTTAGCTATAGGTTTTGTCTTTGGAACTAACTTAATTATAAACTCCAATTTTTCGATGTGAAGTTACACTAGACAAATCCTTAAGATTACCTTTGGACATTCACATACTTTTAGTAGATCCAGTACTTTTTAGTACTTCCCTCGATCTTTCACTTGCAATTTTCCATAAAACTTTCAATCACCCTCTTCTATCTTGATTTCTTTTTATTTTATTTTATTCTTCAATAACTACTAACTATAACTCACTTTTACTATTTTTCCTTGGAACTCTACCTTAATCCTTGTTTATGACTTTTCATGTTGGCTCCTTTCCTCTAGTAGAAGTTCTAATATAGGTAACTCTAATCATTCTAATTTTTGTTCCATTCACACACTTTGTCTTGTAGAGAATGAGCACATCAATATCAATATTGTAATTGCAATTCATCATCTTACATATATGTCTTATGAAATGTTTATATGCTATTCTTATGTTTATTAACCAATTCTTTTATTCATAGAACTTGAGATCCAACTAACTTAGTTCAACTCACACTTCAATTATTACCCAAAAATAAGAAATCTGGATACATACTTGTTAAAAGTCCATTGATTTTTATCTTCAACTCCTAAGATCGCTATAGAGTCATCATGATAATATTCTTCCATCTAATAAGTAAAATCCTCTCCATCATTCTCTATATCTTCCATGACAAATATCCGAGCAACTATAGTAGTATTACTGGATTCTCTAGCATCTCCAATTCCTTATCTATCTGTAGGCAATGCTTAGAAAAACATCTACACTTTCGACATTTGTGACTCTTAAGCAACTCTAATATCATACCTTTATGAATTTTGTGGTTCCTATCTCTACAATTGAAGCATTTCTCTTTAAGTTAAACACAATATCTAAGAAAGTAACATACTCTCCATTTCCATCACTCGATATTTTCATCCTTATCATAAAACTCAAATTGTGCATAGACTAGGTAGGACTACTAGCTAAAATTACTAGTTTCTCCTTCCTTTGATCGGAACTACTAAAATTTGTCTAAGATCTATTAAGTCAGGGACCTAATTAGAAATCTCTACTACTCTTTTAACTCCTTAAGCTTATATCTTTAAATGATTTTCTTTAATTAACATACCTTATCTACCATCTCATTAATAGGGGTAAAATAATAATCTTCCAACTTACAACGCATAGTAAGGTCAAATCCAATATGGAAATAGTCTTTCTTTAATTTCAAATTATCTCAATATGAGTTTAGTGTATATGGCATCAACCCATTCTTCACAATGCTCATATTGAGTCACATTTATATTTTCCTTCTCTAACTCAAACAGTTCTTATGCAATCTTTCTCTGAACACCATTATAGAAATATCCCTTTATAAATTCACTCTTAGGCACTTGTTAGGTGATACTTCCTTTCAATCACTTAATTCCTAAGTCCTACCAAACTCATGTTGCTAATTTTAGCATAAATGTACTATAAGTCAATCCTTTAATACTCGAGAATTCTAAAAGATTAAGAGCTTCTCCCCATTCGACTAATGAGTCATTAGTCAAAGCAGCTTATCTATCTTGTGTTGAGTTAAAAATTTGGTTTCTCTCTTTTCTTAGCTAGGTTTATATCAAACTTGGCCCATTTAACATAACTCTCTAAATCAAACTAAGAAAAGATTTTAATTTGTGAAAATTATCTTTAAAAAAAAAAATGAGTTGCGACCTACTTGAAGTTGGAAAAAAAGTAAAATTAAGGTCAATGGGTGGATCGACCCTAATTTTAGCTAGTAGTTTACCAATTTTCTAAAAAGATGTTTTAGAAAGTGGAAACCAAAGAACGTATGGGCTTAAAGGTTATTTTATTAAAACCTAAAGGTTTCCATAAAAGAGTCCATGAAATAACTAAATAGGCTTTTAATTTTATTTTCAAGCGAAATGGGCTTTGTTATCTTTCTTTGTTTGAAAAATGAAAAGAATTAAAAAAAAAGGTAAAGATAATTTTTTTATTTGTTTTGGGCTGCTCGAAGTGCTTACGTACTTGCACAGTAGGATTAAGCCAATGTAGTTCTTAATTTAAGAAAATTTTAATTGGTTGGTTTATTTTATTTTTTGAAAAATCTTTTTACTTTAAGTTTATTAAGTTGTATTAATTAAAAAAATGATTTTAGGTCCACTTTGAAAGATTTTAAGAAGGAATCCTAAATTTTGGAAAAGTTTGGTATATTTTTTATTTATGGAAAACATTTTATTTGTGGAAAAAAAATTAGGAGAAAGCACATTTTTATTTAAAAACAATTTTATTCAAACATAGCAAAACATACTAACAAGAAATACATATGAATCACAATAATTATCGAGGCTTATAGAAATTAACCTAATCATGTAAGATAATTATCATGCAAAACAAATATATATGAAAATTTATTAACTTAACGTGTTAATTTATTAGATTGCTATCAACTAAACATGTCAAAATGCTAATTTAATTATTATAACATAACATTCCAATTTATTCATTAAAACTAATTATTAACTAAAATCTAAACATTCTAATTACCAAGCATACTAATTATTTATTAAGGCCTAATCATATAATCACACCAATAAATTATTTTTTATTAAACTTTAATTATGCAAACATACCAATCATTTTATTTAAAGTGTAAGCATATGAAAATTAATAACATATTAATATAATACAAAAACACATTATTCAAATAAAATCACAATCACAAAAGATCAAAACACATTTTTTATTTTTTATTTTTTTTCAAATTTTTCAATTTTTTAATAATTTTTTTTAATCAATAAGCAACTTAACACAAAAAAGGAGGAAGACTTACCTTATGCATCAAACCATGGTTACTTTGGGGGTGGTTTCATCAGTTCTCAAAGTGAAGTCGATGGCTTTAAACTCCTAAGATGTCGATCCATAAAATTCCTTAGGTTGATTTTTGGAAGACTTGAGCTCATCTCATATAATTTCAACAAAATTTTAAGGTATTTATGAACAAGTCCTAAAAACATTACTTTTAATTCAAATCTAAATTACTTCCTCTATTCACAAAATTGAAACAATCCACCCATTGAACTTTGTTATAGGATGAATATAGATTATTTTACTATTTTTGCTCTCTTTAATTTGCTCTATGATGAGAGAAAATGAAGAGAGAGAGTGAATTTAGTATTAAGAATGCCTAGAGAGAGAAACTATCAATTGCATGTAATGTGGTGATTTTCAATATTTGGAAGTTATATAAATGAGTCCTAGAGATCTCTATTTATAGTGGTACGTTAGAATTCCTTCTTAAGAAACTTTCATTTTGGCAAAAGATCAAATCTTTGTGATAATAGCATGTTTTGTAATGCATCTTGGTTTTTTCCATTTTTGGCCAAAAGTAATCACGTTTTTGCACTAATTAATGGCAAATAAATGTGCACATGTATAATAAAAGATGTCCTTATGTATTTTAATTAAGTATCTTAAGGCATCTTTTAAGGATGTGCTTTAATTTTGCTAAATAAAAATTGGGTACAAAATATACACATGTTAAGTTACCTAATTTTCATTTTCTTTATTTAACAAAGTTCCATCTTTGAAAATTTAAAAACCAAACATTTTCTAATAAAACAATTCATGATCTTTCTATTCCTTTTATTATTATTATTATTATTTTTTTGTGGTTTTTGATGGCCAAAAAGTAAGCAAAATCCGATAAAAATATATATGGATATAATATAAACAAAAACTTGCCAATTTTAAGCTTTTCTACTCTATCCATCAACTAGTAAGGGAGAAGAGGAGGGAAGTGGGTCAAACTTTGACTCATGTGGCCATTATGTAGTGCAATTTGAGTGGCATCATGTAGCCTTGTTAGTGGCCACATAATGCCATGTCGATGCCATGTAGTGCCTAATGAATGGTAGTATGTAGTACTTAATGTAAATATCTAATTTTTGCTCCTCTTTAATTTTAAATTATTTTTAAGAGTAGGATAGGGGGTTTTAATTTAGGGAAAAAATAAAGAAATTTATAAAAATATAGAAATATATAAAATTTAGAAAAGTACAAAAAAAAAATAGAAAAATTACGAAAAGTAAAGGATTTGGAAAATTTTAGAAAATAAAAAAAGAGAAAGAAAAAATAAATAAATCTAGCCCAACCTTACTGTAGCTCAAGTTGTCCTTATTTATATGTGCAATTTGATTACACATATGAATAAAGCATAAGCCAACGACCTAACGATTCAACATTCTAACTTGCACTTATATATAACTTGGAGATCCTAGGTTCGAATTTCACTAAAGGCACAAATTATCTTTTATTTTTCTTTCTTTTCTTCTCTTTAAGACAAGACAACATGTATCGGGATAACATTAAGCCACGTATCTGCTATGGATACTTGGCAGTGCTTAGCCCAATTACAGTTGACGTAGTGTCATGTGGTGCTATGTTGGCACTTTGGTTACACATATCTTGATACATGGCACACAAACACATTGGCATCTTGCCACATGTCTGTTGATGACCCGTGGCATGATGCCATTAGACCATATGACTGACATGGTGCCACATTAGCGCCTTCTTTCTCTCTTTTTCCTTCCCTTTCTTCTCCTTTCCCTCCTTTTCCCTAACAAAGCTAGTCCATACCTCCCCCCCACCCCCTTTGGCTTCATTTTTTGCGTAATTTCCATGTGTGAATCCGCCAATTGATTAATGTTTCCTATTCTCCACATAGCTTACTTCAATTGGAGTCCAAAAAACTATCCAAATTCAATCATTAAGTCTATCAAGAATTGAGCCAAAGTTTCCAAAAAGCTTGTTCAACTTAGATTTTCCCTCCTTTGATTCAAGTTGATTATTGAATTTTGAAGCTTTCACTTGATCTTTTGGGCAAGAATGAACAATAAGGACACTCATTTGACTAGCCATTAACACAAAATAGCATGGATTTAGGTTTGAATCCGGTCAACATCATTTGTGCAATTTTTAATTTTAATGGTTGTTGTTAACCTTCTAATCTTAAGATCGAGCTAGTATAGTATAAAAGAGGGGCTAGGGTTTAGTTTTGGATCATTGAACAATACTGGAAACTCTCTCTCTCTCTCTTAAACTCTCTTATTCATGTTTTCTCTCTCTCTCAACCATTGGCTGCCTTTCTCTCTCTCTCCGATTACTATCAAACTACACCATCACCAAGACCGAGAGACCCTAGCTTCTAAATGTGACCAATCTCAATGCCTATCATAACCCTTAGCTACTCCACCCATCCCCACCGCCGTGAAACCCTAAGCCACTATAACCCTTACTTAAATCCACCACATATAGCCACCATCGAGTGAAATTAACACCATTACAAGCCTTACCACACTCCAAAACCTAAACCTAAATCAATCTTTGGACTTTAACAGCCACCGCTATGAACAACCTAACTCCAATGCTACCCTTCACTTCTTAACCACCATTAAACAACCTTTAACCACCTTGGCACTTTGCTTAGCCCCCCTAAAGCCAAAACAAAAGTCACAAACCCCCCTTTTCTCGCTCATTTCGATGTCGAGATCACTTAGAAATATACCTTGCCACTACTGCTGTTGAATAATATCCAACCCAACCTGATCCAAGTGTCCAACCTAACCTGACTCGAGATCTATGTCTAAGACCTACATGCCTAAAGCTTCGATCTGACCCTATTTCAATTGTTTCGTTTTTTCATTTATTTTCTGTATTTTTTTCTCTTTATTTATTTATTTTCATTGTGTTTGTAAAAATAAAAAAAATAAAAATAAAAGAAAAGAAAAAATTGAAAATAAAAAGAAAAGAAAGAAAAAGGAAAAGAAGATGGAGTAGTTCATTTTTTTTAATTTTTTTATTTTTATCCCCAATTAAAACTTAAAACAATAAAATAGAATTAGATTAAGAAAAAAAGTAGAATAAGTAGGAAAAATATATATATATATATAATAAAATAAATAAGTAAAAATAATTTTATCACTTAGGAAATCATTTTTTCAACAAAGATAAAAATAAATTGATCTTTCCAAATTAAGACTTTTCTAAGAAGTTTCAAAAATAAAAACCAAATTTAGGAACCTTTGAGAAATTTTCATTAAATAAACTCAAATCAGTTTAAATGTGTAAACTTGGCCAGTTTCTAAAATTAAAATCAACTAACTCACTAATATTTTCAAAAAAGAACTATATACATCTAACTCCAAATAGTGGGTATGTAGGTATCTTCGAAGCAACGTAAAAAATGAAAAAGTTAGTTTTTCCACTATTAGTTCAAATTACTCAATTTATTAAAAATTAAAAAAATCTAATTTATTTATTATCAATTTTTAATAGGTGATTTCGAGAAATTAAATGGAAATATAGAAAGTTTATCGTACTTGTAGGGGTTTAAAAAACTTAACCCTCAAACTCATTTCTCTAGTTTTTTCAAAACTTCTTTCTATAAAATCGATTTTTCCTACGCAAACCAGTGTTTATATCAAAACCAAATCTACCCATTTGGTTTTGACTTAAACCATTTCTTAATTCCGATTGGGTGGTGACTCCAAAAGTTTACAAAAGTCTTTTAAAATATCAATTTTCTTTAAACCTTAGTCAAAGACAAATATTAAACGAGTATGATTTAGTATTGATCACTTTAAGGAAAATTTAAAAAAAAAAAACCGAAAAAAAATTAAGCTCAACACTTAAAAATAAGTACTACGTTGCATCACATACAGGTGATCTATATCACCATGTGGAGGTTACACAAGTCACATTTCTTTTCTTTTTCTTTTTTTTGTCCCTTCTTCCCCTGTTTTAAACATTGATTCCATGCCTCTTGTTTTCCTTTTTCCTTTTTCTCTTTTTTTTTTAAAATGATCCTAAATAAAACCTAATTAATTATTAGAAATCTATAAAATTACACTTCACTTTTTAAATAAATGTGGAGTCCAATAAATGTATATCAAAATATTTTCAAAATCTATCCAGTTTGACTAAGTTAGGAACTCACTTTTTACCAATATTTGGCTTTTATTTGAAAACTTCAAATGGCTATAAAATACTTATTTTAACTTCGATTGAGGTGCAATTTGAGACCATGATCCCTTTAAAAAGTGTACTTTCAAAATGAGTAGTCCAACTAAGGTGAGAGAAATTTGATTTTCAAAAAATGTCCATTTTTATCTAAGATTCCTTATTTAATCAAATTGCATATACCTCTTTTGACTCCAAAAGCCATTATTGACCTATATGGACCACCATACACTTTTTTAAAAAGATTTTTTCAATTTTTTTGGGTTTTCTCCTTTTTTTTCCTTATTTTTCATTTTTTTGTATTTTCTATCTTTTCCTTTTTAAAATATTCTTCATTTTCTCTCTTTTTTTTTGGATATTTTGCATTTTCAATTTTTTTTTACTTTTATTAATTTTTGCATTATTTATTTATTTTTCCTTCTTTTGGCCTTTTCCAAAAATTAGGAAATTCTAAACTAGCGATAAACTTAAGAAGGGTAAAAATGAGATATTTATAACTATTCCTCTTCATAGTGAAGTCTAGTGAGAACTTTACCGCAAAAACCAAAATAAGACTCCATTTTTGCCCCTATGGTAGAAACAACTTGAAAAAGAAAAGTTTCTTAATGATCACTTTTGCAAGATGAAACAAGTTGTCTGTAGATCAGGCTCCTTTAATAAGCTATTAATCAAAGGAAGTAGAAAAAGCTCATAACGATCTATCTTAACGAGACCCTTTGATGAGGTACTCTTTTCTAAAAAAATGATAATACCAATGCTATCTGGGGATAGAGCTCTTTACAGTCTATCTAAATGAGACCCTTTAGTAAAATAACCTATCATAAGGAAATGACGATACTAAAGCTGTCTAAAGGGTGGAAAGAACTCTTTGCAATCTATTTTAATGAGACCATTTAGTAGGATATCCTTTCTAATGGGAAACGATGGCACTAAGGATGTCTACAGGGTGGAAAGAGCTCCATATGGTTAATCTAAACAAAATCCTTTTATGAGATATCATTTCTTAAAAAGCGATAGCATTAAGGTTATTGGCAAGTAGAGCTCCTTGAGGGCTATTTGCTGGTAAGGCTCTTTGTAGTCTATCTTAGAAAGACCATTTGGCGAGATATCCTATCTATAAGGAAATGATGGTACTAAGGTTTTTTTAACGGTAGAAAGAGCTCCTTGTGGTTTTTCTAAACATGGCCCTCTAATGATATATCCTTTCTTAAAAGGCGATAGCATTAAGGCTATTTGGGGATAAGGCTCTATGCAGTTTATCTTAGCAAGATCCTTTTATGAGATATCCTATCAGATGGAAATGACAACACTCAAGTTATCTAAAAGGCAAAAATAGCTCCTCACGCTCTATCTAAATGAGACCCTTTCGCTAAGATATTCTTTCCTAAAAGGTATTTGACTGGTTAGGGCTCTTATAAGATATCTTACCCTCCAAGGATTTAATTGGTTAGGGATCCTACAAGATATCCTACCTTAAAAGGAAATTAACTAGTTAGGGCTCCTATGAGATATCTTACCCTAAAAGGAATTTCACAAGTCAGGACTCCTACAAGATATCCTATCCTAAAAGGAATTTGACAGATCAAGGCTCCTACGAGATTTCCTACCCTAAAGGAAATTTGATAGGCTTTTACAAAATATCCTACCCTAAATGGAATTTGACTAGTCAAGGCTCTTGTGATATGTCCTACCCTAAATGAAATTTGACAAGTTAGGGCTCCTACAAGATATCATACCCTAAAAGGAATTTAACGGATCAAGGCTCCTACAACATATCCTAGATGGAAATTTGATAGGTCAAGGCTCCTATAACATATCCTAGATGGAAATTTGATGGGTCAGGGCTCCTAAGAGATATCATACCCTAAAAGGAACTTAATGGGTCAAGGCTCCTTACGAGATATCTTACCTTAAAATGAACTTGATAGGTTAGGGCTCCTTATTAGATATCCTACCCTAAAAAGGTAGATAATGCTCTAATGGCTTAATAATTCGAAAAATCTTTAAAAGGATGGATGATGTCTAATGGGTCGGCAATTCGGAGTTTTTAAGAAGGCAGACAACGCTCCACTAAGTAGGCGATTTAGATATTTTGGAAATAGGATAATGCTCTACTAAGTAAGCAGTCCAAAGTTTTTTTTTTTTTTTTTTTTTTTGTATGAAATTGGAAGAAATTAAAATTGATAAAATTTTAAATCAAAACCTTAAAAACAAACTCAAAAAATCTTAGAGATAAAGTTCTATAGATCTTAATAGCATATAAAGACTCTAAACGTAAGTACGTATGACTAAAAATTTAAAAATCTAAATTGAATAAAAACTCTAAACCCTAAAACCTAGAGTCATAAAACCCTAGATTAAACTTCAAACACAATAAAAACCCTAAATTAAAGCATTTAACTTAAATTATGTAAATCACATAAACTTGATAACAAACGGTAGGAGATATCCACAAATGATAACAATCAATCAAATTAAGTCAATCAAGTTAATAAATTAATGGAATTACTAATTTCCTCAAATGATACATTTCTCCAAAAGTAACACTAAAATTATAAGCGTAACTTTAAAGCTCTCAAACCCTCATAAAACCCTAAAATATGAGAAGTCCTAAAACGAATTAGAAACTCTAATTTAGTATCAAAAGTCTTAGTTTAATTAATAAACTCTAATTATATAGCCATATTATTAAGTAATTACTAATAATTCATTAAATTGCTGGAAAAACCCCAATTTGTCTTCTAAAATCGTAATCGAAAAGCGATAATCAATTCCAACCCTTAGAAACCTTAAATTAATTAGATAAAATGATCTATTAGGCTTGATTAACTTAATTAAATATGAAAAACCTAAAACTATGTCTAACTATGGTCATCTACACTAGTAATTAGAGTCATAAGCTTAAATCACGTTCTAATCATCTACATGCATCTATGCATCATAATTAGCTAAAGATAATCATAATTAGTTGGAAAAATAAGGGACCACTCACCTTTAGTGGACAAACCATTGCCTTAATTGGCAAAAATCATAAAAAGCAAATTGGTCCCTACTAGTGCTTGTACCATGCAACTGAAAATGGAAGGGCTTTGTTTCACACCATACCCACTCATAATAAACCCTTTCTTTGACTCCTCCATCTGCATTTTACTCCATCTTTTTCCCTAAAATAAACCTTAAAAACACTCTCTAAACGCTTAATCCAAAAAAAAAAAAAAGAAAAAGAAAAACAAGAAAGAATGAAACAATAGTAAGTTTCTTAGACCTGGCTAGGCACCTAAATGCCCCAAGTTGTAACTCTCTACCACCACCTCCAAATGACACAAAACCATTGCATTTGAATCCTCTTTCATCGCCCTTTTCTTGCCAACAAACTTTCTTTACCAAAGTAGTTTGTTTTGTTTTCCAAAAATGAAGCAAAAAGGGACTCTTCGAATTTCTACAGAGGTAAATTTGCACCTTTTCAACTTTTCTTCCAATTTAAGTTTATGAGCATGCTTCCTAGGCTTAAAAAATAAGGAAAAAATTATTAAAATACCACCTTTGTTTACCATGTTTACATGCCCATACATATGTATTTTCTTAGATTTTTAGTGTAATAAATATGTTACATGTAACTTTAAAAGCACATAAGTTGTAGTAAGATGATAACTTGAAGAAAAGTAGAAGACTTATCATCATATCTTCATTCCTATGTTAAGACCAAAACATATGTATGTATATCCCTACTATATTTTTTATTTCTCATGTTTATTTGGGTAGGAAATACCTTTAGGTGCATTTTAGTGGTAATTTGATGCATGTTTTAGCAAGTTAAGTACATGTAGAAAGCCCTAAGAAATCATCTTAAACCTCCCTAAACATGTTGACCAACTTGCTATAAAATGTTTATTAATGTGTTAATCACATGATTAATTAAAGATAATTAGGATTTATGACTTAATCTTAAAAGTTAAGAGACTAAGCAAGGTCTATAGTAAGTAGTTAGGCCTAAAATGAACATTAGGTTTAGAAAAACCCACTTAAGATCCAATGAACCATTAGCATTAGATATGGAACTCATGATGAAATGGGTCATTTAATCATTTTAGTAAATTATTAGGCCTATTGGATTAGAATAAAGTCAAGATATGAGCCCTAGGACATGAACTAGGCCTAAATTTAATTAAAAGGCTCACAAACCGAGCCTTAAGACCACTTAATCACCCATGATTAGATCTGTAACTTTATGAAAAGTGGACTAAACTTAGGGCCAATAATAGGCTTAAGTTTAAAAAGGTAAGTAGGATTGGGCCTATAACCCTAAATTGCAAAATGAGCTCAAAGAGCCTTAAGAAAACTAAAATACAAGCCTAAATAACACATGACCAGATCTGAACCTAACTTAAAAAGCCTTAAAAGAAGATATTCACAAGGCCTACTAAATCCTAAGGCCCATCCAAAACATCTACTATAGGCTACTTAATGAGCTGAAGCCTTAAACTTAAGAAAAGAGCCCGTTTAGGCCCATAAGAGTAATGCCAAGGCCCAAGATGAAAATTTAAAGTTTTAGACAGAAAAAGTTCACTAAAAATACTCAAAAGGAAGCCTAAAATATCAAGTGCAAGGCCTAAGATCAAAAACTAAGCTCAAAGCCCAAAACTAGACCCAAACCCTAAAGCGACCAAACTTACATTTTGATTGCACGAACTTATAAGACCTAAATTGAAAACTTACTAACCTTAAAGCCTAAAAACCTTACCAAATGAAAGAACACTCAAAAATGATGAAATCGACTATAAGAACACAAAAAAACAGACTTAACATAAAGAAGTTAGAGCTAAAACAAGTTTTGACCATACTCGGAGATTAAGGCTAACTTTAGTAATTAGGTAGACATTTAGGTCCTTGAAGAAACACTCTTCTAGTTACTTACATATACATCATTATCATGTTTTAGGTGGCTTAATTTCTAATTCAGGAACCCCAAAGTTCAAGACAAGTATGCAAGTAAGCTAGGTGACGAAGTTTGATAAATTGTTACTTGCTTGTGTTTGATAATTGCTTAACGTTATATTACTTGCCTTTGGTTTTCTATTAAGTAATTGGTTGTTCTATATGCCAACATTTGTATGATCACCTTATTAAAAGTGGTAAGTTTAAATATTTGGCGAAAATAACCTGATATACTTGTCGCATGTTTGCGATCCATTAGTTGCGAACTGTGATGTCTATAACTTTGTCGAGTTTTTGAAAATTTTGCTAAAAATATATTGTTGAAATGCTTTACAATTCAAAGAAAGATTTATTAACTTAGTGAGTACCCATAGCAATCTCTTATAACATTTTACTTGTTAAGACAAAGTTAGTAAACCATCTTCAATTAATTGATAGTGAGTAGCCTAAGTTTAGACTCACATAGTTTGGCCCGTAGAGCATTATATAGATTTGTTGATAATGAGTCTGTAGGGCATTGCATTGATTGTTGTTAGTGGAACATCTTAGCTGAGGTCTACCTAATTGATAAGTATGGTATTATTGACTAAGGTAATAGTCGAGTTCCATCTATTAAGACAATACCCATAGACAACCTTATGTAGGTAAGGTGAGGTACCTCGTGTAGTTAAGTACAGAGGATAATTGATGTATAAATGATGCAAATTTATACCTTCCATGGTTCCAGAGCCCCATGGATGTGTTGCTTCCATTTACCGCACATGTATTTATTTTGTATGTAGCTAAACTACATATTTGTTAATAACACCTAATAATTTGCTTAAACAGTAGTAGCGAGAGATGAACTCCCCCCAACAATTCTTTTTTGTAGGTAACTAAAAGGTAGGAATGGGCTAAGATCAGAGTGTAGAGTGTTCATTAAGTAGCGGGAATAGATGGATAAGAATACTTTAGTAGACTATATTAGTTAAGCTAGATCATTATAATATTTAGTAACTCTTGATGTTGTAGAAGTTTAATTATCCCATCTTATTGTTTGGTAGGTGATTTTGACTCTACGGTCTGGTAGATTATAGATTGTGGATTGTTGGGTTACCTTAGTTGCTTATATAAATAAGTAAATAAAAGTAAAATGAATAAGTATCCTTAGAAACTTAATAATTAGAGTATTGTAATCTTTGACTTACAAGGCATTCTTTATATCATAGGTATATACATGATATAAAGATTTTAGGAAAAAAACTACTAGGCCTCCTTATAGGGCGTTATAAGTGTTCATTAGAGAGATACGGCTTTGATCTGACTTGTATGAATGGGCTAATCATTGTCTTGAATTGAGAAGTTATGCACTAAGTTTTGATCAAACATGGAAGGCTTGCTAAGATAGACAAAATTAGCCATTGGAGCAAATATCTCGAAATAAAGAGGACGTGACTAGAGAATATTGACAAAGACTTAGCCTACCTAAAGAAGACTCTTCCATGGTAGGTAACTACCTGAATTAAGCCTGTAGGGAGACCTAAAAGACTTGGGTTTGAAAGAAGTAAGAGTGAAAGGTTCTCTAAAAACTAAATTATTTTGGAAATTTTCACTTTTTTTTTGGAAAAAGTTCCTTTATTTTTTTTAAATTAAGGTTGTAGACTTTATTGCAAAATAAATTGCTTTTTTTAAATTGCTGACAAGTAAGAAGGTAAGCTTGCCCTACTACTTCATAGTCATTTGCTCTTTTGCAAACATTATATGAAGCTTGGGCTTAGGCTTAGAAGTTATGGTTGACAGGACAAATTAGGCTCTCATTCTCTTAGTCCTTTCAAGGAATTCCATTATCATGGCTCATCCAATCTACTTAACTCATTTGATTTGATACTTCTACATATCATTCTTCTCGAGCTTCTACTATCATGAGCTTTAACCTTCATTATGAGGCGAATGACCTAGATTGCAAGTCTTTACATCTTCTTGTCTTGAAATAAGCTTCTCATCATTGAATTATTTAGTCTAAGAAGGCTTCCTCACTCTCTTGGTTCATGTTTCACTCTCGACTCCTTATTCCAAAAATTGTGGAATGTCTTGTGAGTGATATGCCTTGGTCAATCAACCAGGTCTTTTTGGACTTATAATTTAGTGTGCGCTTTTGGTTAACGATTTTAAATGGGATTGATGAATGAGCGTATTTTGAAAGAATGGTCTTCTCAACACAAGTTTACAAGTCAAAAAACCTTAGAAAAAATTAAAATGGGCTTACCCCAGTTTCATAAGTAATTTTTAGCCTAAGATAATCAAGTTCCTTTAATTATAAGAGGCTCGTAAGGATGGTGCCATAGGAAGGCCCATATAATGGGATGGTCCCTGAGCTTTGAGCTTTAAGTTTTGTCCTCTCAATGTGCTTAGGCTTCTTTAGGCATTAGAAAGCGCTTTAAGATTTTGAGCTTTGACTTCACCTTCCGATACTTGTTTTGAACTTGTTTTCACTCAAAGAGTACAAATCGATGCCCCTTATTTTCTTTTCTTTCTCTCTTTTTCCTTTTTTCCCCCTTTTTCTTTCTTTTCTTTTTGCCTTTTTATTCTTTCTTTGGCTTTTTCCTTTCTTTTTCTTACCTTTTTCCTTCTCTCTCTTTGTTTACTTTAACTCCTTTTAGGGCTTCTTTTGTAGGCTTCTAATGCAATGGAGATGCCAACTTCCTTTCTCTTTTTGAATGGCTTACAACTTAAAATACATAAATCTTCTACATTTCAAGCTCTTCTTCCTTTCAAAGGGAGCGAGTTATCAATGGTGATGATTACCCATGAATTGGTGCGATTGGGGTAAGCATAAATTAGTTTATCGTTTTCCTCTTGGTTGATTATTCTAATCTCTCAATTGCCCTAATGTAGGGTAGTTCTTGATAGAGTTTAATTTTGAAATCACTTCTTTAAAGGGATTAATGGGGTTGGTAAGGGATATATATATTGGGTTTTGGATAGAGAAATGGATGCCTACTATCATTTCGACTTGTATATCAAGTTCAAGATAGATCTCCTTCAAGGAATGAGTTCAAATTTCTCACATTGATGTCGCTTAACTCTTAAGTGTGTTGAAGGTGAATGTTGAGGACTTGGGTTGCTTCTTTTCATCCTAAACTCTTCAATTAGTTGGATACCTTTACTTGTTGGATCTTCGATTTTTCCTACAAAATGGCCTACATTGGATGCCCCTAACTTGATGGACATGTATGTCCTCATATTCATCTAGAAACTCATTTTCACAAGAACTAGTCATTTAAGTTGGACCTTTGGTCTTATCAAAATTCCCCTTAATTAAGATGGACTTATTTAATAGTTTGGGCTCAATTGTTTTTTGTTTTTAAAGGTTTATTGGTTCGCCCATCCTCTTCATGCCCTAATAGTGAAGGATCCTATCATCTTCTCTTAGATTGATTATTCCTTAAATTCATACTTCAAACTCCAACAAGTAACCCCTTTGAGTAATAGTGGAGACGGGCTTCTAGTCTTAATTTTCTTAGTAAATTGAGCATGGTATTGAGCATGAATTTTTCAATTTTCATTTATTTTTCTTAATCCAATTTATATTGACCCCTATACTCATCCAATATAAACCCTCGACTAAGAATTAAGAAATATTTTTTTTTTTTTAATTTTGAAAATTTTTTGGAGTCACTATATGACCGAGGTTGGGAAAGGGGTAGGTTAGGATCAATTGGTGAGATTAATTCTAACCTAGCGATTGGTTCATGAGAAAACCAATTTTATAAAAAAAAAAATATTGACTTTTAAAAACCAGAGATTCTTAGATTCGAGAGCATATCCTATTAAACCATAACCGGATATCACTTTTAATCTTTCGAGATTAACTTTATTTTTCAATCACCCATTTAATTGAAGAAAAATAATTTCCACTTACAAGATTAAAGCTATAATTATTTATAAAGAGAAGGAATTGAAAAGTTATTTATAAAGGGAAAAATAAATTGTTTAGTTGATATTCTTGTACATTTATTCATTTATTTATTTATTCATTTCATTTCTATATACATTCTCTAAATTGTTGGGAAGTAATGTTGAACTAAGTCATAAAGATAGCTCCCAAACGTTAAACCTTTTAGAGAAATCTTATTTGAACCTATTCTCAAACCAAGATGGCCAACTAAGGAAATGACAAACATTAAGCACAATAATAGCAATGTCAACCTTGAAGTCACTAATCCTCCTAAGTTGAAGTTCCACTCCTTGGAATGAACAATGGGAAAGACTACTGACTAGTTAAGTTTCTTCACTGATAGCATTGCTTTGCTCAAGTCCATGGTGCCATCAAACAAAGAAAACTCTAAAGCTCGATATGGAAAGAGTGTTGAAGCCTTTCCCCTTAAAGCAAAAGAGGCCTATCTTAAAATTAACCTAGCCTTCAAATCTTTTGAGATAAAAGGTGTTTATCCAAAGGTTAACCCAACTTTTAAGGCCAACACCTACTCGTTCCTAATCAATATAAAGCCATAAGTTGACTAAGACCGATTGAAATAATTATAAAGGCGATTAACTTAATAGATCACTGAAAAAATGAAAATGCTCGAAGGTTATGAGGGTTTTGAGCAGGCTTGTATCACAAACTTCTCTGCTTATGACTATGGAAGTTTTCTTGAAAAGTTCAAAGTACTTGACTTTGAGAAATACAGTGGGACTGGCTACCCTAAACTACATACTAGGTTGTATGTACGAAAGATGGGTAAGTACAAATAATACAACCAACTTATGGTGCAAATTTTTTAATACAACTTAATGGGCCCTACTTTAACCTAGTATGCCCAATTGGATTTGAATTAGGTGCACATATGAAAGAAGCTAGCTAAGGCATTCTTTGAACAATACAAGTTTAATGTAGAAGTAGCACCAACCATGATGGACTTAGTTGCCCTGTGAAAGAGGTGTAACAGATCATTCAAGGAATATACTCAAAGGTAAAGATCTCGAGCTGCAACGTTATCTACCCCTTATGATCGAGAATAATTTGACTTTAGCTTTCATTAATGCTCTTAAAAGATCCTACTTTTAGCCGTGGGATGTCAGATTCAATGTGTTGTTACTTCCAGTAAATTGCAAGAGCCATAAGATAGAAGACTGCTCTTTGCAAAGCGCACTACTAGCAAGCCCAAGGAAGCAACTATCGGTATGTTAAATTTAAACACTAGGTCTAATACTCAAGTCTCCTTCACAATGAATCCTCTACCAATTCAACAATAATTTCAAAGCTAACCACAAGTCAATAGGGCACTAAGATAGTTCACCAAGATACTAGTTCCTCTCAGTTAAGTCTTTAAGAAGTTAAGGAAAGATAACTTGATTAATTTGAGCTTCCCAGCGAAAGATACAGGCCAAAGGTTTTCAATCCTAACGCAAAATGTCCGTATCGTTTAGGGCAAGTGTGCCATTCAACTAATTCATGATGGAGATCAAAAAACAAAATTTAAGATTTAATCAATGAAGGTACGGTTCAACTGGACTTTGTAAAAGCCTTAGTTCCAAACGTCAACAACAACCCTTTACCTAACCATGGCCCTATTATTGATATGATATTTGATGATTCAGATCCAGCCGTCAACATGATCAGTTCCAATCGAGAGCCTAACATCTATAGATTTTACAAATAGGAATAGAAGTAAGCTTCAAAGACTAAAAGTTACACCTTCCATGTGCCTTTAGCCCCTGAAAGTTATAAAACTGCCCTTCTCAACTACTAGGTAGTAAATCAAGGGTGGTCAAGTTCTTTCGTAGGAGGGATTACTTACTTTGGTAGAGTTTATGACCCGAAAGAAGACCTTAAAAAGAAGAACGTGCTACAAGAATCAAGCAACAAACTAGCTGAATACAAAGAAGGATTGTTTACCTTCACTAAGATGATCAAGTCTAGTGAGTATAAGATAATGGATCAACTCACCAAATCTCCAGCACAAATATCTCTTATGAGTCTGTTAATGGCATTTGAGCCACATCAGGATGTTCTATTCTGAACTCTGAGAGAGGTCAAAATCCCTCATGAAATATCGGCTAAAAAGATGGGATTAGTTAACAACTATATCCTCATTATGGATCAAATTTCTTTTTCCATTAAAGAATTAGGTGATGAAGGTAATCATCACATTAAGCCTCTCCTCATAATAGTGAGGGTAAATAATATAATCACAACCAAATTCCTCATCAACAATGGGTCATCATTAAATGTTCACCCTCTTGCCACCTTAGATCTACTAGGTATCGATGCAACCACAATTAAGCTGAGTTCAACAATAGTTAAGGCTTTTAATGGATCTAGGAGAGAAATTATTAGGGAGATTGACTTACCAGTTGACATTGGCCCATAGACTTTCAACATTCGATTCCAAGTCCTAGACATCCTATGGACCTTCAACCTCCTATTAAGAAGACCCTAGATTCATTTAACAAAGGGCAATACTTTCAAGTTTACATTAGAAGGTTGAGTTCATCTCAAATGACTAGGTCATAACGATTCTGAGTGACTAAGATTATGAAATATATAAAGAAATGGCCATACCCTACATTAGTATTAAAGAGTAAGAGGACTTTAGGCTCTAAATGTTTGAAGAAGTGTACATGATTGCTAATCAAAGGAAGGATGAGAGGCCAAAATTTAAAGAAGGGCAAGTTGGTACCTATAGGCTTGATTACACTCTAACTTCAATGGAATAGTTGCAAAAGAAGCAAGCAAGGGGTAAGAGAGGTGAAAGATCGTATCACGCTTCGATGACCTTTCCACAGTTGATAAAGACATTCATTCAAGCTGATGTTCAAACCCCGGAATCTACAAAGAGGACACCCCCAACAAAAATGAAATAGCAGGCCCATCCTGTAAGCTTCAGCACTTGAATAATTAGTTCTTCGTTATAAATGGTGATAAGTCTTCTATAGGGTAAAGGATAAATCACGGTTTAGTGTTTGGTTGAGTTTTGTAATAATTACCTTTACTCTACAATATTGTACTTGAGAAAACTTCTTAATAAAAAATTAGTCTCCATTCTATTCACTCTTTCTTTACTTATACTCTTTCTTTTACATACTTTTGACCTAGATTCAATGCTTTGAGTAAAAGCTAAGGATACCTCACGTAGATAGGTAATGAAAATATTGACATCACTTCCGATCCTACTGAGTTAGCAGTCGAAAGTGATGTTAATGACCATTGTAATGTACAAGAAAGCTAGCAAAGACATGAAATGAGTAGAATTTCCATTGATGAGCCCACCGAGACAATTAATGTTGGGATTAATGACGACTTTAAGAATTTGAAGATTAGAGGGAACTTGAAAGAGGAACAGAAGGTAGAAATGACTACACTACTATCTAAGTATCAAGATGTGTTTGCATGGTCTTATGAAGATATGCCCGGGTTAGATCCATTGATTGTAGTTCATTACTTATCCACATGAGGGGATATTAAACCTAAGAAGCAGAAGCTAAGGAGATTCTAATCAGATATCTTGTTAAAAATTAAAGAAGAAGTCAAAAAGCTACTGGAGGTTGGTTTCATCAAAGTGTCTAATTATCTTAAGTGGGTAACCAATATTGTGCTAGTTGTAGACACCCCATTTTTTCCTCCATGTAATTTTAGAGTTTTTAAAATAAGATAAAGGGTCCTAATTTAGAAAAAAGCACAAAAATAGAAAAATTAGATAAGTAAAAAAAATAGAAAATTTAGAATAGTAAAAAAAAATTTAAAAAATATATAATAAAATAGTTTTTTAGATAGTTTAAATAGAGTAGGATTTTTTTTTAATCTAGCCTTAGTATTTTTTAGGGCCTTAGATAATTAAAAGAGAAAAGGGATATTAGGTCTAAGCTTAGATTTTAATCTAACCTAAGCTAACCTGGTCTATATATGCAATTTTGGATATATGGACAAGATATAGGTCAACTGCCTAATGGTAACATATTTTGACTTGATATTGCATATGACTTAGAGATTCTAAGTTCAATCCATGGAAGGTACACAATGCATCTTTTATTTTCTTCTCTAAATTAAACGTTTGTCCATCCCTCATTAATGTATGCATCTATGTCACCTATCGTGACACAATGCCATGTCATCACCACATCATGCCATGTCACTATTACATCGTCACCATCACTACGTCAAAGGCCACATTATCACTACATCATTTGCTAACTAACTTATAAATATGGTAAGTATACGCCTACGCGTGTTGGAAATACTCCGATACACTCTTACACATAATAGGCATACTCTTGGTACATGTTAATTATGTTTTCTAAACGTAACTTTGTATTTAACATCACATATTGTCCAAGTTTGTCCAGCCTAGAAATGAAAGAAAATAATATTGCATTGAATATTTTCCATCCTTAATTTGACCATGATATCTATAAATAGGGGATTACATTCTCCTATAAACCATCAACTCATCATTCACAATCACTAAAATCCATTCACAAACGCTACTCTCTATCTATATGCCCCCCTTTTTCTCTCTTCAGGATCGTGCAAGCTCAGATTTTTTTAAGCTAGGAGAAGTTGTGCTAGAAATTGCCCACGACAAAAGCCTTCCAACTTGATTGAATCTAACTCGCTCGCTAAAGATCTAACTCGTGTCCCCCTTGCCTTGGTCCAACGCCTTCTCCCTCTTTCCTTCATTTTATTATTTTTATTGTCTTTGTAATATTCTATTGTATTTTTTTTTTCTTTTTCAATTTGTTGTATTGTAATTGTAACCCATAAAAAAAAAAAGAAAAAAATGAAAAGAAGAAAAGAATCCGAAAAGAAAAAAAGAAGAAAGAGAGAAAAAAATGAAAAAAAAAAAAGAAAGAGGAAGAAGTTTTTTTTTTTTCTTATTTTGATATTTTAGTAAAGAAATAAAAAAATAAAATAATAAATATATACATAAGACAATAAAATAAAGAAAATATAAAGAAAAAACCATTTATCACATAAAATATCATTTTTCAATAAAAGACGAAAATAAAATAAACATTTTTAAAGTTAGGATTTCTTAGAACTTTCCAAAATAAACGTACTCTTATCTTTCAAACATCTTTTCTATGATTCAGACATTTTTACCATAATTGAGGCTTCTTTTCTATAATTAAGCATTTTTTTCATGATTTAGGTATCTTTTCCATTATTTAGGTATGTTAGCCATGGTAATTGTATATTTTATGGAAAGTTGCATTTAAGCATTTTAGGATTTCTCTAAAAAAATTTTGTACTTAAATTTTTTTTTCCAAATAAATAAAAATAAATGGACGTTTTTGCAAAAATTAGGATATTTTAGAATTTTCCTAAAAAATAAAATCACCAAATTAGGATTCTTTTCTCTTAGGTGTTTTTCTTAAATAAAATAAAACAGCTAAGAGACGTAAGCTTAGTCACTTTCTAAATTTAAAATCAACCAACTTGCTTAAATTTTTTTATAAAAACTACGGAGGTCTGCTTCCAAATAACAGATACATAAGCACTCGTTCACAAATACAAAGCGACTTAAAATATGGAATTTTTTCTTTTTCTATCTTTTGTAAATAATTGATCAATTTATCTTTTTTTTAGAATTAAATTAAGTTGCATGTAAATAGATTTCACTATAAGATTATATTGAAAGGTAAATTTAAATTTAGAGAGATTAAAAGTGGTACCCTTTAAGGGTTTAAAAAATTAGCCCCTAGACTCGAATATTTGGTTTTCAAAAATCATTTTAACAAAAAAATATCAATTTTATCAAAAGATCAGTAGCTAAGTTACAATCAATTCACCAATTGGTTATAACTTAACTTTTTTTCCTAACTCCGTTGGGTGGCGACTTCAAAAAATTTTCAAAATAAAAAGCAAGTTTTTCTTAACTTTTAGTCGAGGGTTAGTATTAAATAGGTAAAGTTTAATACAAACTAAGTTAAGGAAAATAATAATAAAACTGGAAAAAAAATCAAGCTTGACAACATGGCGACTCCACTGGGGACATCAAGAAGCTGGCTACTTAAATACTTTCCAAAATTAAAATTGTCTTTCAAAATACCCCCATTATTTATTTATTTATTATAAACTTTGTATATATACTTTGTTTTGATTGCTATATTTATTTTACACACAACATGCATTAGGACATGGGGGGTGGGGTAAGTTATGGGTGTCATTTTTTGCATTAAAGATGTAGGGTAGATGTAGGGTAGATGCGGTCAGACCTAGGTTGTCTAAGGACCCTAAGAGCGGGGCCATTGTGTAAGCTCCGAGTGTAGCGATGTAATTACCGCTCGGGGTTGATTAGGCCACTCCACTTAAGCTGTGATGTAATCAATGAAAGCATTTTCTAAAAATAAGTAAGGTCACAAAACTTAAGGACTTTTTAGAAGCTACCCTAATTGTATATACACCCCTTGAGTTTAAATTAATATAGTACTCTTAAGAATTATAACCCTACTAACTTTTGAAAATTTTATTGCAATCAATTTTTGAAAATCATAATAGGATCGCAACTTAAGGAATGATGTATTAACCTAAATGATCCTAACATTTGCATATTTCCAGGTACTTTCTTTTGTTGCATTGATAACTAATTTTTATCCATAAAATGTGTTGACCTAAGAATGACAGATAACTAAGCAAACAATCAAGGAAATGATAGGCTACAAGATCTCTTTAGGATAGTAAGTAGCACTTAAGGTACTTTCCTCCTTCTTAAGAACCTTTTGGTATTTCGGTTGATCCATAGTTCTAAAGGGTTCTTAGCTAGCTTATAGGCCACTTATCCTTCATTCCATCTTTAGGGTCTTAGCTAGCTCATAGAGTGCTTTACCCATTCACCTAGGTTAGTTAGCTCATAGGACCACGACCAGGTTCTCATTCAGGGTTTTAGCCAGCTCAATGAGCATTTTACCCATTTCGCTTAGGTTAGTCAACTCAAAGGTGCAAGATCAAGTTTTAATTTAGGGTTTTAGCCAATTGAAGGAGCACTTCGCCCATTCGCCTAGGTTAGTTAACTCATAGGGGTATGACTAGGTTCTCATTTAGGATTAACTAGCTTAAGGAGTGCTTTACCCTTTTCACTTAGGTTAGTCAGCTCAAAGGAGCATGATTAGGTTCTTATTTAGGGTTTTAGCCAACTTAAGAAGCTCTTTACCCATTTCGCTTGGGCTAATTAGCTCAAAGAAGCATGACTAGATTCCCATTTAAGGTCTTAGCCAACTCAAGGAGCACTTTACCCATTTACCTAAGATAGTCATCTTAGATGAGCACTTTTAAGGTTTTTCTTGAATCAATTTCAATTCAAGGTTGTTAGTCTACCAGAGATGCTCCTGCCTAGGTTAATCAACTCAAAGGAGCACGACCAAGTTTTAATTTTTCATTTAGGATCTTTGCTAAGTTAAGGAGCGCTTTACCCATTTGCTTAGGTTATTTAGCTTAAAGGAGCATGACTAAGCTTCAATTTGTCATTTAAGGTCTTAGCCAGCTTAAGGAGCGCTTTGCCCATTTCACCTAGGTTAGTAAGCTCATAATGGTAAGACTAGGTTTTCAAACTCTTTTAAGGTTCTTGCTAGCTTATATGGGCACTACCCCCTTTCAATTTCTCAGCCAACTCTTAAAGCACCTCCCTTCTCTCACCTTCCATCATTCACCAAATCTGCAATGGAGCAAGCTTAAGATAGCTAGCTAGTAATAGCATTTCTTGGGACAAATCCATCCATAAGGAAAAAATAGTGTTTCTTTTGTTTTTGTCACAAAGTTTTACTTAAAAATTACCACAAAGTTTTACTCAAATATTACCATAAAAAGGAGCAGCTATAGACACCTCATTTTTACACCTTTTTTATTTTTTTATTTTTATTTAAAATTTTTTAAAATAGGATAAAGGTTCTTAATTTAGGAAAAAGTACAAAAAATAGAAAACTTAGAAAAGTACAAAAAATATATAATGAAAAATGAAAAAATAAAAAGAAAAATAAAAAAATAATAAATATATAAATAAAAATACAAAAATTAGAAAAAATCACAAAAAACGTTAAGAGATTTAGAAGAAATTTAGATAATAGAATAAGCATTAGTGTATTTTTTTTTTTTTTAGGGCCTTAAATAAAAGGAAGAAGTTAGGCCTTGGCTTAAATCTAGCCTAGGTTAACTTAATTCATATGTGCAAATTGCACATATGAACAAGGAAAAAGCCAATGGCTTAATGGTAAGGAGCTTGTACTTGGATAGAGGAGACCTGAGTTTGAATCTCACTAAAGACATAAAATGCCTTTTGATTTTTTTTTTTTTCAAACTCTACCTGCCATGTGTCAACATACTATTGGGCCACGTATCTGTTGCTAAAATGTGGCATCACTCAGTCGTGAAAGTAAGCTAACATGGCACTACGTCAACATTCCCCAACACGTGTTTGACACCTAACACATGATACGTGGGTCTCGGCCATGTGTTCGATATGTAGTACGATATCATTTAGCCCTACAACTAACGTAGCACCATGTTAGTGCTACGTTAGCAATCTTCCCTTCCCTTTCTTTCCCTTTCCTTCATTTTCCCTAAATTTCCCATGGTCATCCTCTTTGAGCAGCTTAGTTTTGAGGTCAATTTGGGACCTTTTCCTACACAATTCGGCCAAATTGATGGGGGGATTTCAAAGCTTACACAATATATTACAAATTTGAATCAAGAACACATCTAAATTCATAAGTTATTGCGATCAAAATCAAGGTTGGAAATGGAAAGAAACATAGATACACAACTTGAGACTCGTATTGACAGAGATTAATTAGAGCTTCGTCATTGGATTTTGAAGATTCCATTGATTTGTTTGGGTAAGTTCAAACGCAATTCATTGCTTTTTTACTGACAACTTACCCAACTTTGAATCAAATCATAAAGTTTAAGCTTAGACAAGGACACGACTTTAATTTTTGAATTTATGTTTAATTGGAAGTATTCCAAGTTTGATCTTCGCTCAACAACTATAAAAGGGGATCAAGAAGCTCGAATAAACAATAACAACACTCTAAAAACTCTCTCTCTCTCTCTCTTCCTCCCAAACTCTCTCTCTTTCTCTCGATCGTCAACTCTTTCTCTCTCCAACCACTTTTGAGCCGCCCTACTTCCCTAGCCAAACCCCTTGGACCTTAGCTCCCCAACCCAACTCTTTCTAGCCACTACCATACCCTTTAGCCATGCCTCCCAACTCTTCACCGCAAACCATAATTACCGTACACTAAGCCTAGCCAAACCGCCACTTTTAGTGGTTCTCTCCTTAATTTGGGTGCATAACTGAATTTACTGCACTCAAAAAGTCGCATCCTAACCCTTCACCAAGCTCTAGCAGCCCCTACCGCGTCCATAAGACTACCACCGCCGACTACCTATCTCAAAAGCCAATAAGATGAGCTCCATTTACCTAAGCGTCAAGTCTACCCCTCCTAATATTAATAAGTCCACATAAAAAACCTCTCCCTTACTCCATTTGGTGATTAGAAACACTTGGAACACCTCCCCTGTACACTGCTACTCTTTCCCATTGACCCGATCTGGATCCTTTACTAGCTATATCGACACCTACCCTATTGCATCCGTGGTCCAATTCCTTTGTTTGTGTTTTGAAATGTTTGTTTATTTATTTATTAGTTTTTTTTTTAAATTCCATTATAATTGTAATCTAAAAGAAGAGGGAAAAAATGAAAGAAAAAAAAAAGAAAAAGAAAGAAGAAAGAACAAAGGAAAGCTTAGTTTTTTTGTTTAATACATAAATAAGGATAAAATAAAATAAATTAAATGAAATCAAGAAAAATAATAAAATTTAAAAAAAAAATTTTAGAATAACTAAAATAAAATAAACATTTTTTAAATTAGTACATTTTTAGAACTTTTCAAAAATGAAACCTTCATTTAAGACCCTTTAAATCATTCTTAATAAAGTTGAACCTACTAAAAACAAAAACTCAACGTTTTTTCAAAATTAAAACGAATTCAACACATTAAAGTTTTTATCGAAAGAACTATGTACATTTAATTCTAAATAACAAGTATGTAAACACTTCCAAGGTAACTTAAAAAATGAAAAAAATTAATTTTCCTTTTTTAGCTTAAAATTATTCAATTAAAAGTAATTTTAATAAATTAAGTTGTTATTCTAAAAGGTGATTTTGGGAATTAAATCCAAATTTGGAAAGTTTGTGGCACTTGTAAGAGAACCCCCAGACTTATTTCTTTGGTTTTTCAAAAACCTTTTCTCTAAAATTGGTTTTTTCCATAAGAACTAATGTCTAGATCAAAACTAAATCTATCCATTTAGTTTTGACATAAACCATATCATAACCCTGGTCAGGTGGTAACTTCTAAAATTCTTTTAAAATTTAAAAAGCGTTGGTTTTCCTTAAACCTTAGTCAAGGATCAAACTATCCTAAACCAATATAGAAATGATATGAAAAGAATTTTCATGACATTTTTTTTTATTGATTTTTATGAATTTTTTATCCCTAAATTATTATTAAAAGGGTACTTTTGGTAAAAATAAGTATATTTTTCTTAAGGACCTCACTTGGATTCTAAGTTTAGGTGCTTAATGGAGTAATGATTATATACAAGAGTTGCTGGATTGGAGTTTGCAAATAAGAGTTGTGAACTTTAGAAGCATGTGATATTATATGGTTGAGTTTTACATTATGTACTCTTATGTATGGGTGTTACTATGTGGGATAAATGAAGCTCTAGTGAACCAATGCAATATCTTGGTGTTAAATATACTGTTAATGTGTTTTTAGTAGTTAGTTTTGGGAAGGGAATGTACAAATATAATGATTACAAAAAGTGTGAGTAAGGTTAGATGATAACTCTCTTAGAACCTCAATTATCACTAGGACTTACCATAACAAATTTGAACCAATGGGTCTTTTGAAATATTGAAGAAACTTAGAGTGAGTAGGTCGACAAAATGACTAGAGTAGCTGACGTGAAGTTGCTTGGAGGATATGACCCACCTAAGAACACAACACAACTTGACACTTCACTTAATATGACGCACAAGTTAATGTCAAGGTCCACCCGCTACTAATCTCAAGTTACTTGGCAAGATTAGATAAGAGTATATGAAAAATGGACTTGGAGTGGTTGTTTCGCAATAATAGTATATTTAATGTCTATTTGCAAAGTAAGATGATTTCGACTTACAAGGAGAAGGGACTATTTATAGTAAGTTCTTAAGGCAACATTATAAATAAAAAAATTACAAAAAGGAATATATAAAAATGAGGTTCCTAGTACATACAGAAAAGGAAAAAAAGGACAAACAAGAAAAAGGGAAAAATAGTATAGTATTAGATAAAATGAATAGGTGGCAACGCAATATTGGTTCTATACAAAGATTTTCTAAGTACAGTAGCTGAGTGGGAACAAGTTGTGGTGGTATCAAGGATTGTCGAGATAAGAAAGGGATGTAGCAAGTATTGGTAGGAGGCTAGAAGAGAAGTACTTAACCAGTAAGAGAGTGTCTCGTCACTCGAAAAGAAGCTCTCGGCAACTGGAGTTTTGATCATTCGACATAAGAGGGAGAAAACAAAGTAAGGTGTAACCTTCTAAAGTTGTCAAGGAATTCAGTTATCCTTCTTTTGCATAGAGTTTCTCATCATCAATAGGTTGACAAGAGAGAACTCTTCGGGTAAGGGATTGGAGGCCTTGGAGCCGTGTACGAGTAAGAGGACTAGTAATCAGTAACTCATCAGTTATTAAGTGAAAAATTCTATTAGGACCCAACTCAAAAGCTAAGTTAGAGGGAGTTCTTGTGAGGAAATTAGAACAGGGGAAACTCAGAGGTGGAGTTAGAGGATAAACTCTTAAGGAATTTGAAGTTGATAAGGCTTAGAAGATAGCTCAAAAGATATTTTGTCAAAAGATCTAAAAGCTGAGTAAATTACAAGCTGGTTCAAAAGGTGCCTTAAAGGGTATTTGACATGACAATATATGAGTTTGAGCACTCAGAAGTTGTTTCAGAAGGTAATTCGTAGGAAATCTTAAGTAGTTATCAAACTCAAAGGATAATTCAATTAAAACCTTAACTCTGATATGGCTCATGGGATAACTCAAAAGCTTTCTAGTTTAAGAACTTTAAAGGTGATCTAGCTCGGAAATTAGCTTAGAGGGTGTTTATGGAACAATCTTGGGTATTTACCAATCTTAGAGATTAATACAAAGGTTGAATTGGTTATGAACCTCAATACCCATGTGATGCAAAGGGTAGCTTAGAGGCTTCTCTAGTTGAATACGCCAAAGGCAACAATGACTCAGGATGTAACTCCAAAGGTAATACAAGTAAAATAAACTTATAGCACTATGTTAAACTTTTAATACTTAAAGCATAAGGCAATAAACTACCAACTAGAACACTTAATAGTTATATAGACACATAAATTAGTAATATTTCATAATCTTCATGTAGAATAAAGTATTGAATTGGGGTAAATATTGAAGGATCACTAACAAAGACAAGTTAGCAAGCGTATTTATCAAGCGATTGAGTTAGAGGTAAGTAGGATTGGTGTTTCACTGCACTTTGAAGTATTGTTTAAGAATTCTTGGAGACTTTAGTATATGTCCTGTGATGAGCTGTCGGCTACTAGTCCTCTTACTTGCACACAATTCCGAAGCCTCCAATCCCTGCTAAAGAATTCTCTCTCGTTAACCTGCCAATGACGAGAAACTCTATGCAAAAGAAGGATGGCTAAATTCCTTGACAGTTTCAAAAGGTTACACCCTACTCTATTTTCTTCCTCTTGTACCAAATGATTGAACCTCTAATTGTCGAGAGCTTCTTATCAAGTGATGAGACACTCTCCTACCAATTGAGTACTTCTCTTATGGCCTCTTACAAATACTTACTACATCCCTTTCTCGTCTCGAAAATCCCTGATACCACTACAACTTATTTCCACTAAGCTGCTATAGTAAGAGAATCTTTATACAAAACCAATGTTGTGTTATCACCTGTCCATTTCATCTAACACTGTACTATTTTTCCCTTTTTGTCATTCATCCTTTTTTCCCTTTTTTGTATGTACTAAGAACCCCCTTTTTATGTATGCCTTTTTATAATTTTTTTATTTGTAATTTTTTTATTTGTAATGTTACCCTAGGGACTTACTATAAATTGTCCCTTCTCCTTGTAAACCGGAATCATCTTACTTTGCAAATAGACATTGAATATACTGTTCTTGCAAGACAATCACTTCATGACCATTTTTCATACACTCTTATCTAATCTTGCCGAGTAGCTTAAGATTAGTGGCGGGTAAACGTTGACATTAACTTGTTCATCATATCAAGTGAAGTGTCAAGTCGTGTTGCATTCATAGGTGGGTCATATCCTCTAAGCATTAGCTACTCTAGTCAGTTCGTTAACCTACTTACTTTA
Source organism: Lumnitzera littorea (assembly GCA_024138015.1). Lineage (NCBI taxonomy): Eukaryota > Viridiplantae > Streptophyta > Magnoliopsida > Myrtales > Combretaceae > Lumnitzera > Lumnitzera littorea. Next base: position 17,103,152 of record JAMXBB010000003.1, on the reverse strand, counting down.
AATTTCTTTAATATTTCGAAAGACCCATTGGTTCAAATCTACCATGATAAGTCATAGTGATAACTAAGCTCCTATGCACATCATATAATCTTGGTATCAGAGCTTGAGATTGAGGCCAAGAGCTGTATGGTGATAGTCCCTACTAGTTTGTTATTCAAGATACTTTGTTGTCATTTGGAAGAATAGAGCAAATTCGTAGTTTACAGTTCATATGGTATTTATGTATGTGTGTATAAAGATTTCGTATGTAGAGTATTTTTTGAAGCTTTGTTTTGAGAATGTCGAATCCTAGATATGGCTATCAACTTCGCCTATCATTAATTTTGCTTACAACTAATCAGTTTACAACTTAATAGAAAGGTCACCTTTTGAGGTTGTCTATAGACTTAACTCGAACTTACCTTTAAATATGGCTATCAGCCTAACCGTACAATGGGAAAGTCAATCTAGCTTGTAGTGCATCGAAGAATTCCAGAAGTTGCATCAAAAGGTTGCCAAACAATTGGCCAAACTATAGCTCAACAAGAGGAAGTTGAGGAAGAAAACAAGTGGTTTATAGCCCTAAAGACCTTATCTAGGTCCACCTTAGCAGGGAGTGTTTCCTTAAGAAGAGAACGAGCAAGCTTTCCCCTAAATTTGACAAACCTTTTAAGATCCTTAAGTGCATCAATGACAATGCTTATGAGCTTAAGCTGCTTAATAGATACGGTGTATTTGCTACTTTTAATATGGCTGATCTGATACCCTATGTACTTGATGAAGAAAAGGGCCAAGATTTGAGGGCAAATCTTCAACAACCCTAAATAACTCATGAGTTGCCGACTACTGGTCCTCTTACTCACGCATAACTCTAAGGCCTCCAATCCTTCACTTGAAAAATTCTCTCCCGTTAACCTGCTAATGACGGGCAACTCTATGTAGAAGAAAGATGGTTAAATTCCTTGATAGCTCCGGAAGATTACACCCTACTTTGTTTTCTCCCTCTTGTATCAAATGATTGAACCTCCAATTGCCAAGAGCTTATTGTGAAGTGACGAGACACTCTCCTATCTATCAAGTATTTCTCTTCCAACCTCCTACCAATAATTGTCGTTTGTCCTTTTTGTCCCTTTTCCTATGTACTAGGAACCCACCCCCCCCCCCCCCTTTTATGTATGCCTATTTGTAATTTTTTTTATTTGTAATGTTGCCCTAGAGACTTACTATAAATAGTCCTTTCCCCTTATAAGCCGAAATCATCTCACTTTGCAAATAGACATTGAATATAATGTTCTTATGAGACAACTACACCAAGTCCATTTTTCATCCACTCTTATCTAATCTTGCCAAGTAGCTCAAGATTAGTGGTAGGTGGATCTTGATATTAACTTGTACGTCATATCAAGTGAAGTGTCAAGTTGTGTTGTGCTCATAGATGGGTCATATCCTCCGAGTAGCTTTACGTCAGCTACTCAAGTAAGTTCGTCAACCTACTCACTCTAAGTTTCTTGGATATTTCGAACGACCCATTGGTTCAAAGTTGCTATGGTAAGTCCTAGTGATAACTGAGCTCTTAGACACATTATCTTGTTTATAGTTGTAAGTTAGTTGTCCATGCATATGTAATGTATGTGCTTGAATATGGTTGTTATATTTTGAGTACTATTCTTATGTATTGATTGTTTCATGATATTATTTGCTTTGGACTGTTTGAAATTGTTTAAGCAAAAAAGCAATATAATGCAAACCCGACTTAACTACTAACAGAACTTACATCACAACCTATTAAGGGAAATGATTAGGATTATTGGGCCAAACACAAATCCTTTGATGAGGACAGTAAAAATGGTCTTTTCCCTACCCTTAGTCGAATCAAGTAATAGGAGAAGACGTTGCGGTAAGGTTAGGGATCATGGTCTGAAGGTAGTCTTTGGGCGGGGTGTGTTTCTCCATTGTACATGCCTCAATTTGGTTCCATCCATGAAATACACAGTGTCAAACTCTTCAAAACCCAGATTAGAACAAGCGTAATTTCTCTAATCTCACAATGATCGGTCAATGTCATACGATGACATTTGCTTGAACATGCATTACATCTAATTAATCTTACTTGAAAACCTTGGTTGCTTAATGATAAATATGTGATATTGTCTCCATCTTACTTATTAAGCAAGTTGTTGTTCACTACCCTATAGCTGTTTTGCAAGTTTATTGTAGAACTACTCATATTACTCAAAGTTAGGGGAGTGAGATTCAAGACTCATTGGCCGAATTCTTTTTTATTTGTTCATTTTACTAACTTACAGGAAAACTAAAAGGGTCACTACTAGTGACCCTTGAGTTTTTAACTATGAGTATTGCTATTATGCTCTATAAACCCATAAACTTTTATAAATCCTTTACTAGTCACTTTATTTTCTTATATCTATTTACTTTTTAGAACTTTTTGTTGAAATTGAGATTTTGTACTCCAAATGATTTATAAAACTTGATTTTCTTGGTCATTTGAGCCACAAGTTTATTTTTTGAAGCTATCTTGAAAAGTTATATTACAGGTTGATATCTATTAGACTTAGAATTTGATGGCTCAAAGCAGGGAAGTGATAAACACCTTATGTAAGCTATACCTGCATTAATGGCTAAAGTGACTAACTTCTAGCTTAGATTGATTTACATGGCGGAGCTATTGTGACTCTCTAGTTTGGGGCGTAACAGTTTTAGGTTGTATCAAAGCATGGTCCTTTGCAATCCATTTAAATTGCGAACCTTCTAAAATAACTTTATGATGTTATAACTAAAAGGAATTAGAACACTTTAAAAACATTAAGAATTGGGAAATTAAGTGAGACATAAAAGATTTAGACTTATAAGGTCATATATGAGTTACATATGTATAAGATCATATATGGTATAAAGTAATATAGAGCAATAGGTAATGCTAATCTAACTTTTGTCATACTTACTTTTGAATTCTAAACCATTGATTTATTTATGTTTAGAGATGATAATGGATGGTGAAGAGTCTATGGATTATAAGAGTTAACTATTGGAATTGTTTTGAGTTGAGTGGATTTGGTTTTATTGTATGCACTAGTGAAATTATATGAGTTGTGTATATGTATCGAGTGAATTATCTCATAAATGTTAGGTGATTAAGAGTATTAGAGGATGAAAGGAAATTTGTATTACTATTGCTATAGTGGAGAAAACGATATATGATAAATAAAGAGGTCAATATTGTAATAGTTTCAATGATATTGTAAACCCTACGAAATTTCAATAGCTTGGATGAAAAAGTCTTTGGATAGTCCTTAGAACTAATCAAACATAATAATAAAACCCTAGATAAAAGAATCAAACCATAAATGTTAAACCAAAACCCTAAACGAAATAAAGCCTTAAAACCCTAACTAAACAGGCAAGAACCCTAAGAACCTTAATACTTGAAAAAACCTAAGATAATAATAAAATCCTAAAAATGTCATCAAGCCCTAGTTAAAAGATCAAATATCTTAACACAACAAATAAACACTAATAGTAAGTTTAAATCCAACAATAAAAAGAGATCGATATCACTAAACAACTATAAACCTAACTTTCGAGTTCATACGTAAACCAAATTAATATAAAAGGATATCAAACCCTAAATGAACCCTAGGCACACATGTAAGTTCTTAAAATTAACTAAAGTGTATTATAAAAAATCTAACAAAACCTTAAACACACCTTGATTACACTTAATTAGGCTAATTGTGCTTAATTAATATTAATCACCCTAAACAAACCCTAATCCCTAACCAACATCTATTACATCTTAATTAACTACAAGTCAAACATGATTAAGGGCAACAAGGCAATCTCTTAATTACATTTAGTGCATCTTGTACCATTAGGGGATATGATCTTTCTTAAATTGGCAATAAAGTAGAAGGGGACATGGTCCCCTTTTTAGCTAAGTCCTTGTTTACCTAAAAAACACACATTTGGTCTACTCTCTATCTCCCCATTCACTAGCCACACCCCCCTCTTATTTCCCTCATTCTCCTTATTTTCTAAACATACAAACCCTCACAAACTCTCTCTTAAAAAAAATCAAACCCTAAGGCCCTCTCCATTTTCTTCCTTTCGACCACCACATACCCACCACCATCGACTACCCTAACTCTTCCACCACCACTCTAAACCACCAAGCTCTAAGTTCCTCACCATACGTACACACTTCTCTAACTCACTAGCACACACTCATGTCTACACATACCCTTACACTCACAGCACAATGCTTCAAAGAAGCCACTTCAACTCCTTGCTCCAGTAAGTTTTTAGATTCATTTTTCTTTAGTTTTTCTTATAAGATAGTACTAGGAACTTGTATTTTCATGGATAAACTTTACTTTATAACAATGTTCTAGATATTTTAGGGTGTTTCACGAAGAGCAAGTAAGGGTTAGTAAAAGAAAAGAACACTTTGGTAAGAGTTATAACACTAACAAGTAAGGTAGTGTAATGTAGTGTTGATTTTAAGACTAAATCATTAAGTACATTGGAACCTTGATTTGCTTTACATGTCACCACTTACATGTCACTATTATACTTGTCTACACTTTTTTATGTTGTGGTTATATTTGTGGATGAGTAAAAACATAGGTTACTTAAGTGAAATCACCCTAAAAACAAGTGTTACATGAAAATGGTAGAAATGACCCTAAGAACACTAAATGGCCACCACTTCCATAAACCCATCAGATCTATAAAATTTAATTTATTAACTTAATAACATGATTACTCAGTTTTAAGTATGATTTAGGACTTAATTAATCAAGTTAAGTACACTAATGTGTGGATAAGGCCCTAAACTAGCTTAGTTAGTTATTAAAAACTTAAAAATGGTGTTAATAACCATTTTAACTTTAATTTTCAAATCTATAAACTTAATAAAAGTAGGCTAAACTTAAGGTCAATGTTGAACTTAAGTCTAAAAAGACAAATAGGTTTAGGCCCATATCGGCTCAAAAAGCCCTAAAATGTGATTTAGGCTCAAAAAGCTCAAAAGGACTAACTTTAAAGCCCATGTAGATAAACGACCAGATATGAACCTTAGGTTGAAGGGCTTATAATGAGTTAATTAAGAGGCTCATTAAGGCTAAAAACTTGTCCAAGACACCCACCATAGGCCCTTAGTGATTTAGAGCCTTAAATTTAGTAAAAAGACTCATATAAGCCCAAAAGAGTATCATCAAGGCCTACATTAAAATTTTAAAGTATTGGGAAGAAAAGGCCCAATTAAAATACTTAAAATAAAACCCAAATTATTAAGTATAAGGCCTAAGATAAAAAAACTAAGCCTAAGGCTCAAAACTAAGCCCAAACCCTAAAGTGACCTAATTCACTATTTAGACCAATGACCTTGTAATACCCAAATCAAGAACTTGCTAATCCAAACACTTAAAAAATAACCTCACCAAATGAAAGAATGTTCAAAAATGATGAAAATGACTATTAGATCATAGAAAACAGAGTTAAAACAAAGAAAATACGTCTGAAATACAAAAATAACTAAAATAGGGTAAATGAGCTATAAGCCTAGGTAGCCAATGCAAACAGAATACTCATAAACTTTAAATGTATTCTTCAGGTGACGAGGATACTAAATTAGATGCAGTTGATGACTACTAAGATTGTTAGGTGTCATGGCTAAGTGAGTATACTACCTCTTTTTTTACCTATTGTGTGCATAGAGCTAGTACGCTATATAAGTACATTTGATAATTGAATCTATTGCATGTTAGGGTATACGAGATATTGTATGTATCTGCTATGATTGATAGTGATTGCAAAATATCTCAAGATAATTCGTATATCTATGCTTGTTGCATTATAATTTAGGATATTGGAATGTTTAAATATAATTGTTTGGTCACCCATGCATCTAAGCTAATAAATATTCGACCCTTAATTAAAACAAACATGCATTGCATCTTATAACATAAATTTAAGGGTATCGGCATCAAGCAATAGAATGAGAGATCATGCTTAGTTGGATCCATGTTTTATATTATGCATTGAAATTGTTATCGTATGATGTATTTCATACGATATGTTCTTGCCTTGACCTTTAAGAATTACTCAGCTTCGATGAGTGCCACCTTTTGTTTAAGGTCAAACCTTGTCTACTGCTAAGGGTAGTTATATTATTAAGAGATTTCATATTGGATGTGAATACCTGAGTCCTAATATACCCGAATACTTTCCAACCCAGGTAACGGTGAGCATTAAAATCATATTATATACAATTACCGACTAATTGTATATATTGTTGTATTGCATATGCTTGTTCATGCATTTGTACACTTAATTAATAACTTATTTGATATTGTTTACTAAGGAGGTAGGAAGGTTACTCACTAAATAGTTAAACTTACCCCCCTATAGTTTATTATTACAGTAGGATCTTTAGCTAGAGTCAAGTCGCAAGATATTCGAGGTTAGTTGCATTAACATGGGGTTTATCAGTATAAAGAAGATGAGAGCTCGAGTGAACATTATACTTATATTTGAACTCTTTATTTTTATTTATTAAGTATCCTTAGTTTATTAAGCAACTTGGACTACTAATGATGACTTATCCCGATATTATATGACTTTTATTAGGAGAAAACCTCGTATTCCATCTTATTTATGTTTGTGTTAATTTTAACTAGATGTTATGATTTTATATTATGTGCTCAACTATTACTTAACGCTAGTTACTTGGAGGAAGTTGTAGTTGTGAAAGGCCTCCTGTAGCATGCCAAAACCCCTTATTAAGGATTGTGCTTGATCTCAAATCTTCCCATATTACATGGTGGTACTGCTATTACTCGACCCTCCTCCAGGTTGTGATAGATATGATTTCTAATGTTATTGTTGAAAGTGGTTGAGATGGTAATTTTTTTGATGATATAGGAGCACTTAGTGAATCTTAGTTGATAAAGTTCTATTTAGTTCTCATAATTATATTATATATTTAGATGGTAATCATTAAGTTTATACAATTGATCATCATACTCTCATTATAATGATTGTAAAGATTGATAAGTTCTTAAAAACTATATAATCAAGTAATAATAAATTTTTTGTTGTGCTATTGCATTATTTCTAGAATTGAATTATGTATAATTTAAGAAGTAAGGGAGATTGATAGTAATTGATGAGAAACATGTTATAATCAAAATGAAATGTAGGGTGTAGATTGATTAAGCTCATGATAGTAAGTAGAGCATGATTTGGCTCAGAGGATATAGCAGAATATGATTCAAAGGATTAAGTAAAGGATTAAGGTAAACTTACAGACTAACTCGTATAGAGTAATAAGGTTCAATGGAGACTGTTCCATATTCTAAATAAGATCATAGATACATAATATGAATCTAAACAAGAACCTAAATAAGACTCTGACCCTAATCTTAATGTCATAACAACTAAAGATAAGGCAAAGGCAAACAAATGTATAAGCAAATCGAGGAGCATAAATTATAAGAGGAAGCCGACTCCCAAATAAAGCCTTGGGTAAAGATTTCCACCAAGACTTAAATAGGAGGTTATGTAAAAACCAATGAAGTAAATTAAGAGACGGGATTAGTGTTGAAAATAACAATGACAATAATAGAATATGTGAAGTTACATCCTGAGATACAAGAATGTGTGATGATTAAATTTAGATTTTGAAATTAGAAATGATAATGTGAACTAGACTAGCAACGATGTCATTTAACTCTTAAAGTGTTTAAGGCTTAGTGTATCAAATTCAAAATGGACCTCCTTTAAGAAATGAGAGCAAAAACCATCACTATGATGTCATTCAACTCTCAAAGTGTTTAAGGCCTAATGATAGGATATAATTTGCATCTTTTCATTCTAGACCTTTTGAAAGTGAATTATCATTTCCCTAAGTAGGTGTCTATATTGATTTGCCCTAGCATGGAAATTAACTTTGCCCCCTAATTTCTTAAAATTTTCCTTAAAACATGCCCCAGCATGAAACAATACCTTTCATTTGATTTAAATTTCAAAGACTAAATGCCCTAAACCTTTTATGTTCTTAATGGCTTAAGTAGATAATTGCCCCAAACTTATAGGTATTAATGTCCCTTGGCTTTCATGTTTGTTTTCTTTAGAGTTGAATAGGCCAATATTGATTCTTTTAAGGTGGAAGGGCTATGAATTGCCTTTTGATTGGATCGAGGGTTAAGCTCAGAATGGGGATTTTTGGCATTCAACCATGTCAATGAGACTAAGGTTAAACAAATCGAAGGTTCGTATTTATGCTTAGCTTTCTTAATGGGCCAAAGGCTTTGTACTTAGGTTGGCTGCCCTAAAAGGCCAAGGAATTTGGGTTGGTTGCCTTTACAAAAGGGCTTTGTGTTTAAGGTTGGCTGCTGTAACAAGTCGAATTTTTTTTTTTTTTTTTTTTGCTACCTTAATAGGCCAAGGGCTTTTTGTTTAGAGTTAGCTATCATAATGGGTCGAATTTTTAAGTTTGCTACCCTAACGGGCTAAGGGCTTTGTGTTTAAGGCTAGCTACCTAAACGAGCTGAAGGCTTGTGTTTAGGATGGCTGGGTTTATGTTTGGGGTTGATTGCCTTAACGGACTAGGTTTTGTGTTTTAGATTAGCTGCCTCAATGGACCAATGGCTTACATTTACTCTAAGTCCCATAAGAATATGTAACCATTAGCAACTTTCTTTTTATTTTTGTGGGGGAGAAAAACGAGGCTTTATTTTACACAAATCGAGCAATATAAACAACGATGGGGCATTTCTTACTTAGGGTTCTATTTACAATCCTACAAAATTTATTTACATAAAGAAGAACAATTAAATGAATACTATTGAAGGCCTATTTACAAAGGAGGAATACTAAGGAAACTTTATTATCATGATAAATTAGAGTACAAAAAGAAACAAAGAAAAGGAGCTTAACTTTTATTCTCAATTATTATTCAATGAAACTTGACATTTATTCTAAGCTCTTTGACTTGATCTAAAGTCCCTAATCTAGCTTTCATAGTTAAGCTGCAATTTTATCCAGCATCTCCAAAGCCCAATCCATAGTTTTTTTTTGCTTTCTTTAAATTGGGCCAACAAGGCTCTATTAGAGGCTTCAGCGTATCTAGCCCTTTGCTTCTAGTAGGTAACTTCAACTTGCAATAGTGGTTCATGGATTATGAGGACATTTGGCAGCCTATTAACTCTCTAATTGTTCACTTGTTGGTTACCTACCATTATTTATAAGCCTAAACATTTCATGGATAAGAATCATTTATTGATAAAACAAAAGAATGCACATAGAAGCATGCAGATGCTATAACCATTAGGCTCATACATTATTTCTTAAATTGCAACCCTACTATTGATTCAATGTTTGCAAAATACCCATAACTTTTTATAAAAGAACAGGTACAAAAATTGGTTGCATTTATAAGTCACTCAAACAATAGTAAGGTTGCAACTTTTAGGTATAGTGTATTAACTCATGGTTTAAGTGTATGTAATTAGGATAAGTTCTAAAGATCTTTAAGTTATGTGACCATGCGTACTTTTGAAGAAGTGATTAATTAGTCATATTGAAACTTAAATAAGGTAGCCTAATCAGTCCCAAGTGGTGGTTATCTCACAACACCCGAAACTTACATTGGCTCTCTATCCTAGGATCCTAAGAAAGCTTAAGTTTGATCGTATCTACCTTACATCCTTGATGTAATAAACTCCCCTAACATCCCAATTATGATGCACGTAAAAGTAGATATAACAACTAGAACAAAGAATATTTACAAGAAAAGAATCATAAAAATAACAACGAATACTTTGAAAGATAAATTTAACTTTGGAAGTTTTAGGTGATTAACACTTTTGAAATTTATAATGGAGTAGCTAAGTTGTTGAGTCTAAATTTTTCGGTTTTTATTTATTTTCCTTAATCTAATTTATATTGAACCCTATACCCATTCGATGTAAACCATCGACAAAGAATTAAGGAAATTTTTTTTTTTTAATTTTGAAAATTTTTTTTGGAGCTGCTACTCGATCGGGGTCGAAAAAGGAATAGGATATGATTAATTAGGTGAATTGATTCTAACCTAGCCATTAGTCTATGAGAAAACCAATTTTGTAAAAAACTGACTTTTAAAAACCATGGATTCTTAGATTCAAAAGCTATCCTATCAAACCTTAATCAAGCACCACTTTTAACCTTCCAAGATTAACTTTATTTTTCAATTACCCATCTAATTTAAGAAAAATAATTTCCATTTACAAGAATAAAACTATAATTATTTATAAAGAGAAGGAGTTGAAAAATTATTTACAAAGGGAAAAATAAATTTTGTTTATATTTTAAGTCACCTCATAATCACTTATGGGTGCCTATATATGCGCTATTTGGGACTTGACTTTCATAGTTTATTTATAGAAAACATTAAATGTGTTGGTTGATTTTAGTTTCGAAAAATTGACCGGGTTTACACTCTTATCAATTTATTTTCATTTGTGAAAAATTCTAAAAGGGTCCTAATTTTTTAGTGTTTATTTCTAAGGAAATCCTTGGAAAAGGATTAGACTTTTATTTAATAACTTCTTCTAAGTGATAAAACATATTCTTTCTTTTCTTTTAATTTTATTATATTTATATAATTTTTGACCAAAACATGCTTAAAAATATAAATAAAATAGGAAAGCTTCTCTTCCTCTTTTTTTTTTCTCCTTATCTTTTCTTTTCTCTCTGTTTTTTTCTCTTTTTTTAGGTTTTTTTTTACAACGGAAAAAAATGTTAAAGAAAAGAAGAGAAAAAAAAAATAAATAAATAAAACAACATACAAAAGGAAAGGGAACTGGACTTGGATACTGGAATGTCTACACGAGTCGGAGAATTGGATTAGATCTCGGGTTTGAATTGGGTCATCTAACCCGAGTCACGTATGTAGCAAGTATACAGCTAAGAAGAAGCAGGGAGGTGCAAACTAATGCTTCACAGTTTGATCTGGATGCCTAAACAAGCAAGGAAAAGGATTTTTTTTTTTTTTTTTTTTTTGGTGTTTTGTTAGACTTAAGGGGTATAAGAGTAATGCTATGGCCAATTGAGGTGGTTTGGGTAGTAGTTAGAAGTACTAGCCAATGGTGGTTATGGCTAATGCATGAAGGTTGTTCTTGGGCATGATTAGGCAATTGGGCTAAAGGTTCTTAAGGTCAGTGAGGCTCATAGTGGTGATGGCTTTAGCTGAAAAGGGCCAGAGCTAGGGTCTTGTGTGGTGGCTGAATAAGATAAAATCCTAAGTGGATTGTTAAGCTTCTAAGGACTATGGTGGTAGCTAAGCTTAGTAGCTATCAAAAGCTAAAGGCATGGGAAGGCTATCACGAACAATAACTAAACTCGATAAGTGTCGAGTATGATCACTTTCTAGAGCGAGAGAGGGAAACGCAGTAGAGAGAGAAAGCTCACATGAGTATGTCTTTCATGTGTTTTAGTGACAAGTGATGATCCAAAAGTGTTCTTCGATCCCCCTTTTATACTGATAGAAGATTGCTCAAGCTTAGAAAGTCTAAAAATCACATTAACCTAAAGATTCAAATTCATGGCATTTGACCTATGAATTGATTTTCTTTCATTTTTCACCTTAATTTTATCCATGTAATCGAGTGAATATTGACAACTTCTTAGACTTAATGCAAAATATACTATGTGGAGTACCCAATTATGCATGAAATTGTGTGTATCTATATGAAAAATGCGTGAACAATCATGGAAAGGGAAGGGGGTAGATAAGAGTAAAATCTAGAATTGCTTTTTCTTTTTTCCAATTTCAAGATCATATTTGGTTGCTCGAATGAACGAATCCAAATGTGTTTTTTGTCCTAATCCATAAAGCTCTATGTCAGCAATCTGCAAATGGCAAGATTCAGGATTGATTTTGATGAAAAATGGACAAAAAAGAGCTTAGAAATGGGAAGGTTCAAAAATGGCAACCCTACAAGTTTTAAGCTTCCAGTGTTGCTCTATGTTTCTTTATGTAGTCTTTGTCTCTTTCCCTTTTTCATCTTTGGAGGATTTCAGCCGAGAAAATTACATGTTTATCATCAAAATTAAAAAGAAAATTATATAATTACAAATTATACAAAAAATATTATCAAAATACCAACGCTATATCACATTTTTAAAATGCGATATTAGTATTTGTATATATGTCGCATCTTAAAGATACAACATCCTTAAAAGTACATTTGAACCTAAGATGCGACATTAATATTTATACATATGCTACATCTTCAAAATGTGACAGTACCTCTAGTGTACCAATGCTAAGATGCAACATATAGACAAAAGATGCGACATTAGCATTGGCATTTTAGTAATATTTTTTATCAATTTGTAATTATGTAATTTTTTTTAAAAAAAAATATTGGTAGACATGTATTGCACCTTATTTTCTTACCCATAATGCTAAAGTGTTCTTTATTACTCCTTAACTTCTAAATAACTTCTCTTCATTTTGCTATCATTTCTCAAATATCTACTATGGATGTCTTTGATTAAGTAAAAAAAGCATTGACGTTTTTGTTTAATTTCGATGTCTCCATTCTTAGTGCTTCATTCTCCTTTTAGATGAGTGTTGTAGTCTCCTTTTCCCTCATCAAATGAGAATTTTCTTCTACCAAAGTCACAATAGAATTCTTAAACTCTTCATTTTCTTGCCTTAGTAGCTTGTTCCCATTATTCAAACATCACCTATTACACTTCTACTATCAAAAATTGAATCTTCTTGTAAATTTGTCTTAGAATTTGCTATAAGACATAATTATGGTGTGCCTTTTCTACCAATTTTAGGCTTATCTGGACATTCTCTATACACATCTTAGTTTTTTACAATCAAAACAAATTAGTCTATACTTTCTTTTTTATTGTCTATATCCTGTAACAACTTTATGAGATCTAGAATCCATAAATCTTATCACAATATTATATCAAGAGATCACACATTGAATAACCAAAATAAATATACTTAACCTATCAAAGATTGGTTTTGTGAAACAAACACAAATATCCTTTCTTTTGTAATAAAACTAGCTTTGTTAGAAACAATTGAATTGAAAATTCGGTTTCTCTCTTTTCTTAACCCAATTTACATTAAGTTTGGCTCGCTTAATATAAATCTCTCGACTAGACTAAAAAAATATTTTTAAAAAAAGCTTTTTGAAAAGGGGGTCATCACTAAATCGAAATTGGGAAAAGAGTGGAATTAGGACCTACAGGTGGATGGAACCTAATTTCAACTACAAGTGAAAGGTTTTTTCTTTAAAAAAAAAACTTTTAGAAAAATAAAAATAAAAAAATCTTGGGTTTGAAGGCTAACTTATTAGAGCATAACGGTTTCCAAAAAAAAATTCATGAAATTAATTCATGGACCTTAAATATATTTTCAAATAAATTGAGCTTTATATATTTTTCTTTTTTACTAGAAAAGAAAAGTAGAAAAAAAAATTTTATTATTTTAGGCAACGTGAAGTGCATACATACTTGCAAAGCCAGATTAAGCCTACATTGTTCTTAATTGATGAAAATTTTAGTTTGCTAGTTTATTCTATTTTTGAAAAGCTTTTTTCACTTTAAGTTTACTAAATTATATTAATTTGTAAAAATAAATTTTTTTTGTCCACTTTTGAAAAAGCCTAGAAATATTCCTAACTTCCAGAAAAGATCAACCTTTTTTTTTTTAATGAAAAAATTTTGTGTAAGAAAACTAATTTAAGGAGAAAATTTTCATTTTATTTGAAAATCTCTTTATTCATAAACATATAAGAAAATCATAATGATGTGTTTATGACAAACAAGGCACAAGACACATAGATTATAATATGCCAGTTCATTACAACCTAAACATACTAAACTTGCAAATTAGTAAATTATTAATGCAACATGCTAATTAGCAACCACTCATCAAGAAAACCAATCAAAATAAATTATTTTCTAAAACTACTAAGTCGATTATTTATTAAATCTATCAATGAGTCTAGCTAAAAGCAAATTATCATGGCAAAAATACTAATTTAATTAATAGAATATAAGGTTTCAATTGATTCATTAAAGCTAATTACTAACTTAAACCTAAGTGTGCCAATTATCTATTAAAACAAGCATAATAATTATTCATTAAAGCCCAAACATGCAAAGGACACCAATTATTTAAAGCTAAACATGGAAACACTCCAAATATCAACAAGCATAATATAAAGTACGTGGAAATTAATTAACATATCAACATTAAATATATTTAAAAACATATTATCCAAGTGAAATCACAAAAACAAAAGATCAAAATACATTTTTTTTTATTTTTTGAGAATTTTTTCCTTTTTTTTTTTTCAAACAAGACAATGCATTTAAATAAGGGATTGAAGTACTTACCTATAGGGTTAACAAACTAGCGACCGGTTCAATGGGTTCCGATTGATTCTTGAGGTGAGGTTAAGGGGTTTGAATTCCTAAACCCAAATATTCAAGTTCCCCGCCTCAATTTCTAGAAAACCTAACAACACATCTGCCAATTTCTCCAAAACCTTAGAGTTAGATATGAAGAAACCCTAAAATCACATTCAAAAGTTTAAATTCAAATTAATTAAATCTAACATGAAATTGAAAGAAACTACCTATTGGGCTTTGTTCTAGGATAAATTTAGAATATTCCACTATTTTATCTTAAATTGATTTACTCTATAATGAGAGAAATCAAAGAGAATGTATGGATTTAGCATTATGAACACCTAGAGAAAATAAACTATCAATTGCATGTAATGTGGTGATTTTCAATACTTAAGAGTTGAATAAATGAGTGTTAGGGGCCTCTGTTTATAGTGCTAGGTTGAAATTCCTCCCTAAGAAACTTCCATCTTGGCAAAAGATCAAATCTTTGTGATAATAGCAAGTTTAGTAATGCATCTCGGTTCTTTCCCTTCTTAGCCACAATTGAATATGTTTTTACATGAATTAATGGAAAGTAAAGGTGTACGTATGTAATAGAAGATGTCATTGCATGTTTTAATTAAGTATCTTAAGGCATCTTGTAGGAATATGCTTTAATTTTGTGAATTTTAACTCCAATACAAAATAAACCCATTTCTTATTTACCTGAATTTGATTTTTTTTTTTTCATTTTGCAGCTTTCCTTTAATAAAAACTCAAAAATTAATCATGCCTAAACTATGTTTTTCATTTCCTTTCTATTCCATATTGTTTTGGAATTTTTTATGGCAAAAAACATATTAGAATCAAGTAAAATTTACAAGGGTACACTTACTTTTTTAAACAAAAACAAAAGCTTAAAGCTTCTAGTCGACATAACATGCAATGAAGGGGAAGAAGGAAATGGGTCAAACCTTGGACCCAAAGGAAAAACGTGGCACTCGATGGGTGGCACCACGTGTCGCCCTCTTGGGTTGATATGTATCCCATCCTTTTTCTTTTTTTTTTTTCTTATATTTTCTCTTCGACCCGTCATTTCTAATTCCTCCAGATTCCCTACACCAGGTTTCATTGATTTTCTTTATTTTTAATACACAAAATATGACTTGATTAATTATTTGACTTGTAAAAAATCACACCACTCTCTTTGATGAAATGTGAAGTCTAATAAATACACATTCAAAATATTTTCGAAATTTTTCCAATTTAACCAAACTAAGATCTTGGTTTCTACCTACATTCGGCTTTTATTTGAAAACTTCAAATGGCCACAAAACGATCATTTTAAATCCGATTTAGGCATGGTTTAAGGTCACAATATCCTAAAAAAATGAATATTGATTTTCAATAAATATCCATTTTTATCTGAGATTTCTATTTCGATCAAACCGCGTATACTTATTTGGACTCTTATTTATACCTCAAACTGACTCAAATGGATCGTTACATGGCACTTTTATGATTTTTCAAAAAAAAAATTATATATTTTTATGTTTTAGGTTTTTATTTTTTTTTTATTTCTTATTTTTATTTTTTTATAATTTTTTTCTCATTTTTTGGATTTTTTTGAAATTTTTTTTCCCTTTTCCAAAGACTAAGAGGTTTTAAATGAGAAATAGACCTAAGGAGGTTAAAAATGGGGTGTCTATAGAAACAAAAAGGAACTTATAACCACATTAATTAGTTTTGATAACAAAACAGTATTACAAAGAAAATATGATTATGCCTTACTTCGAATAGACCAAGCTTTCATAGATATTAGAAAGAAACTTAACTAACTTTTCTTCTCATAAACTTACTTCTTTTAGAATATTTATTCTACTCTGATGCCAAATGTTGGTCTTAATGAACAACCAACAAGGGGGGTTGAACCAAAACGACCAAAACTGGCTAGTTTAAATGATGGTGTTAGTTTTCTTCATTGTTACTCCACTTCTAAATCCAAGTGGATAGCCTCCTCGAGAGTTTAATCATTTATAGCTCAAATACATTTAAAACTTCAAATTTTAATCCCATGATAAAGTGAGCAATGTATGCTTCAACAATTCTATGATCTTACAACAATCATGGACATCTCAAACTTCTTTACATAGTCTTCTACACTAAAGCATCCTTGTCTCAATCACTACAACATCATGGACATATCTTATTTACAATCATTGGAAATAAAACGTTTATGTAAGAGATGCTTTGTCTCCCTCCATATATCAATCCCTCTATGCTAGTATTTTCTACCACAACATGGCATAACCAATGAACTTTCGTATGACCAATCTAACCTTAGTCTCATCATCATAGCCATAACACTCAAAGACCTTCTCAACCTTGTGTTCCCAGTTAAGGTATATATTATTGATGCACCACTTTCAAACAAATGAATTTTCAATTCAATGGTTCCTATAACTTAGGTTTGGCAATCACCCCCTACATCTAAATTAACCTCAAAGTTGTCTTCCTTGCCCTCATCAAGATCATGAACTACCCATCAACAATCAACTTTAGTGTTTTGATAGTTCTAAGTTCTTTACATTAATTTGACTATACACATAAGCAACATATAATGGTGACAGTGTGCCTAATGTCCTCTTAAGCTTCTAAGAAAACTAAATGAGGAGTCTACTCAACATATGAACAACCATTGATATATCATAAATCTCAAGTAATCATATTCTTAATAATTCTATAAGTTCTTTAAGCTAGGAAACTAAACCAATTCAAATTATATCCTTAGAACTTCAAAGTAGCTCACTTACGCCAGCCATGCTTTATAAATGGTTAAATAAGTTATGCATGCATAATATTGGTTGACTAGGTTGAAACATCTATCAACCAAAATGGAGATCAATTAACCTATTTGGATTTTGATTGCACTAATTCCTTTTAGTCAAACTAAGTCCAATTAAAAAAAAAAAAAATCAATCATCCTAAAGAGATCCAATCAATCAAATTTATAATTCAATTAAACATTTTTTTTTTATTCCCATGGATTCAATCCTTTTCTTTATATTTCAACGAGAGGTACCCTTTTGTATGGCTCCAATTCAATCATCATACTTCAAATCCTCTAAATTTGCTTTCAATCTCCAATAACAATGATAGAAACACCAGCAACACAACAAGTCAACCACAATTTTAATTATCGTAAACGCAACCCTAAAACCAATGCTTAATAGTAAGATCTATCACCCTAATTATTACAACCATAGACCCAAACATGCATATCTAAATGAATTTGGAATCCCATTTGATCAAATCCTACCTTAACACTATTTGGTTAAAGAGATACTATGCATAAAAAGCCCCTCTGACCTATCTAACTAGCCATCTTAGCCATTCAAATGGCCCTTAATTCTAAACTCAAATACATACTTTGTTTTATTTGTGTTTTTGTTTCATAAAACTTTACTATAAATAGGTCACTACTAAATATCTTTGAAGGTATAAGTAAGTTCCTACGGTTTGTTTTACAATAACTTCTTTTTGACGTTTCACTCTAATGTCAAGTGTTATTAAGAACTTACCATGAACTGTGATTATTGAGTGTAATCCCTCTTTGTCCCATTGAGATTTTAGCAATCATTCATGATTGAGATGAACCCATTATTGGCTTTTACATGTAATATCTAATTTTTAAAAAATGCACATATATTTTAGTGTTTGTAGGTAATATCAAACATCAATTTAGAACAACCCAACTTGTGTTTGAAACTATTGGGTCATATTTGGTATTATTTACATTCATATCATTTATTTTCACACTTCATACACAAAAACCCCAAAGCACAAATAACCAAGCTTTATTCCAAGTCATTGTGCATGGTAAGCCAGTTCTTTGATTTGCTCACATCATTAATTGCTTGAGATGAAACCCTAATTTCGTTAAATCCTACAAGAAGTATGAATTAGAAGCAAAATGATAGAAAAAGAACTTGTATTACCTTATTGTGTGTCCACCAACACAAGCCTAAACATACTCATGGAGTTTCCATAAATGTACTAAAATCCATGATCTCGTTCAACTAGTAACAATTCCAATTGGGAATTACATTATTCATTTAATAAAACTCCAAAATGTACTAGTTACTTACAAAAACTTGTGAGACTTCTTTGGATACAAGCTAGGAGATAAAAAGAAAGAATCGCATCAAGGTTTAAGACAATTTGGAATACATGCACTCTCAATCAAATACAAATATCATAAGAGTGAAATCGTTAAGTTTTTGGTACCATCACCAACATCTACAAGTAGTTGGAACAAGTGGATTGTAAAATGGCTTACAGTGATAGCATATGTTGGAAAATTGGAGAGAAGTAGTGTGTTGAGGTCCATATCAACAGTTGTGCCTATGAGGTTTAGATCAGGAGGACATCAATCTATCGACTCAACGAAAAGGGTGGATCCTTCTATATATAGACAAAAGTAAGGAGGTTTTTGGTGATTTTAGTAAACTATGAGCTATCTATATGAATATGATGCACAAAAGGATACAACACAAACTATTCACTACATTTTGACTCACAGAGTAATTCTTAGGGTTTTTAGCCAAAAATTCTTGCTAATGAGATATGATAAGAAAATAACATCAGAGCAAACACTCACCAGAAAAGAAGGATAGTGTATTCAAAAATAATATGGATGATGCATGTTACAACGTAATGGGCTATTTATAATAAATTCGTTTAAGGCAAAAAATAAAAAAAAGAAAGACAAACTAATAAATTTCAAATATGAGTTTTAAGATGATATCAAAAAGGTAAATATATAAAGCAAGATGGGAAAAGTTCTACATGCACGTTTTTTTGTCAAATATCAGGACATATGTCATTCTAGGCACTGGTGGCGTCCCTGGCAGATAAGGATAAAACTTGTATGGAAGCTGAGCTGAGCACTGGTTGAGCCGGTGAATGAAGGAAGAGGACCGAACTGGCCAGAATTAGTCTGGTATGGATCCAAATAGGTCAGAGACTATTCTAGTAGATCAGTTAGAGTTAATAGAGTTCTCAATCATATGAGCCTTGAAGCTGCTCAAGGTCGAGCAATTAATGTTATCCTTCAACCCATGATCGTAAGGATGTCGTCATTAACTTAGCAAATGATGCGGCCCATAGTCATGGATGAGGGCCAGCTCATCCTCGGCCGATTGACTACTCAAGAATCTTCGTGGTAGATTTTGAAGTCTTCAAAGCTTGGCCGTGTCATGGATTCGAAGGTGGCATTCCTATCGTCAACTCAAAATATGGGTACTGCAGTTCAACTACCAATGGCAGATCGGGTTAGCATATTTATGGTTGAAATGGCTTTTGCTTGTCGCATGTGTACAGTTAATGACAAAGATACGATCCACGTAACCCATACATTGTTATCATGGTTGATATACACGTTAATATATCTAGGATCGTACTTATAACGTTGTGCATCGTGTTCACTTGTTGCCACATAATTTATTTGGATATAACACATGTCTACCGTTTTTTTTTTTTAATTNAGATCGGGTTAGCATATTTATGGTTGAAATGGCTTTTGCTTGTCGCATGTGTACAGTTAATGACAAAGATACGATCCACGTAACCCATACATTGTTATCATGGTTGATATACACGTTAATATATCTAGGATCGTACTTATAACGTTGTGCATCGTGTTCACTTGTTGCCACATAATTTATTTGGATATAACACATGTCTACCGTTTTTTTTTTTAATTATATAATTATAAATTTTATAAAAAAAATATTACTAAAATACTAATCTTATGTCGTATTTTATATATACGATATATATACAAATATATTAATACTTGATTTTGAAAATACAATATAAGTGTAAATATACTTGTAAGAATATCGTATTTTCAAAATGTAACATAATATTGCTATTTTAATAATATTTTTATATAATTTATAATTATATAATATTTATTAATTTTGATAATAAATACATAAATTTCTCTAATTTATTTAGTGAATATTGGAAAGAAAAGGTATATATCTAAAAGGATTGTGATACCGAGATGCCTTAGATATACAACCATAGGTATGTCAAAGGACATGTGGCATACTTTCATATATGTCATGTTAGGGAAAAGCCAAAATCCTGGTGCTCCGCCTCAGTGGATCAGACGATGCAAGGGATCGTTTGACGTTGAGTACATTTGGCAGCTAAAACATGCCCTTTTTATTACGGGAGGATAAATATGTAAAGTATATAACTATGTAATATTTATTAATTTTAACTATAAATTTTTCTAATTTACTTACTAGGAATTGTGAATATCGGAAAGAAAAGGTATATATCTAAAAGGATTGTAATACCGAGATGCCTTAGATATACAACCATAGATATGTCAAAGGACATGTGGCATACTTTCATATATATATATATATAAATATATATATATATGTCATGGTAGGGAAAAGCCAAAATCCTGGTGCCCCGCCTCAATGGATAAGACGATGCAAGGCATCGTTCGACGTTGAGTACATCTGGCAGCTAAAGCATGCCCTTCTTATTACAAGAGGTAAATTATGGCATCAACCTTTTGTCTCATGGGGCCTCGACAATTGAAAATAAATTAATTTGTACGAACGACTACAATGGATGCCTAATCTATAAAACAACATCCTAAACAAGTTTTTTTTTTTATTATTTATTCATGTTTTCTTTTTTATTAATAGAATTAGATAATATAATAAAAGAGATAAAAAATATGAGCCAACCTCTTTTTCATCATGAATTAATTTAATATGCTTAAAAATATATACATAAGGAGGTATTGCTACTCTTACAATTGAGGAAAAATAGAATAACTCATGAGATATAAACTATATGAGATTCGATATCGAAAGAGGTCACATGCATGCTACGTAACTAATCGCGCTATACATAATTAAGGAAATGATTTTGCTTGTACGTATAGGATGATCAAGTGAGGTAGGATAGGGAGGAGGAATAGGCAGTCTTAGTAGACTCTAACACGTTAGGTGATAAGTGGAGGAATGCGATGATATCAAACTCCATAATAGATAAAGAACAAGATAGTGTTCTTAGTGTGTTTGAGTGTTTGATCGTTGAGACAGGATTCTGGTAGAGTAATGGCATTAGCAGAAATTTTCCCCTTATCCAAATGAGAAAGTAAAGGGGGTATTTATAGAGGATGGTAAGTGGATTCGATTTGTTGGATCATAATATTGATCAATGATTAAGATGGAAGCCTTTTATATATAAGTATCAAATGGGTTTTTTCCATTAGTTTAAGCTCAAATAAAGGGCTTTATATTTTATTAGTATGAACCAAACAAAAAAAGGTTAGATCGGATGGACCAATTCAACAGACCTTACTCTAAGCTCACCATGCCAATCCCCCCTAATTATTCCGAATTTTGTGAGCTTAACTCTCTGAACTCTATCACCCTAGCCCAATAAGTCAAATCCATTTCATTATTAGGCTTCAAAGCCATGAGTTAAATTTAGCTCTCTACATTTTGTCCATGAACAAAGTCCTTCGAATGAAGTCAAAGGGGTTTGGGTATCGAATGAGCCTTTCAATTGACTCTAGTGCATACATGCATGCTATTAAATAGCTATGCCGCCGCCAATCGGTTTAGTGCACGAATTTACAACACTTTATATTTACATGTTATATCTTAACTAGATGAGGTTATACGTTGCCCCTAAGAGTAATGGCCACATATAAATATATATATGGGATTAATAATTCTCCATAGGCCAATGAGTTATCTTCCCGTTTATCTTGTATGAATTATTCCTCTCATTAAGCTTCAATATGGATCACATATATCTGATCGAGGCTTAATTTACTACTTTACTAGGCAAGGTCATGAAAATTACTTAATATTCTTGTTAAGTGTTATCGATCCTAGCTTTTCACCCTCCTGGTTCTTTTTATAAAATTAGGTCTTCTTTAAACCAATCAGTATTAAACCCTTACCCGTTTAATACTGACCCTTGACTAGAGTTTAAAGAAAACTATTTTTCAATCTTGAAAAGATTTAGAGTCGCCACTCGACCGGAGTCGAAAAAAGAATTAAGTTATAACCAATCGGATTGTTATAACTTAGCTATCGGTCTATCAATTAAAAAAAAAAAAACAAGTCATAAAACGACTTTTTGAAAACCAGAGAATCTGGATTTGGGGGTTAAGACTTTTAAACCCTTACGAGTACTATTAACTTTCCAAAATTAACTTTGATCTTTAAAAATTACCTTTTTATTTTATAAGATAGAACTCAATTTAACTATTATAATTAGACAAATGAAATAATCTAAACTAAAACAAGGAAAATTAGGTTTTTTCATTTTTATGGTCGCTTCGTAAGTGCCTACATACTCGCTATTCGAGATCAAATGTATGTAGTTCTTTTAATGAAAACTTTAGTGGGTTAAATTGATTTTAATTTTAAAAACATATTAAATTTACGTTTTTAATTCAATTTGATTTATCTAAAGAAATGAAAGTTCTAAATTGAAATTTTATTTTTTTGAAAAATTCTAAAAAGAGTCCTAATTTGAAAACGAACAATTTATTTTTATCATTTTTAGAAACTAAATTTTTCTAAGTGATAAAAACAAATATTGATTCTTATTTTATTTTTCTTTTTTTTGTTTAATTATCACTAATTTATTTATTACCTATTAGATTTTATTTATTTTTATTAAACTAATAAAATAAAAAGATAAAAATTTTACTTTTTCCTCTTCTTCCTCTTCTCTTCTTCTTTTTTTTTTCTTTTCTTTCTTTATTATTGCATTTACATAAATAAAACAAATATTTAACTAAATAAAAAAAAAAAGAAAAGAAAAAGGAACTCCAGATGGACGCAACTGGATACTCGGGTCGGATCTTAGGTCGGTCAGGTAAAGTCTGGGTCGTCAAGTCGGGTCGGGCTCTATTGACTTCAATAGCAATGGCAACCGGTGGGAGCGATTCAAGTCTATTCAAACATATTTTCTTGAGGGTAAGGGCAAAATTGTGAGTTTTGGATTGGAGTTAGGGGGCGTAGGGTGAGTGCCATGGTGTTTGGTGGTGGTTGAGAGGGTTATCGAAGGTGGTGGTTGGCGTTGGAGCTCAAGTAGTGTTGGAGGGAGTTGCTAGTCATGAACGGTCGATTAGGGCAGGGGTTTTGGAGTATAGGGAGTTCGGCCGTAGGAGTAGTTTAGGTTAAGGGTAACTAAAAGTGGTGGTTCAAGGGGGGTGAGCTTCGATGGTTAAGGTTTAAGGGTGGCAATTTAGTTGAGTAGTTAGGGGCTACGACAGCGATTGAGGGTGGTCACGTTTGAGAGCTGATGGAGTGGGGGTTATGATCGTGGTGGTGGTCGAGCTTAGAGTTTGCTAGAGAGAGAAACCCAAGGAGAGAGAGATTGGTAGAGAGAGAAAGTGATTGGGAATGGATAAAGAGAGTATAGGAGTTGATTGTGTTGGTTTTCTATGCTCATTGATGTCCCTAAGCCCCTATTTATACTTGAATTTCAACCCAGTAATAAAGGAAAGCTCGGATCAAAGTTAATGGGAATGGTCGAATTTTCAGTTTTTTCCCAATCTTTGAAGCTCGATTTAAATGCGTAATTGACTGAACTTGGATGTGTTTTCTGTACCAATTCATAGTAAGCTATGTCTAGTTTGCAATTTTGCCATTGATTTGGAGAAATTGCAACAAGAAAGAGTCCAAAAATTGTGCTAAAGTAGGAGGTCCAAAGAGGAAGGTGCTGGAAATCCAGGGAAAATGAAGGAAGGAAGGGAAAAGAGAAGGGAAAGAGAGGAAAACGAAGGGAAAAGGAAAGAAGGGGAGGGAAAAGTGGGCTGATGTAGCGCCACGTCAGCCATGCCAACCAACCTTGGCGTGCCACATGTCATTCATGACATTTAGCAACTGACGTAGTACGCCACGTGATGTGATGTTAGCAGGGCCGTTAAATAAAAGGATGCCACGTGTCAAGACAGGTGGCACAATTAGATCTTGACACGTAGCAGTCCCTGATATGATTGAAAAAAATAAGAAAAAGGCTTTCCTACCTTTGCCAAGTTTCAAACCTAAGATCTCATGCTCAATACTAACGTTATGTCCATATGCTTAACTGTCAGGCCGTTGGCCTGTATCTTTTCCATATATACAATTTAATTACACATATAGACTCGGTCGGTTTAGGCTAAATTTAAATTTAAGTTCGAGTTCAACGGCTCAACTTCTAAACCTAAATTAAAATTAAAAACCTACTCTAATAAAATATTGTTCTTTAAAATTTTTTATTTTTTTCAATTTTGTGGCTTTTCAAAATTTTTTATGTATTTTTCTGAATTTTTCCATTTTTTTGTTTTTTTTTTCTAAATTTCCTATCTTTTACGCTTTTTCCTATTTTCCTATTTTTTTTTTCTATGTTTTCCTAGAACTCCTATTTTTCTAAATTTCTTCATTTTGGAGGATTTTTCCATTTTTTGAAATTTTTTAATCTACGACCCTATAACCTAAACTAAAAAATAAAGAGGTGGGGTAGTGGAAAAATTAGGTGTCTACAAGTGTCTTCAACACTTATGTAATCTGATCACGAGCTTGTACATGTGAATTGATTTAATTTTCTTTATATTTAGCTTCATAAACCTTGTTTTTAATCCAACTTATATTCTTTATTACATAGTTCTTGATATGTAGAATCTATACTTCGTACAGCCAGCACTAGCCCACAACAAAAACTAATAAGGCAAAGCACTATTCGAGTGATAAAAGATACCATGACAATTTCATAGCCTAAGTTGATTTCATCTCACTTCCGTTTATTGTAATGAGTATAATAATCATAGATATTGTATTTTGCGCATTCTATCACGTACCAAGACCCTAAATGAATTGCCACTTGTATTTTACCACTAAACAAACATATATCAATCAGCCCATGAAGAAATACATGAAGCATTATAAATACAAGCCCATTTACGTACCCATAATTTCTACACACACCTTTCTTCCATGATTCATCTTTTAATATTCCCACTCTGGTTTGGCTAAAATGCATGGATAAAGATGAAAGATTGATAATAGAAAACATTCATTGTTGTACAAAGGACATGTGTCACAATTTGGCTTTTTAGGGAAATTTTTTGTTCTGATATTGTCTCTACAAATATACATGCTTCAACCATTCTTTCTTTTACTCTTGACACTATATACGCATATTCCAAAATATATACGCATACTTCAGACGTCAAATTCATCCTCTTACACATCCTTTTGCCTTTCATTCCTCAAACAACCACCTTCCATTTTCATTTCATGTAACATCTTCCCCTTGTTATCTCATTGTTACTTCATTTTTCCTCTTTCTACTATGATTTCTCTATCTATTCCTCCCACATTCACATCTTTTCTCTTTTCGTCATTTCATCACTTTCCTGTATATCTTCCACGCATTTTTCCTTTGATTTCATTTCTCACTCTCTCTCTCTCTAAAAACTTACAGGTACCATCTCACACATAGATCACCACTTCACTCCTTTATTTATTTATTTATTTTTAATTAATTACAGATTTAAGATACTAATGCAGCATACAACACATATCTGCAAAAATTTTAGAGAAACATTATCAAATACACGCAATTTTGTCACTTTCTCTCTCTAGACACCAACAAAGGAAAAGGTACATTTTTTTTTTCTTATTTTGATCTGTTCTATGTATATGTAATTGTGAGAAATAACTTTGTTGAATATATTATGATGCATTGTTGGTTATATTAGTTTTTTAATGTAGTGTTAGTGTATTATATATGTACATGTAATAAGTGGTATAGACACACTTATTTATTGTCGAATCAACTGGCTGAGCTAGTGTATTTTCTATGCAAAAATACTTAGTACCTAATCAATCGTCATAACAAGGTATTTGTAAATTCAATTTTGCTGTTAAATCAATGGTATCCATAAATGTGTAGCTATACATATAATATATGGTTTTTATTGGTATTGTGAATTTTATGAAGTTGATGTGACAAACAAGTGAGAATGAATAATGTGAGGGTACTTTACTATACTAGAGGAAATATTGTGGAAGGAGAGGATAGGGTATGCTATAATAGGTACCTGACAACAGTAATCAAGGTTCCAATTAGAGCAACTTATGATTAATTGATAGGTTGAATATGTAATCATCTTCAAGTTAACATGACGACTCACTAGGTCAAGTTGATTCATAGATGTCCCCTTGAAAAGGGGAGTAAGGACATGTTCAGTGTCATCCTATAAATGAAAACTATGATATCCAATAGCTATAGGCATCTTCCTAAGGACGTGGTGGAGTTAGTAGTTCAATAAAAACGTATATTGAAATTTATGAAATCAACATCCCTCTAACAATTGAGTACAATTATGGAGGATATGATAGCAATGTTGGAATTCAAGTTGAAAGTTAGGTGTTTGAATCTCAGTCGATTCCATCTAATGACATACCTAGTATTGGTCGCATGCCTTATCAAGTTGCGGATACAAATGTAGAGAATGAACTGGTTTATAAAGACATTGTTTCTAATGATATCAATTCTAGTGATGACATTAGTAGAAGTGAAGGAGAAGGATGGCTCCAAGAAATGGAAAAACTCAAGGGTCGAGTAGGAGAAACTATTGGAGGCATGGGTTGACCGCAAATGTGGACATGGTTGGAAGTTTAGAACCCGTACCATTCTAAATGGCAAGTGTTAGGAGTGGACTCGTATCATCTGAGGAGAACATGAATGATGGGGAATGAAGTTTTAACGATAAATTTAAGGTAGGCACGTGGTTTCAAAAGAAAGAACATTTAAAAATGACTGTAAAGATGCATAATGTTTTGACCCATCATAATTTTATAATGAAAAAGTTCAATAGGAGAATCTAGTCTATTAGATGTACTGATTGAGAAAATGGTTACAAATAGAGGCTACAGGCATACTAAAAGAAGCATGCTAGGTTTTTTGTGATAACTAGGTGTAGATATCTCATTTTTACCATTTTTGTTTTAGTATTTTTATTGAGCCAAGTTTAAAAAACAATAAAAATCAAAATTAAAAATTAAAAAAAAATTAAAAATATAAATATAAAGTATCAAGTCGAGTCGATATTAAGTTGAATCGTATCAAGTCAAGTCATATTAAGTCCAGTCATAGCGAATCTAGTCAAGTCAAGTCGAGTCATATCAAGTTAAGTTGAATCGAATATGATGTGTCTCCAAGGTCAGACATACGAAGGAGCACCACAACGAATGAACCAAAATAAATAAGAGAAAGGTTAGCAAAGTTTGGGCAGCTACTAAATGGATATGACACAACACTCGATCCTACTCGGCTAACAATCCACTGAATGTGACACACCAGTACAAACTAAAGGGTCACTCACCACTACTCCCTACTAAAGGGAAAAGATAACAGTTGAACAATAACGAGAACACTAAGGTTGCTCAAAGAGAATAATTCTATATTAAGAGTTGGATCATTGTTTGCGTACAAGGAAAGTGGGGGTTTATATACTTGCCCACTAGGGTTATTTTACATGTATGAAAAGTCAAAAGGGTATTTTACAATTATGTTACATTAGTCATACTAAAAAGGGGTAAAAAGGACAAAGAATATCCAGTACGGAAAGGAAATAATTATTCTGGAAGGTTGTGTTAGAAGGTACATGTCACTTGATGGTTGTACGTCAGAAGTATGA
This sequence comes from Lumnitzera littorea, assembly GCA_024138015.1. Classification (NCBI taxonomy): domain Eukaryota; kingdom Viridiplantae; phylum Streptophyta; class Magnoliopsida; order Myrtales; family Combretaceae; genus Lumnitzera; species Lumnitzera littorea. The sequence continues at coordinate 17,074,996 of JAMXBB010000003.1, read as the reverse complement.
TACACAAACAAAAGCAACAAGTGCTAGGAGTCAGGGGCCGACGTGATCTGGATCAGGTCTAGATTTAATTAGCCAGGCAAAAAGGCCAGCTGTCTTGAAGTCAAACGCCAGTGGGTCAAGTTGGTAGCTCGGTTTAGCTAATTTGGGGCTGTCTTCTAGATTGGGACTTTGCTATTGGGTAGGAGCATGTTGGATACATGTGAGGATCTGAGAGACAGGTCGGTAGGAGGTCGGAACGGGATAGGAGTCTCCATCTCGGCTATGGCTTAGAGCTAGTATTTTCCGTGTAAGCCATTAAAGTCCTTTAGCTCAGCTTCTTATGATCGGTCTAAGGGGGTTGATTCTAATTATCTGCTTGGGGGTCGAAGAGATTTGTCCTCAAATTTGAAGCGATTTTTGCTCGTTCTTCTAAGGTGCTCACAGGGTCTTCTACTAGTCGATAGGGAATTAGATCAAACACGTTGAAGGTATAGGAGACACCATTGTCATTAGGTAACTCGATCTAGTGGGCATTGTGGTTGATCTTCTTCAAGACCTTAAATGGGTAATCAACTCGAGGAGATAGTTTGTTTTGTCTTAAGTGCGAAAATCGCTCACGGCTGAGGTGAATCTATACTAAGTCTCCTAGTTTGAAGGAAATAATTCAGTGGCCTCGGCTACAAATCTCTTGTTGTCTCTTATTGAATTAGGCAATATTCCTCGTAACAGATTGGTATAGCTCATGCAATTCTTAGGCTCTATCTACTCCGAATTGACTTTCTTCAATAACTGTTGGGGTACCAATCATATCTAGGGGAATGATAGGGTTAAGGCCATAGACGACCTCAAATGGGGTCTTCCTAGTAGTGCTATGGATAGTTCAGTTGTATGCAAACTCCACAACAGGTAGGCACAAATCACAATCCTGTAGGTTCTTTCCTACGACAACTCTGAACAGATTACCTAACGTCCTATTTACTACTTCAGTCTAGCCATCAATCTGAGGGTGGCTATTGGAGCTAAATACAAGTTTAGTCCCAAGTCTTCTCCACAGAGTTTTCCAAAAATAGCTCAAGAATTTTGTGTCCCGATCTGAGACAATCCTCTGATATACTCCGTGTAGTCGAACAATCTCCTGCAAAAACAAATCAACAATATATAGAGCATCGTTAGTCCGATGGCACGGAATGAAGTGCGCCATCTTACTGAAGTGGTCCACTACAACAAAGATAGAATCTTTTCCTCTTGGTGTTTGAGGCAACCCTAGGACAAAGTCCATGCTAAGGTCAACCCATGGTAAGATAACCATTGGTAGAGGCATGTGCTCTCCATAAGGTTCTCTCTTTCCCTTAGTGCGCTTACATACTTCACAACAACCGACTACCTTATGGACATCTTTGGCCAAACCTAACCAGTAAAAATTCTCCTTTAATAGATTAGCTGTTTTGACCTCCCCAAAATGGCTTGAAAGTCCACCGCTGTAAGCTTCCCAAACCAACAATTCTCGTGTGGAGCAGTTTGGAATACATAGCTTGCAATCCTTGAACAGAAAGCCATCCTTAAGATAATATCCTCCAACAACTACCCCCACTCAACACTGTTCAAGAATGGGACCAAAGTGAGGGTCAGCAGCATACTGTTCGTAATGAGTGAGAATCCCAATAATTTTGTCTGCAAAGTGGTCAGTAAAGTTTGCCGTCGTGATAGAGCATCAGCGACCACATTTGTACTCCCCTTCTTGTACCAAATGACGTATGACAACCCTTCCATTAATTCCAACCATTTGGCTTGACTCTTCGAGAGCTTGTTCTAACTCCCCAGATGCTTCAATGATTTGTGGTTAGTATAAATAACAAACACTCAAGGCAGCAGGTAGTGTTGCCAAATAGTGAGGACTTAGAAAAGAGAGTACAACTCCTTCTTGTACACAGAATAGTTTAGGGCCGAGCTACTCAATTTCTCATTGTGGTAAGCGACGAGCCGTCGTTCTTGCATCAGGACAACACCAATTCCAATTCCCGATGCGTCGCAATCTAGTTCAAAGGGCTTGTTAAAATCCGGTAGTGATAAGATAGAGGCTAAGGTAAGCTTCTCCTTGATCTCCCTGAAGCTTTACTTAGCTCGATCGCTCCACCTGAACCCTTCATTCTTCTTTGTCAGCTCGATCAATGGGGCAGCTATTATACTGAAGTCCTTAATAAATCGCCTATAAAAAGAAGCTTGGTCATGGAAACTTCAAACCTCGGTAACATTCTTTGACGTCAGCCATTCCAGAACAACTCAAATATTTTCTTCATCTACTCAAATTCCTTCCCCTGATACTACAAACCTTAAGAATATCACTTCTCTCTAACAGAACATGCATTTCTTTACATTCCTATACAACTTCTTAGCTCGCAAAATGTCAAATACTTCATGAAGATGTTGAACATGGTCATTCAGGTCAATACTATATACCAAAATGTCATCAAAATATACAACCACACATCTTCCAATCAGAGGGCGCATCACATGGTTCATTAACCTCATGAATATGCTCAACGTGTTAATAAGTTCGAATGGCACAATTAACCATTCGTAGAGTCCGTGCTTAGTCTTAAAGACAGTCTTCCACTCATCCCCTGGTCTCATACGAATCTGATGGTAGCCACTTCGCATGTCATTCTTTGAAAATATCCTTGCACCATGAAGCTCATTTAACATGTCATCGAGCCTCAGTATCGAGTATCTGTACTTAACAGTATTTCTATTGATTGCTTGGCTGTCAATGCACATGCACCATGATCTATCCTTCGACTTGGCTAGTTCGTGGATGTCTTCTAGATTAAGACCTCGCTATTAAGCAGGAGCATGTTAGATACACGTGAGGATCTGAGAGACAGGTCGGTAGCAAGTCGAATCAAGATGGGAGTCCCCATCCCGACTATGGCTTAGAGATAGTATTTTCCATATAACCCTTAAAGTCCTCTAGCTCGACTTCTTATGATTGGTCCATGGGGTTGATTCCTATCATGAATCATGGGGGTTAATTCCTATCATGAATCATAGGCCAAAAAGGAGGAAAATGCCTTTATTGTAGCATAGATTGGGATAATGTTATTTCTATCAAATATGGTCAAATCCATTATAGGGTAGCCAAGCTAGTAACTCAATTTTTAGATGGTAAATCTTATATACCGGCGTTATTGGTAGAATAATTTAGGATACTCACCTACTTGAGGAAGCAAGGGGCATGGGTATTTTATAGCTAACCCTACAATCCTTACCGTATGGTTTCTCAATTACACACAAGGGTATGGAGGGAATCTTCTCAAAGCGTCCCTGACTGAAAATGTGAACCTGATTAACAATTTTTCCTATCACCTTGAGGTGCCAAATGAAGCTCAATTTAAAGGGTGGGTGTTAGTCATAAGAAAGATGTAACCGGTAGATTTTATGTAGATAGCTATGTAGAGTAATTGTACTCGAGCCATCCTAGGGTGCGTCAATTATGCAGGGGTCCCTCTTATCAGATTTACGGGTTATACAAGATATTTCCCAGCTTATATCACCAGACAGCTGGGTCTGCTTCAAGAGATAGCATATAGAGATTCCTTGGATGTTGTCGCATTGAGTTATCAAGACCCTTACTTACCCACGGCTACTTTAATTCAACAACTGGTAAAAATCGTGAAGCTGTGGGAATGGAGGGAAGTCAAGAAGATAGTCAATATGGGAACAATAAAAGGTAAAGTCGGAGAATATCGGGCTACCAAGCAGTTCATCTATGATCAATTGTAGAAGACTAGAAAGATAAGGTATGAAGCTCTAGACGTATTCAAACATGAGCCTGGGCTAAAATATCTTTTACCTACCGAGCAGGCTTATCAAGACACTATACGAGCCAAAGTTGAAGCCCAATTCCAAGAATGCAAAAGAATCTTTGAAGAATTAAAGATGGAGAATGGGATATTGCTGAGAGAGAATCAATTCTTGAAGAGTCAGATTCGAGAAAGAGATGTTACAATCTGAAGGCTTATGAGAGAAGTTGATGAAGCCCGTCCTAACTAGATCCATTGACTTTTTATATATATAGGATTTGATTTTTTTTTAGAAAGATTAGTTAGAAGTTTGTTTCTTTTTCTCTTAGTCCATTATACAGCTTAGATTTTGCGATTATTAATAAATTTGCAACTTCATTAAATGAAAATCTTTATTGATTACGCAGTCTTTTGGTCATAAAGAATGAAAAAAAAAAACAACTAAAAAGAATAAACAAAAAAAAATAACAAAGAGAAAAACAAAAAAAAAAAAAGAAGCAAAAAAAGGAGAAGTAAAAAAAAAAACAAAAAAATTTAGTTCACAAAGATATCTAAAACTTGGGTTTTCATTTAGGATTTCAAAGATAGCGCCCAAGCAAGTAAACTTAGTTAGAAGCCCAATATTCACTCATTCTAAGGTAAGAATGTCAACACAAGGTATTGAAAACATTAGTCAAACTGAGCATGACTCGAGAATTCAACCCTACAAGAAAACATAAACAAGATGGCTGAACAAATCCAGGCTCTTACTTGAGTTATTAGAATTCTCAATGATAGATAAGCATCTTAGCTCAACCCAAATCGGAATGTAAAAGAGACCCCTCCTGTAACTACCCAGCCGAAACTCCTTCCACCGAGGTATTGTCCGCTTTGGCATGAAACGCCGCACAGTTTTGTCCCTTGGTGCAGCTGCTTTCCAGGAGGTCACCCATCCTAGGATTGCTCCAGCATGAGCACGCTTAACTCTGGAGTTTCGACGTACTCCGAGCCGCTACACCAAAAGGCGCCTCGATGATTAAAGTTCCTCTCTCCAGGCATGTAAGGGGTATTACAATCCACCCCCCTTACAGAACTGACGCCCTCATCAGTTTCGTTACACAAGCCCAAGACAACCACCAGGCAGGGCCACGCCCTTCCGGCTGGTGGATTGCTCTGATACCATTCTGTAACTACCCAGCCGAAACTCCTTCCACCGAGATATTGTCCGCTTTGGCATGAAACGCCGTACGGTTTTGTCCCTTGGTGTAGCTGCTTCCCAAGAGGTCACCCATCCTGGGATTACTCCCGCATGAGCACGCTTAACTCTGGAGTTTTGACGTACTCCAAGCCGCTACACCAAAAGGCGCCTCGATGATTAGAGTTCCTCTCTCCAGGCATGTAAGGGGTATTACACCTCCTCCTGAATTGGAAGATGCAAAATCAATTCCAAATGCTGAGATATGGAGGAAGGAGATTGAGGAAAAACACCAAGAGATTGAAAGGAAGTTTTTGTAGAAATTGACCGAAAAGATGAAAACCCTAGAAATAGTTAACAGGTTTGAACGGATGGGGGTGATCAACTTGCTAATATATGAAGATGATGATTTCCTAAAAAGATTGAAGGTGCCAAAATTCAAGAAGTATGATGGGACTGGCTACTCAAAACTCCACACTAAGTTGTACATCAAAAAAATGGGGAAATACATGAAGTATGACAAGGTGATGGTCTAGACCTTTCAAGATAACTTAATTAGGCCTGCTTTAACTTGGTATGCCCAATTGGACTTAAACAAGATCGATACTTAGGATAAGTTAGCCTAGGCTTTTTACAACCAATATAAGTTCAACATTGAAGTAGCCTCATCCATGTAGGATCTAAATAATCTATGAAAGAAGGCTAATGAAAGCTTTAAGGAGTATGCTTAGAGATGGAGGGGCATGGCAGCTAAGGTGACACTAACCTTAATAGAAAAGAACTTGACTTTGCTTTCATTAACACTCTTGGAAGCCCATAATACCAACATTCGGTAAGACACCCTATCTCTAACTTTGTAGAAATTGTAGTCTTAAGGTGCCGAATTGAGGATGCTATCGTTACTGGAAGGCCTCCCAATCTTGAAGCAATTGAGAAGAAGATGCCTCCTACGAAATTTTCCAACAAAGCCAAAGAAGCTACTATAAGAGTTATCAATATTGGCAACCTTGTCAGATCTATAGCCTCAGTAGCCATGATTGGAGGATCTAATCCCCGCCGAATCCAAATCAGAATAACCGCCCATAAAGGAGATAGTTTTCTCATATTCCCATTCCTTTAAGCCAAGTTCTTGCACAACTAAGGAAAGAGAATATTCTGACATTTTAAATACCGAAGGAAGGACAAAGACCAAGAGATTATAACTCGAAGCTTCGTTGTGACTATCATTTAGGGCAAGTGGGGCATTCTACGGACTAGTATTGGAGACTTAGACATAAGATCCAAGATCTTATTAATGCAAAATTGGTTCAATTGGATTTCATTCAGACTCTCGCTCCTAACATAGGCAACAATCCTCTACCGAATCATAGACGCTCGATCAATATAATCAGCGCTAAAGTGTCTAAACCCAAGGTTAATCTGGATAATCTCCCTATCACTATTAAGGAGGTGGCATAAAATCTTATGCAAGTTAGATACTTGCAGAATATGAATCTCAGAGATAAAACCTGGACTAAACTAGCAATATATCAATTGCTGAAGGATGGGAAGATAAAGAAAGTTAATATTATAGCCATGACGATTCCAAAACCACAAAAGAGAAGTACTCAAAAGGAGCTTAAAGAAAAGTATGAAGCTAAAGATCCGATGGTTGACACCTTAGGAGAGCCGTCAGGAAAGTTTGAGTATTTGGTCAATTATGCCAGTTCACCTGCAACATATGCTAATGAACCGCCCACTAAATGGGGTCCCGAATTTGACTAAGAGGACAAACTTATTGCAAAGGCAAAGAAAACAGCTAAGATGGTTAAAATGATTAGAGATGGGCCTAAGCCATTGGTTTTTAGTACTATGGGAAGACTAAGAAGGCTAAAGAATTGGGTAAGCCTAAGAAAATTGCTTTCCATGTCCTAATAGCTCCAAAGAATTACAAAGTAGCCCCTTTGAATTACTAAACGGTGAATTGAATAGGTAAGTCCTTATCACCTATGGTCGGTGGGCTTACTTGCTCAGGACGAGTCTATGACCAGAACAAAGAGGCCAAGAGGAAGACTACTGTGGAGGAGGCTTCTCGAAAGATCTTTGAAGATACGGATGAGAAAGATCAAAATGTTGCCAAAAATATAGTGAAAGCTAGTGAGTATAAGATTATGAATCGGCTAGCCAAAGTATCGACCTAGATTCCCTTAATAGGCTTACTATTATCATCAGATACTCACCGAAAAGCTTTGATCAAAATTTTGAAGGATGTCAAAGCACTTAAAGGAGTTTTCACTGAGAAGCTAGGATTGGTGGTTAATTCAATATTTGCAATGGATTGAATTTCATTCTCACCAGATCAACTAGGCAAAGAAGGAGACTGGTATATAAAGCCCCTTTTCATAGTAGTCAAGTGTGCAGGGAAAGTAGTTGCTTAGGTGCTGATAGATAATGGGTCTTCACTAAATGTGTGTCCATTGATGACACAAAATTTACTTAGAGTAGATTCAATCGAGATAAAGCCCAATTTGATTTCAGTATGGGCTTTTGATGGTTCAAAGAGGGAGATAATTGGAAAAATTGGGCTACAAGTTAAGATCGATTCACAGATGTTTACTATTCCATTTCACAAAGTTTACTATTCCATTTCAAGTCCTAGATATATCGCAAACTTTCGATCTTTTATTGGGGATGCCATGGATTCACTTAACCGGGGCAATACCGTCTAGTCTACATCAGAAAGTGAAATTTATAGCCAATGAGCAATTGGTTACCATTCTTAGGGAGCAAGATTATGAGATTTATAAAGAGATAACTATTCTGTATCTCGGTAGTGAAGAATCGGAGGAATCGGGGTTACAAATTTTTTACAAGGTCAGCATGATTGAAGTGTCAAGCTAGGGGACACGAGGTCACTTGGAACAACCTAAGCAGCAAATTGGAACATTTGGGCTTAGATATGAGCCTACTGAAGAAGAGATCTAAGAAATGAAAGCCAAACTAAAGGCAAGAGGGGAGATCAGCTACACCATGCTCATATGGATTTTCTAGACATCCGTTAGACATTCTCAATACCAGCATGTGTTCAAGAACCCAAAGTAACCAGTTTATTCAAGGCTTTGGCTCAATAATGCAGTATCAAGGAGGAAGATATTGGCATCCCAGTTTTCTTATACAACTAGTTTTCCGTTCCTGTTAATAGGTCTCTTTAGAATAGCAATATTTGACCAATTAGGAGCATTTGATTTCAATAATTAGTTTGATTAGTTAGGCCTTTTTTTTCTTTTAGACAATTTGAAATTCATTCAATAAAATTAGTTCATTTCTTTCCATCAATTCTTCTTTGTTATTTATTCGTATCCTTTTGCTTTTTATTTTCTTTACTCTTCAGATCCGATAAAAACGATGAACATAATGGGTATCCCGCGCCTGTAAATGATGAAAATGATGAAAGTACCAATATCACCTTTGGCCCTGTTAGGTTAGACATCGAAGATGATATTGAGACTCTAAACAAAATACAAGAGAGTTGCCGTCAATTTGAATAGAGTAGAGTGATTATTGACGAACTGATGTTTCTAATTAATTTGGGGACAAAAGAGAATCTACGAAACTTGAAAATTGGCAGTAATTTGGTAGATAATGAAAAACAGGAGTTATTAGATTTGTTATCAGAATACCTAAACATATTCGCTTAGTCCTATGAGGACATGCCCGATTTGGATTCATTCATCGTAGTTCGTAAGTTGTCAACAAGAGAAGCTATTAAACCAAAAAGGCAAAAGCTTAGGTAGTTTAGGCTAAATATACTCCTTAAAATAAAAGAAGTGAAGAAACTACTAAAAGTTAGGTTCATAGAAGTATTAGATTATCCTGAATGGGTAGCTAATGTGGTGCTAATGCTAAAGAAAAATGGAAAAGTTAGGTTATGTGCGGGCTTTCACGATTTAAACCAAGCAACACCTAAGGATAACTTCCCTTTGTAACACATTAACATATTGGTGGACAACACGGTCGAAAATTATCTTTTCTCATTTATGGATGGTTTCTCGGGCTATAATCAAATCAAGATGGCAGAAGAGGATAAAATCAAAACCACCTTCATTACTACTTAGGGAACATTTTGTTATAGCATGATGCCTTTCGGGTTGAAGAACAATGGGGCAACTTATCAGTATGTTATGGTAGCTTTGTTTCATGACATGATGCATTAGGAAATCAAATTTTACGTAGAAGATATGATCGCCAAATCTAAGGAGGGTGGAAATCATGTTGATATTTTGGGTAAGCGGTTTGAGTGGTTAAGGAAGTTTCAACTGAAGCTGAATCTAGAAAAGTGTACCTTTAGAGTAACCTCAGGCAAATTGTTGGGTTTTGTAGTTAATAGAAGAGGGATAGAGGTGAACCCAAACAAAGTCAAAGCAATCATAAACATACCTACACCAAAAACTGTAAAAGAAGTAAGTGGATTGTTGGGGAGGTTGAATTACATTGCTCGATTTGTATCACAATTAACTGATAGATGCAAGCTATTATTTAAACTTTTAAGGAAGAATACAACGATAGAATGGGATGAAGAGTGTAAGCAAGAATTTGCTAAAATCAAAGAGTATCTCATGAACTCTCCAATACTAGTCACTCCTACACTGAAACGGCTATTGATTCTCTACTTAACGATTCTTCTTGAATCAATGGGATATATGTTGGGGCAAAGAGATGAAACAGGCATAAAGGAGCATCCTATATACAACTTAAGCAAAAAATTTACAAAAGGCGAGCAAAAATACTTAAAAGTGGAAAGAACATATTGTGCCTTAGTATGAGTGATGCATAGGCTCAAGGAGTATACTCTCTATTATTCAGTAGAGTTGTCGACCAAACATGACCTATTGAGGTATTTAGCTGAAAAGCCGGCATTGATTGGGAGAATCTCGAAGTGGCAGATGCAACTCTCTGAGTTTGATATCAAGTACATGAGTCAGAGTTCAGTCAAAAGGCAAGCAATGGCCAATCAATTGACAAAATACCCATTAGAAGATGAGGATGATGATTTAGAAGCACAATTTCCTGACGAAAATGTGATGGTCATGAATAAACTGAGTGGTGAGAAATCGGAATAGAGAATGCATTTTGATGGAGCAGCCAATGTGTTTAGATGTGGAATAAGAGCAGTACTAGTCTCACCTAAGGGTAATCATTTCCCTGTAGCAGCCAGGTTAGTGTTTCCATATATGAACAACATAGCAAAATATGAAGCCTATATTTTGGGGCTTAAAATGGCGCTAAACATAAGGATACAGAGGCTTAAAGTATATGGAGATTCTTCTCTTATAATTCTCTAGATCTTGGGAGAATATAAGACAAAAGACGAGAAGTTAATACCTTATCATGAGCATTTAAGCAAGCTGATTGAAAGATTCCAAGAAATTTCATTCACTTACATTCCAAGAACCCAGAATCAATTTGCTGATGCACTTGCCACGTTAGCATCAATAGTGAAAGTCACGAATGGGATAGAAATTCAGCCTCTAAAAATTGAGGTGGAGGAAAAACTGGCTTTTTGCCTAACAGTTGAAGAGAAACAATCAAAAAAGCCCTGGTATTATGATATCAAAAGGTTACTTCAAACGAATGAGTTCCCTGATGAGGCTGATAAGAACGATAGAAAAGCTTTAAGGAGATTAGCTACTCATTTTCTATTAAGTGGAGCTACACTATACAAAAGATTACCAGATGTAACATTGCTAAGGTGTGTAAATGAAGAAGAAGCCAAGAAATTGATGAAAGAAGTTCACGAAAGAGTCTATGGTCCTTACATGAATGAGTACATGTTGGCTAGAAAAATCATGAGGATGGGATATTTTTGGATGACAATGGAATCATATTGTATCAGATACATAAGATACTATCACCCGTGTCAAGTATACGCTAACAAAATCGACACTCCTCCCCAAGAGTTTCATGTGTTGTTAGCTCCTTAGCCTTTCTCAATGTGGGGAATGGATATGATTGGTTCAATTTCGCCAATAACTTCAAACGAGCACAGATCCATTCTAATTGCAATTGACTATTTTACTAAGTAGGTAAAAGTAGCGTCATATGCCACAATAACCAAAGGAGTGGTGGTCAGGTTCTTGAAAAGAGACATTATTGCAAGATACGATGCACCTGAGTCTATTATTACAGACACCAGGATAAATTTGAACAATAAGTTAATGGCTAAGGTATACAACCAATTCAAGATTAATCACAAAAACTTAACTCCGTATCGACCATAAATGGGTGGGGCAGTTGAAGTCGCTAATAAGAATTTCAAGAGAATCATTGAAAAGATTGGCATGAGATGCTTCCCTTTACTTTCATGGCTTACAGAACCTCAATCAAAACCTCTACAAGTACAACACCTTATTCATTGGTGTATGGAACTAAAGCAGTACTACCGGTAGAAGTAGAAATACCTTCGTTCTGAGTGTTGATAGAAACTCAACTCGATGAAGCAGAATGGGTGAAAAAGTGAATGGAGCATTTGAATCTCCTAGATGAGGGGAGACTTGCTACGATATGTCATGGTCAGTACTACTAACAAAGGATGATTCAAGCTTTTAACAAGAAAGTACACCCGAGGCACTTTAAGGAAGGAGACTTAGTATTGAAGAAAAGATTGTCGAATGCAAAAGACCCTGAGGGCAAGTTTGCTCCGAATTATGAAGACCTATGAAATGGGTATTATATGGAGGTACATTAGTGTTGACAGAAATGGATGGCACGGAATCAAGGGGACCTGTGAATTCAAATGCAGTCAAATTGTATTATCCATGAAAACTAAGTTCAATAAAGATTTCAATTTTTCTTGTGAATTATTTGTGGTTAATCTTTCATCGTTTGCAAGTAAAGTTGATGTCCATAAATGTTCGCGAATTCGAATGGTTATCGACCAACAAACACTTTACCAATTATTGTATACCATAGCCTCAAACACTTAAACACCAGACACTTACTAATGAATTTAAGTCACCAAGCAAATTGAAATCAAATGTTATTAATGATTTAATCTTGTTTCTATTAAAAAGAGATCATAGAGCAAGTGGAAATTGAGACTTAATGATGATAAAAGCAAAATCAAGACATGAGTATGGTACAATTAAGCAAAAGGTTTCAATCATGAAGAAGACCTTATTCAAAGAATAAAATAGAAAAAAGAAAAAAGAAAAAAGAAAAAGAGAAGAGAGAAAAGAAAGAAGAAAAAAAGAAAAAAAAACAGAGAAAAAGGAAAAGAAAAAAGAAAAAGAAAGAAGAAAAGAAGTAAGCAAAATGCTTTGGTGATATTCTACTGACTAAATGAGTGAATGTCGGGAGTTAATATGAGGTATACCGATTGGTTGCTATATGTGAGATTCTTTATTCCTAAGAAAAATAATCCTAAAAGTCTTTGAAAGAGATTTAGGAGAATTAAAAGTTTTTGAAATCTTAAAGAGATCTATTCTCTTCAGATTGTTCACTAAACCAAAAACAAGGAATCTCGAAGAGATCTATCCTCTTCAAACTATCTATAAAATCAAAAGAAATCTCGAAGAGATCTATCGTCTTCGGATTGTTCACCAAACTAAAAGAAATCTCAAGGAAATCTATCCTCTTCGGATTATCCACCAAACCAAAAGAAATCTCAAAGAGATCTATCATCTTTTAATTATCTGCCAAACAAAAACAAGTTAGTTAAATCACCAGTGGTTTTAGCCCTATCCCTCCAAGATAAACTCCCTCAAATTTTTTACCCTATCCTTCTAAGATAGGCACCCCAATTTTATTGCCATATTCCTTCAAGATGAGCCCTCTAACCTTTTCCCATTCATTTGTCCCGTCCTTTCAAAACAGGATATTTATTCATTACATCGATCTTTCGAGTCAATATCCTTCTTCAAGATGAAACACAGCTCAACTGACCTTTCAAGTCAATAATCCTTAAAGTAAGGTCTGGTAAAAATGAGCATCTTTTTTATCTTTGTAGCAAAGTTCTAATCAAACTTCCTACAAAGAGAGGCAATTGTAAACACCTCATTTTTATCATTTTCATTTTAGTATTTTTATTGAGCCAAGTTAAAAAATAATAATAAATAAAATTAAAAAGATAAAAAATATATATAAAGTGTCAAGTCGAGTCGATATCGAGTCGAATCGTATCGAGTCAAGTCATATCAAGCTCGGTCATATTGAGTCGAGTCATAGCGAGTCTAATTGAGTCAAGTCAAGTCGTATCAAGTTAAGTTGAATCAAGTTAGATCGTTTAGTATCGAATCGGATAATGGTAAGTGATCAATTTAGTAAATTCTAAGTCATTGAGAAATTGGGCTTCACAAAAATATTTTGGCCCAATCCAATATAAAATAGATTTATATCTAGTTTATATTAGGCTAAAATAGACCTAGAATTTGTTAAATAGATTATTGAGCTAAATCAAATTGGATCGAATCAAGCCTGGAAAATAGAAAGCCCAAATTAAGTAAAAGTTTCTAGAAGTTAAGTTAAATCTTCAAACAATCGTTATTGTATCTTCCATATCTTCGATACAAAGATACAATTGAGGGTATTCTAAATAGAACTTCAGTGGTAGACTTAAGGAAGGTTTTCATTACACATCCCACAATTACACAACCTACATTCATTATTAACCCTATCCCATAATTCACAACACAATCCCTTAACCCAATCCATCATCTACAACACTGCACATGACTATCCCAATATTACCCCACGACCGAACACCTTCGCCTAAATCACAAACTCCACACGACCAATTTACCCTACACTCACACGTCCTAGGCCTAAACAATATGCCCCTTCAACAAACATGCACTCACACACACATCCCTACCCCTGACTAATTGCTACCTTCTGGACCAATCCATACCACCAATACAACACCTGATCAACAACCCCACACACTCGAAGACCCTCAATCCTGACTGATAGCTCTATACCCTCATCACCAACCCACTAACTGAAACAGCAACAGACAAACAGCACCTAACTCAATTGACCAACAATTAGCAGTAGTAGCAGTCCAACACGAGCACTCTCTCGCCTTCATACGCAGCCCATGACCGCATATCTCCAAGATAAGGACACAACTCCATTAACATGATTAGTAGTTGCACACATTCACCGCTGCCCCACATACACCATCTCAATCCAACACGCCACCGACACATTACACTCGCACCAAACTAACCATGTCCCACAAAACACTACACACGCGAAGACCCCCTGAACAACAATTCACTTGCTGCCACCGCCTTACACGCACGCGTTGATCACACAAGTCACTTTGGCACTTGATCCACGGTCACGAACATAATGAACGTCTGCTCACGCAATCCAACACATGATCACACGTGACACAAATGGTTTAGGTAAAAAATTATTTTTAGTTATTTTATTTTATTGGGTAATTTAATTATTTTCTTTTTACTAATTTATTTTTTTTAAGTGTTGGTTTTTTATTATTTTCATATTGCTTATTTTTTAGATAATCTCAATTTTTAATAGATTCAGTTAAATTATGTTTTTAGTAAAATTGCACTTTTTAAAAAATAAGCATATTTACGAGAGCCATATCTTCGAAAAAGATACGTATTTTACATTTAAGATCTAAAAAAGATACGTATCTTGTGATTGAGATTTAAAAAAAGATACGTATAAAAATACATATCTAGATCATATCTTCAACATATCTTGTAGTTGAAATTTAGAAAAGATATATATCCAGATTATATCTTAACATATCTTACATGTAGAGTTTAGAAAAGAAATTTTTTTACACATAATGATTTTAAAAAATGAAAATAAAAAAAATCTTAATCCTATTTTTTTAAAAAGATTTAGTTAGTTATGGTTTTTTCTTAGATTCTAGAAATTATATTTTTTAGGTTTTTTTTTAAATAAATAAATGGTTACAAATGTAAATCTAGCTCGATTTTCAAAATAAAAAGAATCAACCTACTAAATATTTTATTAAAAAAACTATGTTAGTTTGATCCCGACTAGTAAGTACGTAAGCACCTTCAAGGCAACCGTATAAAAAAATAAAAAAAAAAACTTTTTTTTCCTTTTTCTTAGAAATTCGTAATAAAAAATAATAAAAAATTCATTTTAGTTATATTTTTACATATTTGTATATATCTTAGTATTTTTAGAAAAATATAAAAATAAAGCCCATTAATTGATTTTTTTTATTTTTACATGATGACTTAGTCTTAATAAGTTAGCTCCCGAACCTAGTTTTTATGGTTTAATTTTCTAAAAATTATTTTTTTAGAAAATACATAGATCAGTAGCCTTGAAAACCCTAATTTCACTTTTTTACCAGTTTGACTAGTTGATGACTCCAAAATATTTTAAATATGTTTTAAAACACTTTTTTCTAAGAAAAATGTTTTCTTAATTTTATATCAAGTAATCTATATTAAGTAGGATAAGCTTAATATAGGCTAAATTAAGCGAAACCGAAATAAGGCTCGATACTAGGTTTATGGGCCTATACATGTACTTAAGTCCTGCTATTAGCTAGGACTACCTCCAAATGGATTCAACCATTTTGTCTCACTTTATTATTAAAGAAGTACAAAAACCATTAAGCATTAAGGTGAAACATCTTCAAGCCACCATTTGCAAGCAGTACTAATATACTATACACATAAAGAGAGTCTAGGGGTAAACAATGCCATCCAACAACTTAGGAGTATCCATCTAGGTGAACCACTCGTGCTTAGTCAAAATATGGAGCATAACAACTCCTCACTGCATGAGCCACAACATTGAGGCGACGTTGAGGACATAAATGTGGATGAGGTAGAGGTTAGGAATGTAGACAAGCCAATTTGGAGATTCAAGATGATCGGTCCCCTTCATATTACCCACCCCCACCCCCATCCCCAACTACACCACACCCCTTCCCTCCGATGTCTCTTGCAACACGTCCTTTCCATTTTCAAACACCATCTAGAAAGACCTCTAGCAATCAAATTTAGACTCCCCCTACTCTATTTATGAAACAACCTAGATATCATGACATAGACATTGGCAAAGGGGTTACGTAGGTCAACCCTACTCCGATCCCTATGTATTACACCTACTTTGATACCTTCTCAAGGGATGGAGCATAAATCACATAATTAGACACAAGTAGGATGGTGTAGTGTAACCCCAACCTAATATAGATACACAGGAGACGTATGCCTATGCATACAAATGAAGAAAGTAGTAGTAAATTGTGATTATTTGTAATTATTGACCATTTAGACTGTAATTGACTTTGTACATAATTTGTACATATTGTTAACTTTTATTTTACTTACTTATGTTTTCTCAACTTTTTATCCATCAAAGATTATGCTTGTTAGTGTTAACGATTGATAAGTAACTACATTGAATGGTTTTTTGCTTCAATATATATTAAGGAGTTTAATAGTAGCAAACTTTTATTTGTTCAAGTCTAGATTGTATAGGAATCTTTTAAAGAAGATTGGGTAGCTGTGAAGCATAGTGGCTTTGGATTTCTTCGGGGTTAAACTTACCTTGACTTTGCAAGTATTCAACTAAGCTGTATGCATTTAGGTTGTTTGTTGTATAATATAGGGTAGAAGGTTTATCTGATAAAATCACCTCTTAGAGACACAATTGAACTGAAATCATCTTTTCAAGAGGTAATTTCAAATACAATAGTCCTAAGATTATTAACTCCATGCTTTACCATAAGAATATGATTGCGATTTTCTTTGAGTTTTAAATAATAAGTTCATGTCTTGTTAACATCTATTAATTGTTTTTTTTTCCCCCTTTCTTTCTTATATTTCAAAATAAATCTTATTTTTCTCTCCAAGTAAAAACAAAAATTTCTTTATATAAAAGAAATCTTTTAGAGGAGAACAATTTTTCATGGGGCAAGGCATCTAAATATACCAGCCAAGCAATAATCGCAGTAAAGTAAAACTTTACCCATTAGTCTTCCAAGGCAATTAATAGTAGTAGGATTAAGAATGTGAAAAATCTCGATTTGCCTCATATGACTATACAACTAATTTGCACCACACGAAAGAAAATAGAGGACTTACAATAAACTGCGTTTAAACAAATTGAAGCTTTTGAAAAGCTATTTATGTTAGCTTTAGTATGTAGGAATTGTTGAAATATAATGGAATAGCATCAAATTAGAAACGGAATGACTAATTAATTTCTGTGTTTAGAAACTTTCACAACATTATTGTTTTCATTTTAATATTATGGATTTTTCTACAGTCTCATATATACTTTCAACGGGATTAGTCTCACTCTCTATCTTACCTTTAATTTAGTATTTATTAGATTTGAATTATTGAAATAATTGTGTTTTCAACGGTTCAAATCTAATTGATATTTTATCAAAAGTAAAATGAAGGGTTGGACTAGTCTCATCAAAATAGCAGATGGGATCACAAAAGTTCCGTTTTAGTATATTGGAAATGGAATGAAATGTTATGTCAAATTGTCCCTCTTAGGTCCCACTAATCTACTCAACCCACAAGGCCTATTAACCCATTATGTTTTCACCCACAATGCTCTCAATTTGCATACGGTCCTAATTAAGGGTAAGTGTGGATGGGTTTGATTTGGTTTTCCTTCCTACCCAAATTAAACCACAAAAATGTGGTTCAATTTTTTATAACTTTAAATCAAATCATACAGTTTAGATTAGGAATTTTTCCAAGCCATAAAACATCGATTTGGTTCAGATTGATTTACAGATTAAACCATATCTTCTAGTTTAAAAAAATATATTTACGAAACATGTAATCTTATATAAAAAGTATTAAATTGATTTAAAAATAATAAGTAATATCACAATAGAGATTGATAAAATTAATATTCATGTGGCTAAAAATTTCAAATATTTATTAATAGTTAATTTCATTTATAAAAATAGCATATTGTAGAAATTTTAAGTTAAACTATATATATAATTTATACATTATGGCAAATAAAAGTTCAATATACATACATTTCAATAAATGTAAATAAAAAATTCTTTTAATGTTATATTATAACAAAATATGTTCTTTAGTTGAAATAAAATATTACTATTTTTCTTATAAAACAATTTGATTTGGTCTTATGGATTGGTTTGTTTTATCCTTCTAAACTAACCATAAATTTTCAATTTAATTTAGATTAAGAATTTTCTAAACCAAATTGTAAGAAAAATCATATTTTCAATTTAGTCTGATTTGATTTATGAATCAGTTCAATTTGATAGATTTTTTTACCTATCCCTAAACCTAATCCCCTTGAAGACCCTTAACACTCCCAAGTTGACATTAGAATGACCGAACTGAAGTACAAAGGCACCTCACATAGACCAAACCCCCTCTTGCCAATTATCATAGCCTGAATGGTTCAAGTACAACTTAAAGGACAAATGTTGATTAGACAAGACTACACTTCTCGTCAATGGCGATTTACTAACTGACAACTTAATGCTAGAGAGAAGATCTACCTAAAAAGAAGGATAACCAATCATACGGCCTAATCCCAAAGGCCTAGTTCCTCTAATATAACCTTTTAGGTGGCATTATAGATTGGGAACAACCCAATAGACTCATAATAGGCTATCAACCTGAACCCTCTGTCTTTATTTATATGCTTGAGTATTGGTATTGAAAAGCTTTCATATTCTTTATTGGCCTTCTCACTGATGTGAACATTATGGTACCAAATCAAAGCCACCTCAAACGCATTCTTAGCTTATATCACTCCAAAAAATTAGAGTTCTAATAGGAAATAAAAATTCTTACAAAAAGGTATAAATTTCCTACAAAAAGCTATCATAGGGAATAATTGTGCTACAATGTTTTGCTAGAAGAATGTCTCAATTTAAAACCCATAGTAAGGATACTTCCATACAAGAAATCAATAGAGAAATCATACTTACAGATCCCTTTTATAAGGATATACCCATTTTATTTAAAAATAGAAAAATACTTTCCATATGAACATCTTTCTACGGAAACCCTAAAATTTAAAAAAATAATAATAATGAAAGATTTTGTTCTTATTTAAAGAACTTAGATATACAAACATATAATTTCATTTTCTTATTAAAAAAATTAAAAGAAATTTAATCAAGATCTTCTCAAAATTTGGATTTATTGTATAAAATACCAAATAAAAAGGAAAAATAACACATAATATTTAACAATATTTAAAACCAATGGATTTCACTTACAATAAATGTATTATTCATTGATAAGCTAAAAGGAAATATATGTACATCTTCTAACTTACAAAATCATAACCAATTACACAAGAATATAAAAAAAGGTCATAAACAATTCTATAAAAATCTTAATATTTATATTACTATATTTATACCACAAATTCTCCATTAAAAAAAATGAAAGTATTCGCTCCTCCATTAACAAGTGCTATGGAAATAAGAACAGCAAGTTGCATCACTCCATGAAAGATGATTCCACATAAACTACAAAAACTTCAAGAATTTATTCCCTTGTGAGAAAAAATTCACACATATTTAAACACAATAAAGGGTTAATAACTCAAATCCTTGAAATGATCTAAACTTGAAGTATAAGTAGAGAAAAGAAAATTAATGAAAAGAAAAACAACTCAAGCTTCCTTACCTTCTCTCCAAGTATTTTAGAGGTTTTTGTTATTAGAAAAAGTCAATCTAAATAAGGCTTCTCATCTTGCAGCCACCCACAAAAAGTATTCTATAAAGAATTTGTAGGTTATAGAACATGATTGATTGCAATATCGTTACTAATGAGAAAAATAAAATAAAATATTCCATTAAAAGAAAAGAAACAATGATTGCTAGTAAATTTAAATAAGATAACATTATTTCATAAATCAATTCCACAAAAATTTCCTTCTTATATGTATTATGAATCCTAGATCTCCTTATATATAGCTTTAAATAGAAAAATTACAAAGACAAATACAATCAAACTGCCCCTTTCTACACATCTGGAACTAAAAAAACAAAAAAAAAATTCCCATAAAATTTGGTAAAATAATTCATAGCTAATTGCATAAGTATAATTTAATAAAGAAAAAAAATAGTATCAATACACCAATCCAAAACTACCTTCACAATGCTAGTGGCCTAAGTTGAAATTCTTAGTAGTAATAACTAATTTTTCAAAAGAGAAACTTTTCAATTCTTGTGCAACTATTTTCTCCTTATCCTCCTTGTCATGTCCATCTAATCAAAATAACAAATTATTATTAGACAAAACATAAATTACGAAAATGGAATTAAAGTGGCTAATTGTCAATCTTACTTCTACTTAAATTGGATCTGAAGGGTTTAAGAAGATTATGCATAAAGATGAAGTTTTTAGGTTCAGGTTTCATCTTTGACACTACTAAGGACTATACCCATGAAAGAAAAACAACCTAAATATCCTTCTATCAGCAACTTTCGTCATTAAATTCTAATTTGGTGAAAACAAAACCATGAATCAAAATTCATTATTTTCCTCATAAAAAAATAAACTTAAATTGTAGTTTGGTGAAAAAATAAATAAATAAAAACATACATTTGAGAGAGAGAGACACCTGTGAAGTAAGACAGAGTGGTAAAAGATGAAGACATTGTGACAAATAGAAATGTTGAAGTATGAGAGAGAGAGAGAGAGAGATAAATGCATTAGAGTGGGAGAGTAAATAGAAGGGAAAGGGAAATAATTAGTGGGAAAAGGAAGTGAGGGAAACTTTTAAATAAATGGAAAAAAGTAAAGGAGTGAAAATAAAAATTGTTATATTAGGATTGGGTGGGGTAGGGGTGTTGTTAGAAAATTTTCCTTTTTTCTCATATCATTGTTATGACCTATGAGTCTTGAAGTTGTGATTTTTCTTATGAATTGAGATATAAATTTTACTATCATAGTTTTGAGTTAAATTAAGTAATTTTTGTTAGTATTTAACATATTTCGTAAATTGAATTTCATTTAGTATTGTTATCTTGTAAGATAGTATAAATAACATGCATTATGGAATGTGCATAATGTTTTGAAAATTTTCCAATATATATTCATTATGATTTTTTGATATTTTTGTTAATACTTGTCTTCTAATAGAAAAATATCAATGTGGTTGTAATAATAAGAAATAAAAGTTAATTTAAATATATATAAATAAATAAATTGCATATCAACTTGTATTTATTTAATTTTATTGTAATATATGGTTATTTCAAAGAAAAAAATTCTATAGTTATAAAAATATGAGAAATGATAATTTCATTTTGAATGAGGTAAAATATATAATAAGATAAGCTTAATACAATAGATGCAAATATTTAAAACATTTATTTAAATCATCATAAATCGATGGCATTTAAAACAATCCAAACATTTGCAATAGTGTATAGATGTTGAATCTAATTCAAAGTCCAAACACAAAGTCCAAAGAAATTCAAAGTACATAAACTAAGCTTAGAAGAATTCAAATACGTAACCCAAATAAAAATGAACACAAACAGTGTCTAAGAATGAATTCCTAATGAAAGACATCATGAATAGGGTTCACACATGAAAGCTGGATACAAGTTTATTGATTAGCAATTAAGGAAAAAGAGAATAAAATAATCTCTTTCTAAAAATTCATTAGAATGCTTAAGGAGGGGTTGTATACTCTACCCCTCTAACATAGGTAGAAACTAGTTTCTATATTGAAAGTAGTCATATTGCTTTATCATGTTTATTGTCAAACCACTGATAGTTGAATAGGTACACTCGTCAATCTACAAAATATTTCAGCTAGATAACATCAATTGAAATCCCATAGAAAAATATTAGATCTATGTTATCCTATCCCACGACAGCAACACTATTTTGTAATTTGAAGCCAACCTCCTCAGATGTCGTAATAAATATCACCATATCAATTATGTATCCACTTAAACTTCAACTAGGCTAGTAATACCTAAAGAGGTGCGTTGAGCTCTGTTTTGGTCATTTTTCTTTAATTTAACCTATATTAAATCTAATCCACTTAATATAAGTTACTCAATAGTAAAATTAAGGAAAAACCTAAATTTTAGAAAATTCTTTTGAAAATTAAAGTTGCCACCAACCAAAGTAGAAAATAACAAAATTATGACCAAGTAGGTGGATTATCCTAGTTTGAGTTACTAGTATGTGAATTTGCAAATAAAAAATAATAATTTTTAAAAAATAGTTAATTGAAGAAAACAAAGGTTATAGGAATAACCTATTAAAACCTTAAGATTATCGCATGGGCTTTTTAAAATTGTTAATTGTAACACTTAATTCTAAAATTTCCTTCACTTATTTTTCCTAAATGACAAAGCAAAAATGAGAAGCTACATTTTTCTATCCTTTTGTTTTCTTTTTATTATTTTCATTTTTTGTTTTGGCAAAAAATGGTTTTATCATATTCAAGGGCCACCTAAAATACCTACATACTTGCTAGCCAAGGTTAAGCCTATGTAATTCTTTTTTATAAAACTTTTGTAAGTTGTCACATTTTATTTAAGAAAAACCATCATGGATGAGTACCTCGCCATCACTACCAACCAAACTCAAACTAGCATTCCTTCCTCCATTCACTAATAATGAATGAAAGAGCTAAGAAGGAGCCCATTGAGCATTACGTTATCAACTAATTTATTCTTATTTAAGAAAAATCCTAAAACATCCTAAGTTTTATTGCCTAATTTTGAAAGATCAAAGGGGAAGCTTTAAGGTTTTATTGTTTATAAAAACAATTTTCTAAGTAACAAAATGGTTTGATAGACCCTCCAAACAACCCTTTGAAGTACCTTCTAAGTTGTACTCTGACTTGCTTTTTGAAAACCTTTTAACTTGACTTAATCTTTGTAAACCTAAAAATATATAGTCTATATGTCAAATATATATAGAATTGTGATTAGATTTTTTTTTTTTTTTAGTTATTTAGATTAGCCTAAATAACACCTAGTTCAATTTCAAGATAAACCCTAATTTTCAATCTTGATTTGATCCACTTTAATTAGTTTTCAAGGAAAATCTTTAATACATTTTGAATCTATATGTATTAATTTTTAGATTTGTATAAAAAAAATTAGCCTTGATTTAATGAGATTCAATCATATTTGCTAAACCTATCTTGTTTCTCTCTCCCCAGGTTTGTCTGGAGGTTGAAGGTGATACATTCCTAGCTTCTCACATGCTAGGGTATATTCATCAACTACTTGGAAAAAGACATATCCATTCAATTTTTTTTTTTTTTTTTAGTTCTACCTATATATTCATTTTTCAAAATTTTCTACTTATTATTTCTTTCTCTTCTTTTTTTCTAGTTCAAAATTTCTCTTTTTTCGTATTTTTCAAATTTATTATTTTTCCTATGTTTTTAGTAAACCTAACAAAATTTTAAAAAAGAAAAAAGAAAAGTAGGGGCAAAAATGAAATGTCTACTCAATGCCCAAGGTCGTTCGATACCTCTATTTCACAATATGCTTTTAGTTGCATTTTCTAATAAAAGTGATGCAAAGTGGTGATTAAAGTTGTTATTTCCTTAAATGTAATGAAGCTTTTTAGAAATTCAACATTCTCACCTTATTTATCTAGGCTATTTGAAATTTAAATATTCCAAAGTATAAGATCTCTAAATTCATACGAAAACATTCCTCTAAATACACCATTGATTATGTAGCTATTTACCAAGTATCAGTTGAATAATGAAGTATTTATAGGTGGGGATATAAAAAGGAGAGGAATGAGAAAAATAACTCCAAGTGTCACTATTCTACAACAATCGAAAACATTCCTCTATTCTTTATTTAGAAAAAATATGTGGTAAGGATTAGGAACTCTAGTGATTAAGAGAAGGGAGAGGGAAGGTGCGGTGGGGATGTGCTTAAAGGTTATTCGTTGTTAGTCTCCAAGGAAATTTCTATTTATATATTTTTCATATTATTATTTATTCTTTAATCAATCCATCATATAAAATATGATCTATACATATAAATATATCTATTTATATTATTAAAGCAAAAGTATCATTTAGTGTCTTTTTTAGTATGATTAAATTGCTAGAAAATATTAGTTATTTATTTTTTATTTTACCAAAAAGCCCTAAAATATTTAATAGTTTTAATAAATCTTCAATAGGTTAAGGTTATTATGATATGGAATTACCCATATGAAAATTTTATCTTTCCAAAGTTAAATTCAATTAACCAAAATATCCTCTACCAAAATAGCAATTGCTTACCATAATTCCAACTTCTATAATCCATCCTTTTCTATTATGAAACAATTAACGTATAATTAGTACTAATATTGAACGGTATGGTATGAAATCATGAGCTAAAATATTATAAATATTTGTTCTATGGATAATTATAAATGTTCAAATAAAGATATATTTTTTTCTTTTCATCTTTCATCCAACATATGAACCAGCCTTTAAAATATTATCGTTATCATTATTTAATTTAATATTTTTATTTTATTTTTCATAGTAAATATCTAAATTGTCTAGATTTTTTTAACTATACATGTACGGCAAGTTTTTAGCAAGAATAAATATCCTCGCAATAGCCTTTTTTTTTTTTTGTCTTTTCCTTGAAATTATTTTATTATTACTTTTTGCAGGAATTTATTCCCATGATGGCTAAAATAGAAAGAAAAATTACTTACTTGGTTGTAAAAAGTACGCCCTGCTATAATCCCCTTATAAAAACCTCAAATTTTTTTTAGTGTATTTTCTTTTGGAAGCCTAACATCCAACCTAGCTATTCTGACAAAGTGCAAGAGAACTTTCAACCATCAATAGAATGTATATGTAATAATATTTATAAAAAATGATCCTAACTATTTAGATACTATTTATATGGTATTTTAAATTGATGGTTAAATGGATGATAACGAATGGTAACCGCACAGTGGCGTGAAAATGTGATAAGAAACGTCCCGTTATGCTCCATGTGCGTATTTATTATGTGTGAAAAGTTTGTCGTCATCATATTCAGAGATCGCTGAAAATGAGGTGTTTTTTTCACTCTAGATGTACATTGGTGCATCCAAATTCGTGTAATCTTATTTCATACAAAAAGTACTTCTTGAGGAGCAACTGCCAACAAAAAATGTGGGTTATTTTTCTGCTATCGCATAGTACCAAACTAGGAAAGTTGGTAAGAAATTTCCAGCAACAGGGCTTTATTTGTACATATATTACATAGCTTATCCAATTATACGGTTATATCCATTTCAAAAAACCTGTATAAATCCTCATTATCAATAGAATGCCTTACATATTGGCCTAAAAAGAAACAGAATTCCTTACAACTATATATTCAATTTTTGCTTACACCAGCATGAATGTGGGCGTTCAAGTTGTGGCAAGTTTTGCGAAGAGGCTGGAGAATGTCGTGCGTGTGCGTGAATAAAAAGGGGCTATCTCACTTCTAATGCAGACCTTGTAAGTTTAAGTCCAATTATACACTGCTTTTATTATTACTACTATTTTTATTATGAGCTACATTCTTTAGTATACAAAAACCATATTTGAGTAACATTGCAATTTATATCTTCACTTTACTACTTTTTATAATTATACATCAAAAATTTCAATTTATCTAATTATATACTAAATTAAAAATTTTAGTTATCATCGTTTATTCCATAGTTAACTTTAATTCACACTATTAATTCAGTTAGCACAATGAGATAACCAAGCACGGCCTTAGGGTATTCATACACACTTAAGATCCGATTTCTTTCAAAGTTAGGTTCTAAATTAGTAAAAATTGTGGATTCAAGTTTTCTTTGGTTAGTACTGCTTTATTTGTGTTTTAATTTCGGTGATCAAAATTGTAAAAGAAGAAATTGATAGTCCAGTTGAAGCTAGCATACTAATATGGTTTGACCTTGGGGCAATTTTCCTCTTCCCTTTCACGGCAAATGGTCTACTGCTAAAGTGAGTTATGAGAGAGGGAGTTGAATCGTAATTCATTGAGTCATAGATGGTTTTCCTTAATGTTAAAAAAATTTCAGGTTTGATTTACTTCCCTTTCCATCATTTAATAGATTTCGACTTCCAAATGTATTTTTAAATGGAATTTCGATTATTACATATGCTTTAATAATAACTTATAGTTATCTTAAGTTCTTCTAGAGGAAATTTGAAGTTAAGTATCGATAATCTTCAGTCACTAGTGTCTTCAATAACTGAGAAAAATTATAAATAAAAAGTATGTAAATTTTCGGAGCACATGTTTATTTCGTTTAATATGTGCTTTTTCCATTTTTTTTTTTTTGCGAACTAATTTATGCATTGAAAATTGCTAATATCATTGTTAAATAATTATATTAAATGCTATTGGGAATTTGTTAGCAAAGTTTTTTTATTATTTCATTAATATGAAAACGAACTTGTAAGGAATATAAGTAATAAAAAATATTAATTAATTGAGGTCGATAACTAAAATATGCTACATCATAGCTTAACTTGTCTGATTTCTAAACAAAAAATGTTATGTAATTAATGGGATTTGCTCCTTTTTAGGAAAGCTATTCGGGAAAAAAAAAATTAAAAATATAATGACATAGTGATAAAATTTAAATATTTTTATTAAAGATCGATCCAATTCTCTATCTTATCATTAGTTTATATTTTTTTTTTAATATGAATCTCTAAATTTACAATCAATTCAATAATTCAGATTCAAAGCAAAGTAAATTAATTATGTGTTTAGTAAATATATGTTATCCAATGAGATCCAGTTAATTTTTCTGGTATCCTTGGTGCCATTCCAGAAAAATCTCCCAGGAGTTTGGTCAATTGAGTCAACTACCTTGACAGGAATTTTAGCTTACTGCATATGGTAGTTTAGGATGGTTTGGAGGGCGGATTTGATAAGGACTATGCATCCAGCTAGACGTAGAAGCCTACCTTTCCATCATATCAGCTTGTTATGAACTTTTGCTAGCACCTCATCGAAGTGTTTACCTTACGGTTGGAGGCCTTTATCTAGGGGAAAACCTAAATATTTACCTAAGTTGTCAATTTGCTTTAGGTCCTAGTGTCGCAGCAATTTGGTTTCCAGCGTATTACCTAAGAAGAGGACCAAAGACATTGAGTGGTTCATTCTTAGATATGACCATATGCCAAACAAATCAAGTGTTTGTAAGATCGTCCTAGCTGATTTTAGACTTGTCTCTGTCAGCAAGATAATATCATCAGTAAAGAATATATGTACAAGGAGTAAATTCCACTTTAGGAAGAGGATTGATTGCCAATTCATATCAGCTACTTGGTTTTCTATGAGGCGACTAAGGATCTCCATACTTATGATAAAAAAGATAAGGAGATCTTGTACCTCAAGTTGGGGCAAAAGAGTCAAGAAGGGATCCATTCAAAAAGACTTTGCAGAGGTAGGAGCCAATGAGTTTAATCTAGTTCAATGGAAAATTTAAGGCTTGTAAAGCAGAAATTACGAAATCCCATTTATGTTTATCGAACGCTTTTTCGAGTTTAATCTTTATAATCATGGTACTTTTTTTACCTTTCTTTTTTCTCATACTGTGGAATAGCTCCTGAAGTAGAAGGATGTTATCCGTCGCCGTGCATTGCACTGTGGTGACCTAATGTAATACTCCGTACCACGTGGTTGACGAGAAGGCAGGCTTCGTCTTTTTCGAAATGCTGAAAACCACGCAAACAAATTGTGGTGATCTCGTCGTGTTGACTCATTTGGACTGCCGTAATATGTATACATACAAACGATGTCGTTTTCGAAGATACGGGAACCACGGAAAGTGTGGTTTTCAAATCGGACGGGACAGTAAAATGCCAAAATGAAGTATGGCTTTCTGATATGTTGAACATATATCAGCCAGAGTCGTAGCAAAAATTAATTTGAACCACTTAGTGTTTTGATCTACTTTCTCCTCTATGGAAGCTTCGAGGAAACTACAAATAGATAAGACTGATTATTTGCCGACTTTCCCTTGGCTAGCCCCATATCATGGCATGTACATTCAAACTGCTAAGAAACAACAGAAAGTAACTATTATAATAGTATAATCACTTAGAACAGCACACTGCAAAATCCCTATGTTATGTCATTTGCGTTTTTATATTTATATTAATATTTAATTAAGTATAATTAATAGACATAAAACTACCATGCGCCAGTTAAAAATAAATATACAATTAACCCTATTTTTATGAAGCACATTATTATTACAACATGTGTTTCAAGTGATTGACAGAAGATGGTAGAATATGTAGAAAGAATCTGGAAAAACTAGATTAGAAAACCAGTATTTACCAATCAATTAAATCTGAGTAATATACCTAAGTAAGAGACATGGAATGGATCTAATCATATTAATAACGGATAAAAAGGAGATTCTTTAATTTATTATACTTCGAGAATATTTGAAGTAAATGTGTTGAAATGATAAAAAAAAAAAAAAAAAAGGTCATGCCTAAGGGAAAGTTAACTAATGGACTTATTTTATTTAAGGGAAAGTTTTTGAAACCGATGATGAAAATGATTTTCTAATACTCGTTGAAAGTACTTTCCTCAAAGAAAGGTGTATTTCAAGGACTTAGTCTGCTAAGGACTGCGTGTATCAAGTTTCAATAAGAAAGGAGTCTTCCATAGACCTTATCATACAAAAAGCATGTTTTCGACAAAAAGTATTTCCCTAATCATTTTAATTTAACCATTAAACAATAAATTCAAGGATTTTCTAAAATTTGGAAAAATCAATCAATTAGCCATTATATAAAGATCATTCATTTATTGTATGAAGCTCAACCACTATTTCAAGAGAAGATAAAGACCACAACGCATATATAGAGTCAAGTGAAAAGAAACTATTACATGTGATGTATGTAACTAAGTAAAACCTGTCAAGAAACGTTATTTGAGAGATTGAATGCTTGCAATATATTCCACTACAGATAGCTTAGGGAATCTTTTACCATTGTGTTTATGGTTTGGCTTTTCAAAAAAGTATCTAGTGTAGAGGATCTAGTGTAGTGAGTGTTATGCTGTAGGCAATTGGTTGTATATTTTTTGTGTAATTGTACTAGATGAAAAATTTTGTCCAATATTTAGTTTATAACTTTACTTGATAACTGAATAAAAAATTAAACTAATGGACTGGATAAAAAGTTTAGATTTTATCCTATTTATACCATGATATAAAAGTAAAATTCATTAGATAAAAACAAAAATATTTTGCATTCTCAAAAATACTCCTTCATATTATAACATTGAGTAAATTATTATTATTATTATTAAATATTATAAAAAAATCATTTATTTTATAATATAAATAATTAATTTTTTAATAGCTAACAAATCTACAGCTTTTTTATTTAATACTATATATAATTTTTTTAATTATACTAATTCAATAATCCACTCAAATTATATTTCAAATAATATAAACATATAATTAAAATATATATTAGACAAAGTAGAGGGTATAAATGTTAAAATATAATAACAAGTCTAGTACTTATGTATATTAAATAAGAGATAATACAAAATTTTGTGTTTGGTACTATACAAACCAAACCAAACTAAATATGGTATAATAAGCTTATATTATCAAATCTTCCTTATACTTATCTTATCTAGTTCTCTTTGTCTTATCAAATCTTTATAACCAAACGCTATCTTAGACTCAAAGGCCTAGTATAAGAGAAGTAATGGTATCCTATGCAAAGGGTTAAGGATTAGAACTAATGGTAAGTCAAGAGAACTCTAGATAGTAATGATAGCTTCTCCTAGGTGTTACAATTACTAAAGTTGTCAAAGTTGCATAATTTACTTATATTTGCTTTTAAAAAGAGATGGTGGCCAACAGTTGAGTTAGTAATGCAGTGGAGTAAATGTATACAAAAGGTTGAATCTTTACATATCTTGTCATTATTTCTCTACCCTGCTTCTTTTAATTTTCCTTATTTCATTTATTGCTTGCTTATTTACGTATTGAAACTTGCAAATCTAAGCATTTCATTTTTAGCAAAAGGAAGCTTGCATACATAACCCTAATTTATCTTAAGTGCTTTCGTAATATAAATGTAAAAGGGGTTAGTTTGAACTTAAAATTTTGAAACAACCTATTTAGCCCCCTTTCGATTACATGTTTAGGACATATACTTTGTATTAGAAGCAAATCATTTATAGCCCATTCACTTCATGAATGAAATAAGGAAAGAATAGAATTCTATTAGGAATAGAATAAAGAGGGAATGACTATTACATTGTTCAGTTGGCTAAAAACGCAAGGAATAAAGCCGTAAAGGTAAATGACTAAATTGCACTTATCTCATTCTTCTTCCATATGAATATCTTCACTTACTATGCACTACCAACTAAAAAAGAGAGAGAGAAAGAGAGAGAATCAATAGCAATGAACATAAGGGGAAAAAAATAATCTTTCTCTCACTAACACACCACTCTGTCGAAATCCTATAATGATTAATAAGAAGTGATATATAATCATATAATAATTGATAAGATAATGTTAAGAAACAAAAGCTAAGGACATTGTACTGAGATTATGGAATGATATCTTCTTTTCTACACTTACAGGTCATACAATGAATAGGTCTAAACGTGGGACTATGTGGCAACTAAAGACTCATCAGAGATTGGAGAAGAAGACTCAGGCTAAAGCTTCATACAAAGATGGCAATTCAAAACTGAGAAGAGGACTAGATTTCAATATACAAGAGATCTGCATGTATAAGTGCTTGTGGGAGAAATTAGAACCTCATCAGGAAACTTCATCTTATCCAATGCAATTCAATCGACATCTTCTTAGGAGTCATGAACACAATTAGATGAGTCATGAAACAAAGAAAGAAGATGAAAACACATCTATAGTGGGTATGGTTTATGGTGGTTCGGGGATATGGTTTATAGGTGGCAATGGGTAATTCATGGTGTCGCTTGCAAATATGGTTCATAGGCATCATCTAATCTACTATATGGTGATGGTAGTGGGTAGATAGATGAATGTAGATAGGTGGGTGATAGTAGTGGTGATAGATGGTGCTAATGGCGAATTAGTGAATATGCTTAGTAGGTGATGGTGGTGAAGAAGAGAACAAAGGTTATGACATATTTTTTTTTTTAGGAATCTAAATTCTTAATTTCTCCCAAGGAATCCACATTCCTGATTTTCAAGAATTGTAATTTTGAGAAACAAACATGATAATAGGGACTAAATGAGGAATTAAGGGCAAATGGAATTGCCATTCCCCTTAAGTGAACAACAACACATCAAAGCCTAAGTTCACTTGATTTGAAAACTTTTGCTCTTTCAATATCATCTATTAAATCTTGTGCTTTTCATAAGAAGTTCTTTATTTTTTAGCTAAAGATTCATGCCAACCAATAATATTTATTTGCATGAAGGTCAATTAACCTCTTAACTACTTCCATACGAAGGAACTAATTTTATGTATTGGAAGTACAAGATAGAAACCTTCATTAGCGCTAACCAAATGTTTGGTCAAGTGTATGAGAGGAAACTATGATATAGTAAGATAAGCAACTTTGAGCCAAAAAAGCAAGAAGAGTATGATGTTGGGGATAAGAAGAAGATCTTCCTCTTATATCCTTTGTTAGGAAAGACATTCATTAAAAAGTTTTCATTCGTTTTCCAAGAAGGACAATTATTTTTTTGACACATCAAAATCTTGCAAAAATTAGACTTTATGATTTCAAAATGGAACATTTTATGTTTCTAAAATCACTTCCAAGGCTATGTAATCATATCTTCTCTCTTATATCCATTACTAAATGTCTACTTCTTATTTTACTCACAACTATATTTCTAAGTTTTCTTTTTAAAGAATCTCTAAAGAAAATGCAGAAAAGGTCAGCCTGACTCTCAATCAAACTTCTAACCCTAAGCACTGACAAGAAGAAAAGAAAGGCACTTAGAATCAATTTAGTCAATAAATCCACATATTCATCAAGCAAAGACACAAAATATAAAATGTTAGACTACTAAACATATCACAATAACATCTGGTTCTATCCTTTCTTTCACTCTCTTTAGGTTATCTAATTTGATAACTCTATACAAAAATCTTCATTAGATAATCACTTTATTAACTTTGACTTCTTTAAGCTAAGGGGTATAGATTTCTCAATATGATTTCAAAATGTTGATTGGAAATTTTTTTGTTTTATGAGGTGTTACTTTTCTAAAATCCTAACAAAGATGTTTCGTAGGAAAATAGTAGTGGAGCATAATGATTTGAATAAGGTTATAGTATAAAAAAATCGATAATCAAAAGGTTATAGTAACAAAAGACCTTATGTAGTGTTTAAGACTTGAGAGCAATGGAACTACGAGTCATGATTTGCAAGCAGTAAGGAGGCTTACCAAATTTCACTAGATTATTCTAGCGAAACAAAGTTAGAAAAACATAATTTGAATTCACGGTTTTCTTTTGATGTAAAATTATTACATCATATTTTATCAACTATATTTCACTATTCCACATCTTTTACCGACAATCATTTTAAGGAAACATATGCATATTTCTTATATTTTACTAAATCTTATAGCTAAAATGAAAAAAAGATCTAGTCTTGGTATTGAACTATAGTTTCAAAGGTTTTAGAATTGAAAGGTATGAATTTCGAAGCTTTCCTTGACGATATGATAGAAACTAAAAAGATAGATCACACCACTATCAAAAGTATAAATAAAAGTGCTTTAGATGGTGTCTAGTATAACAAAGATGGACAATTCATATTTCCACAACAAGCTTTGTAAGAGAAGT
The DNA here is from genome assembly GCA_024138015.1 of Lumnitzera littorea. Taxonomy (NCBI): domain Eukaryota; kingdom Viridiplantae; phylum Streptophyta; class Magnoliopsida; order Myrtales; family Combretaceae; genus Lumnitzera; species Lumnitzera littorea. The sequence goes on along the minus strand of JAMXBB010000003.1, from coordinate 17,042,233 downwards.
TATAGAAGAAAGGGGCAAAAGTTGCTGCTTTTAATTAAATTGTATCATCCTCGACAACAAAGAAGTTTTTTAAGCTCTTACCTTTATGAGTTCAAGGTTACCATAACTAATTTCCTTAGTAAATATGCAACAGAGTTAAGCTAATGACTTTATTGATATATTTATAAAAGTTTTACAAGAAAGCCTTGGTAAAGTTTCTAAAAGTTTTTATTTAGTTAACCAATCCATAAGTTTGCTGCTCAATATATGATTATTTAAAGAGAGACTTAGTTGAGTTGATTTAAGGTTTAACCTAGTTTAGATACACTTTCTACCTTTTGGCTGATAAAACCAAAAAAGGGATAGGAGTATTTCAATAGGAAAAGGAAGAAGTGATGACCAATGGAAAAGAACTAGTTGAATCTATAAATGAGGTCGAATACATTGTCAACTCTATCTTTTCGTAATAGGTTCAAGTGCATTCAAAAAAAGATGTTGTTGTTGCTACACGTATTGGGACCTTTAGTATCATTAAGATTAGTGAAGTTTCAACTTTTGGTGATTGACCTTGCTAGAAAAAAGTTCTAGATGGATATTGTTAAACAAGGCTTTGTGAGAAAGGTTAAGGAATAGAAGTTAAAGAAAGTATGCAACTACAAATTTGCCTAAGCAAGAAGAAAAGTTTTTTATTCATATGTTATTTGAAAGAAATATTTTATGATTGTGATGTTTATCTTTCAAACATTGTGATGCTTATTTTATGCATGTTTAGGTGATGACTTTAAGTTAATTCTAATACATGCTCATTGTATGTTCTAACCTTAACATATCAATTTTAGGGGAAACTCTATTTGGTTGTTTAATAATCAAATTCATTTTTGCACTTATTTTGTGTTTTAGGTTCATCAAGAAAGAGGAGCATATAAGTAGCATGGTTTTGTATGTAGCACATTATTATTATAACGTTTGTTTTCAAGTGTTTGGTAAGAGATAGCAGAAGCATAATGAGAGAAAATCAAATTAGAAAATCCAATACTTATTAACCTAGTATATTTGAGTAATATATTTAGATAAGAAACTCAAAATGGATCTGATCATATTAATAACAAATAAGTTAGATTTTTTTACTTTATTATATACGTTGAGAATATTTAAAAGTAAATGTATTAAATTAACATAAAGGACACTCATATTGTATGTTGTATAAGGATACTCACATTTTACAACTTTGTACATATAAGGTCTGATGGGAATCAACCCCTTAGACTGATCATAAGAAGCCAAGCTAGAGGACTTTAAGGGCTCGCACGGAAAATACTAGCTCTAAGTTATAGTCGAGACAGGGACTCCTATCCTGATCTGACTTCCTGTCGACCTGTCGCTCAAATCCTCACGTGTATCCAACATGTTCCTGACCAACTACAAAGTCCTAATCTAGAAGGTAACCTAGGAAAGGTTAAATGAGCCGAGCTCTCCAACCAACCACTAGTGCTTGACTCCAACTCAGCTGATTTCCTAACCATTAATTGGCTCCTAACCTGATCTAAATCAAGTCGGCCTCTAACTATAGCACTTCCAGTTTTTACCTATGTATCATACTCCTAACGTACAGCCATCAAGTGATACGTACCTTTTGACACAACGTTCCAGAATAATTCTTTCTTTTCTGTACTGGATATTCTTTGTTCTTTTTACCCCTTTTTAGTATGATTAATGTAACGTAATTGTAAAATACCATTTTGTCATTTCATATGTGTAAAATAACCCTAGTAGGCAAGTATATAAACCTCCAATTTCCTTGTATGCAGATAATCATCCAACTTTTAATACATAATTATTCTCTTTAAACAACCTTAATGTTCTCGTTATTGTCCAACTCTTATCTATTCCCTTTAGCAAGGAGTAGTGGTGAGTGACCCTTCAATTCATACTAGAATGTCGCATCCAACGAACTGTTGGTCAAGTAGGATCAAGTGATGTATCATATCCATTCGATAGCTACTCGGACTTTGCTCATTTCTTTTTTGTTTCCTTTTTGGTTCATTCGTTGTGATGCATCTCCATGTATACGACCTCGGAGACGCATCAACTTCGCTAATATCAGAGCACGGTTCTATGAGGGAGTATGTAAAGTTTTGATTCGCTTTACTATTGGTGGCTACCGTATTCCTTTTGTAACTACTATAGTTTGTTTGAGTGTTTATAAGTGTGGAGTGTTCGTAAGTACAGTTTTATTGATACTCTATTTTCCATTACGACAATAAAGCAAGTTTGTTAGTAGTTTGTTAATCTGTTCAAAAAGGTATTACGCTATGTTAGATTCAAGTGTTCAGGGAGTTATTGGTGACCAGGGTAGTAGTACTCAACCTGATCAAGGTCATAATGGTCGTAACATCCTAAGGTCCGTTGATGATAAACTTGACAAACTTACAAACCTTATTAAGAGTCTAGTCATCACAATGTAAGTTAATATGTAACAACCCCAAGGTGTTCAACAACAAAACCTGTAGGATGGCGCCCTTGAGAGACACTATGGCTAAGGCAATCAGACCAATTATCCAATTCAACTACTACGAGCTAAAGGAGTAGTAGACAGAGCTCTTAAACGAAGACTGGAGTTGAAGGAGATTGGGGAAGATGATGAGGAGATTGATGTTGAAGAGTTTAGTGAAGAAAAAGTTGATTATTACTAAACATAAGGACAAGGATGCCAAGTTCCTTAAGGGATAGACAATGTTAAGGTGCAAATCCTACCTTGGATGGAAGTGGAGATGCAGATGAATACTTGGAGTGGGAAGAAAAGGTTGAAAAGGTGATTGAATGTTACGGGTGTGAGGATGTAGTCAAAGTCCAACTTACTACTCTGGAATTTACTAGATATGCTACCATATGGTGGAAGAATCTGAATGCCGCTAGAGCTAAAGATGGAAGAAGAGATATTAGGACTTGGGATAAGATGAAAAGGTTGCTAAGAGGTAGATTTGTGCTTAAAACCTATTTACAAGATACGTTTGCAAGGTTACAGAAGCTTCGTTAAGGAAGTCAAACTATTGATGACTACGTAAGAGAGTTACAGATGTTAATGATTCGAGTCAACATGAAAGAGCCAGAGGCTCGTACAGTATCGAGGTTCATTTATAGGCTCAAGTATGAGATTTGCAATATCATGAAAGTATTAAGGTTTTATAATTTGGAAGTGGCCATCAAGATAGCACAGAAGATCAAAAAGCAAAAGAGAAATGTTCTAAGCCGACCTGGGCTAACATTCTCCCAAGCCTCGTGTAGATACCTAATTTTTGCCTCCTTTTTTATTTTTTAAATTAGGTCATAAGGTCCTAAATTAGAAAATTCAAAAAAGAAAAGAAAATTAGAGAAAACCCAAAAAATTAAGAAATCTATAAAAGATAAAAATTATATAAAAATAAAAAAAATTCAAAATTAAGAAAAAGCACCAAAAAAATAAGAAACTTTAGAAAGAAACCCTAAAAGATAAAAAGTTTAGAAAATAAAAATTTAGAAAATTGAAAAATCACAAAAAATTGAAAAAAAAAATAAAAAATTTTAGAAAATAACTTTTTATTAAGGTAGATTTTTTATTTTTTAATTAGATTTAGAAATTGGGCTAATGAACCTAGGCTTTGATCTGAATCTAGCCCACGCTGACTGAGTCCATATGTGCAATTTAGTTGCACATATAAACAAGGCACAAGCTAATGACCTATTAGTTAAGCACATGAACTGGGTTTAGGTATTGAGTGTGAGGTCTTGGGTTTGAATCTTAGCAAAAGCAAAAAGGCCTTTTTTATTTTTTGTTAACTAGCACATTGCCACGTGTCAGGATCAAACTGTGCCATGTGTCCTGACACGTGGCAATGTCAGGTTGGACAGCCTTGCTGACATGGTGCCACATGGCATTGACATAGCATGCCACGTCAATTGCCACATAGCATGCTACGTCAACTACCACGTATCACAAGATGACAAGTGGCATGTCGAAAGTGATCAATGTGACTAATGTGGCACCATGTTAGCACTTTCCCTCTCTTTCCCCATTTTTCCTCCCGATTTTCCTCCTATTTCTCGGCTTAAGAACACCTAACCCCCTAACTTCAGCTCCAATTTCCGTACTGATTTCACACACACTGACACAGTTTTTAACCTTAATCTTGTCGAACACATTATCTACTTTGAATCAAATACAATGACGCATCCAAATTCAATCAAAAATGAATTCAATTTGAGCTCTAAAAATTGAAAAAAGAAAAAACTAATTTTCTAGGCATTCTTCATTAAATCCGATTCGAACTTTCCTTTGTTTCTAGGATTAATTCATGTATAAAAGGAGCTTCAGAGAGTTCAAACGGACACACACGACCTTAGAATTAACTCTTATACTCTCTTTCTCCCATCTCGATCACTTTCTCTCTCTACCAATCTCTCTCTCTCTTCAAGTTTCTCTCTCTAGCCAAACCCAAGCCTAACCACCACTACAGCCGTAACCCCCACTTTATCAACTCCCAAATGCAACACCCTCGACTGCTACCGTAGCCCTTAGCCGCTCAACCAAACCACCACCCCTAAACCCTAATTGCCGAAGCACCCTCCTTAAACTACCACCTTTAGCCACCCTCTACCCAAACTAATCCTATAGCCAAACTCCTCACACTCCAAAACCCCTACCCCTACCCCAACCAACCACTCACATCCAACAACCCACACACGACCGAGCCACCACCACTACCACTCATGGGCAACTTCCAAAAACTACTCAAACAAGTCCCATTAACCGCGGCATTAAACCTGCCCCAACTATCTCCAATTTGAAAATCACAAATCCACCTTCACCCCCAAAAAATCGATCCAAATCGCCTTAAACTGCTCCTGGTTGCCATTACTGAAGCTTGAAGAAGAGGAGTTCAACCCAATCGACTAAATCTAACCTACTTAGGTCTGACCCGTACGCTCAAATCCGTTCGAAGCTTTTTTTTATTTTTTGTTTTACTTATTTATATAAATGTAATCAAATAACAAAAAGGAGGAAGAAAAGAAAAAGAAAAAAAAAAGAGAAAAGAGAAGAAAAGAAAAGAAGAAAAAAGAAAAACGTAAGTTTATTTTATTTTATTTTATTAAATAATATATAATAAGTAATAAACAGATTAAGTGATAAAATAGGATAAAAAATAAATAAATAAGGAAAAATAAATAAAATAAGAATAAATAATTGTCTTTTATCACTTAGAAAAAATTGATTTTCTGAAAAAAATAAAATAAATCAACCTTTTTCAAATTAGGGCCCTTTTTAGATTTTCCAAAAATGAAAACTTCAATTTAGGACTTTCATTTTTTAGAAATTTCCTCAAATAAACCAAATTGAATTAAAAACGTAAATTCGACATGTTTCCAAAATTAAAATCAATTTAACCTACGAAAGTTTTTATTAAAATAACTACATACATCTGATCCCGAATAGCGGGTACATAAGCACCTACAAGGCAATGATAAAAATAAAAAAAAAAAAAAACTATTTTCCCTTTTTCTTCAATTTAAATTATTTTGTTTAACCAATTAGAGTAACTAATAACCAAGTTCTTTTTTTTTCTCCTAAATTAAAAGGTGATTTTTAAGTTTAATTCTAATTTTGGAAAATCAACGGTACCCATAAAGGTTTAAAATTCCTAACCCCCAAATCTATGATCTCTGATTTCAAAAACCATTTCACAAAATTAGTTTTTTTTCGTTAGACTAGTGAACTTAATTATTTTTCCCAACTCCAGTCGAATGGCAACTCCAAAGTTGTTTTCAAAATAAAAGGAACTATTTTCTTTAAACCCTAGTCAATGATCAGTATTAAATGAGTAAGGTTTAGTACTGATCGATTTAGAGTAGACCTAATTTTATAAAAAAAAAAAAAAACTGGGAGGATGAAAAACCAAGCTCGACTCCCCAATACCATGCCGACCTATTCAAGCCGAGCCGAAGAGACCATACCAGGCTGAGGAAAAGAATGATCGACCCAACGATAGCCGAGCAAGTCAGCATGGCCAAGCAGGACAGTCGAGCTGAGCTGAGCCGAGCTGAAGCTAGGCTACCCTCAAGAATGTATGAAAAGGGACAAACCTTCAAACGAAAGTCTAGCGAAGTGAAATGCTTTAAATGCTTAAGCTTCGAACACATAGCTGCTGAGTATCCAAACCAACATGTCATAGTGCTCCGAAGAGATATAGTGGATAGCACTGTTGAGAGTAAGCCTAAAGAGGAGAAGGATGTTCGAAAGGCAGAAGCCAAGGAAGAAGAGGAGACCTATGTCTATGCCGACCAGGGAGAAGTAATGGCCCTAGTTCTGAGATGAGTCTTGAGCTCCCTACCGAACTCTAAGGAGGACCAAAGAGAGAACCTATTTCATACCAAGTATACCATCAAAGGCCAATTGTACACAATCATCGTACATGGAGGAAGTTGTACTAATGTCGTTGCACATTCCTTTGTGCAGAGGTTGGATTTAGTGACTTCAAAGCATCCTTAACCCTACAAGCTATAATGGCTTCATGATAAGGGTGCTCTGCATGTAACCGAATAAGTAACCGTACCATTCAATGTTAGGAACGTATACAAGGACAAAGTAGTTTGCAATGTCATTCCCATGGGAGCTTCACATCTACTACTTGGGCGACCTTGGTTATTCAACCGACATGTCACTCATGACAGGTATAAGAAAACCTATGCCTTTGTCAAGGATGGAAGGAAGATTGTATTACAACCCCTAACCTCGTCACAAGTGAATAAGGCTCATAACCAACTCACTCAATTTAATAAGAAGAAAGCTTTAGTGATAAGCCAAAGAAAGCTCCAATCTATTAAGAAAGCTAATGAACTGATGTTCCTATTGATTAAAAGATTGATGGATATGAAGGACTTACAAAATGTTCTAGAAGAGATCTAAAGCATGCTAAATGAGTTTTCCAACCTATTTTCGGAAGATCTGCCCAAAGGATTGCCACTAGTTCAAGGTATAGAGCATTGTATCGATCTATAGCCAAGCGCTGCCTTACCAAACCGACTTGCATATAGAATGAACCCTGAGCAAGTTGCCGAGCTGAAAGATAGGTGGAAGAACTTGTTGAGCGAGGATATGTGAAGGAGAGCTAAGCCCTTGTGCTATACCAGCTCTAGTCATCTCGAAGAAAGATGGATCATGGTGTATGTACATCAATAACTGGGCAATCAATATAATTACTGCCAAGTATAGATACCCAATACCAAGGCTCGATAACATGTTAGATAAGCTTCATGGTGCAAAGATATTTTCAAAGATTGATCTACAAAGTGGCTACCATCAAATTCGTATGAAACCGGGGGATGAGTAGAAGACTGCCTTTAAGACTAGGCATGTAGGCATGTAGGCATGGACTCTACAAATGGTTAGTTATGCCGTTCGAACTTACTAATACGCCAAGCATTAATGAACCATGTGATGCACCCTCTGATCGAAAGATGTGTGGTCGTATATTTTGATGACATACTGATATATAGTACTGACCTAAATGACTATGTTCAACATCTTCACGAAGTATTTGACATTTTGCAAGTTAAGAAGTTGTATGGGAATGTAAAGAAATGCATGTTCTACCAAAGAGAAGTGATATTTTTAGGGTTTGTAGTGTTAAGGGAAGCAATCCGAGCATATGAGAAAAAGATCCAAGCTATTCTAGAATGGCCGACGCTGTAGAATGTTACTAAGGTCCAAAGTTTCCATGGCCTAGCTTCTTTCTATAGGCCATTTATTAAGGACTTCAGTATAATAGCCACCCCATTGACCGAACTGACAAAAAAGAATGAAGAGTTCAAGTACAGCGATCGAGCTAAGTAAAGCTTCAGGGAGATCAAGGAGAAGCTCACCTCACCCCCTGTCCTATCACTACCAGATTTTGACAAGCCCTTCAAACTGGAGTACGATGCATCGGGAGTTGGAATTGGTGCTGTCTTGATGCAAGAACAACGACCTGTCGCTTACCATAGTAAGAAACTGAGTGGCCCAACCCTGAACTATTCTTTGTAAGAGAAGGAGTTGTACTCCCTTTTTTGAGCCCTTACTATTTGGCAAAACTACCTACTGCCACAAGAGTTTGTTATTTACACTAACCACGAATCATTGAAGCATCTTAGGAATCAAAACAAACTCTCCAAGAGGCAAGCCAAGTGGTTGGAATTCATGGAAGGATTCTCATACATCATTCGACATAAGAAGGGGAATGCAAATGTGGTTGCCAACGCTCTATCACGACGGCAAACTTTGCTGACCACTTTGCAAATAAAATTATTGGGATTCTCATTCATCATGGAGCAGTATGCTACTGACCCTCACTTTAAAACTGTTGTTAAATAGTGTTGAATGAGGGTAGTTGTTAGATGATATTATCTTAAGGATGGCTATCTGTTCAAGGACCATAGGTTATGTATTCCAAACTGCTCCATACGAGAACGGTTGGTTTGGGAAGCTCATAATAGTGGACTTTCAGGCCACTTAGAGGAGGTCAAGACCACCAATCTATTGAAAGAGAACTTCTACTAGGTAGGTTTGGCTAAGGATGTCCATAAAGTAGTTGGTAGTTATGAAGTGTGTAAGCATGCTAAGGGGAAGAAAGCACCCTATGAGAGTACATGCCTTTGCCGATGCCAACTTTACCTTAAGCTGACCTCAACATGGACTTTATCCTACGGTATCCCTAGACATCGAGAGGGAAGATTCCATTCTTGTTGTAGTGGACTGTTTCAGCAAGATGGCGCACTTCATTTCATGCCATCGGACTAATGATATTCTATATATTACTAATTTGTTTTTGCAGGAGATTGTCTAACTATACGGAGTACTAAAGACAATTGTCTCAGATCGAGACACAAAATTCTTGAGCTATTTTTGGAAGACCCTATGGAAACAACTTGGGACCAAACTCGTATTCAACTCCAGTAGCGACCCTTAGATTGAAGCGATGAACAAGATACTAATCTGCTCAAAGTTATTGTAGGAAAAAACTTAAGGGATTAGGATCTGTGCTTACTAATTATAGAGTTCGCATGCAACTAAACTGTCCATAGCACTACTGAGAAGACCCCATTCGAGGTTGTCTATAGCCTTAACCCTACCATTCCCCTAGATATGATCGGCACCCCAACAACTACTGAAGAAAGTCAATCTGGAGTGGATCGAACCCAAGAATTGCATGAGCTACACCAGTTTATCATAAGGAAAATCGTCAAGTTCAATCAAAGACAACAAGAGATTGGCAATCGAGGCCACCAAACTATTTCTTTCCAATTGGGAGACCTATTATGGATTCACCTCAATTGAGAGCAATTCCCGCACTTAAGACAAAGCAAACTATCTCCTCGAGCTAACGGCCCATTCAAGGTCCTGAAGAAGATCAACTGCAATGCCTACCAAATCGAGTTGCCTGATGACTATGGTATATCCTTTACCTTCAATGTGTCTAATCTAATTCCCCACCATCAATTGAAGAAAACCCTGCGAGCACCCCAAAAGAATGAGCAAAAACCGTTACAAATTTGAGGACAAATCTTTCCCACTCCCAAGCAAATGATGAGAATCAACCCCCTAGACTGATCACAAGAAGTTGAGTTAGAGGACATTAAGGGCTCGTACAGAAAATACTAACTCCAAGTCATAGCCAAGATAGGTACTTCTATCCCAATCCAACCTCCTATCGACCTATCGTTCAAATCCTCACGTATGTCCAGCATGCTCCCACACAACTGCAAAGTCCTGATCCAAAAGGTTACCTAAGAAAGGCTAGCCGAGCCAAACGCTCCAACCAACCACCGATGCTTAACTCCAACTCATCTGATTTTCTAACCACTAATTGGCTCCCGACCTGATCTAGATCGAGTCGACCCCTAACTACAGCACTTCTAGTTTTTGCCTATGTATCATACTCATAACGTACAACCATCAAGTGACACGTACCTTCTAACACAACATTCCAGAATAATTCTTTTTTTTCCGTACTGGATATTTTTTGTCCTTTTTACCCCTTTTTAGTATGATTAATGTAACATAATTGTAAAATACCCTTTTATCTTTTCATATATGTAAAATAACCCTAATGGGCAAGCATATAAACCTCCACTTTCCTTGTACACAAATAATCATCCAAATTTCAATATAGAATTATTCTCTTTAAGCAACCTTAATGTTCTCATTATTATTCAGCTCTTATCTATTCCCTTTAGTAAAGAGTAGTGGCGAATGACCCTTCAATTTATATCGGTGTGTCACATGCAACGGATTGTTGGTCGAGTAGGATCAAGTGGTGTGTCATATTCATTCGGTGGCTACTTGGACTATGCTATTTTCTTTTTGTTTCCTTTTCGGTTCATTCATTGTGGTACTTTTCCGTGTATACGACCCCGGAGACGCATTAAGGTCTTTATACAATTTAAAAGTCAACTCAAGCTTAATCAAGGTAAGACAAGCCCCTAGAATAACTCACTCCAAAGGCTAAGCCCTTCTCATTAACACTAACAACCTACTTGGGGCAATCCGTTAGCCCTAAGCCTCAAGTATATATGCAAGGGTGGAAGACCTTAAAGCATTTCGATCTTCTAACTTCTTTCCCTTCAGTTTAATAGTCCTATATTTCTCCTTCTCCTAATGTATGAGCTACGCAAAAGCTTCAATTCTTAAAGGTTCTTCTTTACTTACATAGATAACTTCGTATGCTCTCTTAGAGCCTTACTTAACCTCATACTCCCTTACACACTTCTTTATTTACCTATCATTCTAATCTATTGACGGCTTTAGCTTCAACTTAAGCATCAAACAAGAATCTTCATCAAAGTATCCACGCTTAGTCCCTTTATGCTCACTAATGACCACCAACTTTTCTTTGAGAGGTGATGGAACTCTCTTCTAAGTTAGGACATCCTTACCTCCTTTGGCCTTGGTGCTCCTTATGCTAGTTGCTCTAAGGATAGAAATGTCAATCTCTTTTAACCCTACAAAGCAAAAATGTAATAACTAATTAGAGGACAACAAGGCATTGTACAAGCACAAACCCTTAGGAGATCTCATTCGTCCATCTTTAGTAGACCAATAACTCTCCAACAGCAATATCACTTTGGTACAGCAAGAGTCTCTAACAATGCCTCTCTCCCTTTCATCATGAATAGACTCTATCTTAAGGAACCGACATACTTCTTTCTTTGTGTTAAAAGGTTGGCCCCTCTTCCGTAGAATTCCCTCAGCTGCCTCATTGTCATTGGTGCTTAACCTAACTGGATCAACCCAATTGGTCTACAGTCGAACCTTTGACACAAATATAATAAACCTATCCTTCCACCTATAAATGGACTACATTGGCCCTTCAAATAGATTTCTTTAAGGTTAGCTTAAGAGATAGTACTAACCATTATTTAATCACTTCAATCCATAAAAATATTGAAATAGTTAAGGCGATGCCCTCCATACGAGTCATTAGCACAAGTCTTTAAATATAACTAGAAATTGGTATATATTTGGCACAAGTTGGCATGGACTTACTCTATAGTTGTCCAAGAATGCCTTCATGAAAGCTTGAAAAGGAACTCGAAGCCTATATTCAAAGTGTTTATAAACAAGCAAAAGGTATCTCCCTTAGTCATTACAGCTCACACATTTACCCTAAGCCTCCTGAATACCCAATAAAGGGGTAATAGATCAAAGTATGTGTTAATGCTATCAAAATCCACATTGAACAACTCACTGTGCATACCATTAAAGGCATTACTCATATCTACTTAAATGAACAATGGGATCATGGGCCTTACATCCTCCTTATCACTCGCATATACATCCCTTGACAGTCATTTAATCTCTACCAATCTATCATTAATCATGTTAATGGCACCATTCATCAATGTCATTGTACCTTATATCTACAATGAAGGACTTATTGTTGTCCTTGCTACGAAGGAAGGAAGGGGGGAGTAGCCTAAGGGTATGCTCCACCCTGTCATTCATAACTATATGAGAAGAATTAGAAGATATAGTGTCTATACTTTTCATCCTCGATGAATATGTGCAAGAAAGGCTAAAGTTTGACAAAAAGGTTCAAAATTGGAAAGAGAATTAAAGAATTGTAAGGAAAGAATGGAACTTTCGAACAAAGCCCTAAGTTTGTAGAAGAAGTAAATGTGGATTTCAAATGAGAACTTGCTTATCTATAGGCATGAACGGTGTTGAAGTGGCAACTCTTAGGAATCCAATTGACAATATAAGCCTAGCTAATGGTCCTCTAAAAGGAATAAATAGTTCAAATCACTTGGACCAAGATCCATTTCATATCAATGCAACCAATGGCTTTTCAACATGTGTATGTCCTTGTATTAAATTCACCAAGATTTATGTGTGTAAGTGTAAATTAAAATCAAAAGTTCTTAGACCAACCATAGTACTTCAAATTTAACATATATAAGTAAGACCAAGTCACCTAACTTAGACAACATTAGAAATAAACTACCTTAGATCAGTTTTCTTAAATTTGGAGGCAAAAGCTTAAAGCAACTTGAAGTCTTACTCGTGGCATACCCCTTAGGACACTAACTCGAGTCAACCCCACATAGTCTCCATTCCACAGTATGGAGCCAATCCAACTTAGATTACCTATCGACTCAATCATTCCACCAATTAGAAGCCCCAACTTGTTAACACCAATGTTAAGGTTACAATCATACTAGAACGACTCACCCATAAACCTTAGCTCATTTGATAGCTTACCCTAAGATTAGGAGGGCCCACCACAAGCTTGCTCTCCTTACCAATCTATTACCAATGAGAGTAGAGGATGATTTCAAACATGGGCCCTAAGCCCAAGTCGACCTTACTAGGGCATAAGCCAAGCTCAAAAGCCTATGACTTACCTGTTTAGAGCCTTAGGCAAGTTTCTCAAACCTCAACTAACCTCATTATAACCCAAGTCATGCTACTTACATCATAGGCAACCTTCCAAGAGCACAAACCAATCTTCCAATGACTCAACCAACTTGGTTAGGAGATGTCTATCAAGTTCTTGTTTCCTTCCAACCCCTTAAAGCTTGGGCCCTCAAGCCTAAGATGTGCAGGCTTAGTCTATTGGCTTAAAAGAAGATTAGGTGAGAGTAGCTTAGACGGATGGGGAAAGTCTACAACTAATACGCACTTGGCCTAATATCCTCTCTCAAATAGCCCAAAAAAAAAAAAATCTTAGGTACATGATCCACTTTCAAAATAAAGCTTGCTTATCATGCCTACAAATACCATATAAAGCCATAAGTTAAAGGATCCTCTTAGCACTCTTTCCTACTCTATTCTCTAAATACTTTTAAGTTAATATCAACTTAAGTATCAAAATGGTTATACCAGAATCATCTCTGGCACCCTTCTTTTAGCTTATGTTTACAATGATTTGCAGTTTGTCTCCAACCTTAATACCTGACAAGAGTTAACCATCAACACTCTCCAATCCTAGATACCCAATAAAGCTCATTATATTAAGGTTTGAGCATAAGAGTAAAACAAAGGAATATTGTTTGATAAATGTCAACCGTATTCTGCAAAATGTCATACTAACATCCCAACTTATCAATTTAAAAAAGAAAAATGAAATTACTCAATAGACAGAAGTGATAAGTTGTAAATTTATATTTTTATATATATTTATATCATTTTTATTTAACTTTTTGTTACACACACNACAAATACCATATAAAGCCATAAGTTAAAGGATCCTCTTAGCACTCTTTCCTACTCTATTCTCTAAATACTTTTAAGTTAATATCAACTTAAGTATCAAAATGGTTATACCAGAATCATCTCTGGCACCCTTCTTTTAGCTTATGTTTACAATGATTTGCAGTTTGTCTCCAACCTTAATACCTGACAAGAGTTAACCATCAACACTCTCCAATCCTAGATACCCAATAAAGCTCATTATATTAAGGTTTGAGCATAAGAGTAAAACAAAGGAATATTGTTTGATAAATGTCAACCGTATTCTGCAAAATGTCATACTAACATCCCAACTTATCAATTTAAAAAAGAAAAATGAAATTACTCAATAGACAGAAGTGATAAGTTGTAAATTTATATTTTTATATATATTTATATCATTTTTATTTAACTTTTTGTTACACACACACATACACACACACACACATATATATATATATATATATATATATATTTGATATTTGATAGGAAAAATGCAGGATTCGAAAAACATCTACCGGAGTGCTTTCAAGTATAAGATATACATGGGAAAATAGCAAGAGGGCTGGAAAATAGCAAAAGGCCACGCAAGACTAAATGTTGAACGCAATTTCCTTTTTCATTGTTGGAACTCCATGAAGCACTAGACTTTGAAGCATGGCTGCATCAGCCTATTGTAAATTAACTTCCCACATCCAGTTATGACAAATGAGGCCAACGTGAAGACGATACATGCCTACGGCCCATTCCAGTCTACTACAGCAAATTAACAAAATCATCCCAAGCCCGAGAGAGACACGACCTTACAATTGCAACTTGCGACACGTCTCAGCAGCAACTAACTTTTGAAAAGCAATTCAAGCAATTTGATCGAGGGAGCCCACTGTCTATCGTGTTTTCTTAGTCCAATTGCCAGCACCATAAATGTCAGCTTCCGTCTATGAAGTTATTTCAAGTGCAAGAACAACAAACAAACACAGCCCTGTCCCCGTTGATAACAAGCAGCAACCATGTGCTCTCAAGTCCGAGCACAAGTTGATTCAGATTTCTAGAAGCCACTCATGTGATCTAAGCCAATTTGGATAAGATAATAATGATTTCACTAAATCCGTATACTCAAAAGGCAATAGAGTCTTTATTCCCCCCATCCATTTACGCCACGTAGTTGTTCTTTCAACTCATATTAACAATTCAATAATGAATCCCTATTATAAAAAATATTAAATAATTATTCACTAATGAAACTTATGAATAGCTATTCAATATTGAAATTGATTTTTTATCTAAAAAACCTCAATAAAATAAGAAAAATGATAATGTAATATTTTTTTATAACTTATCAATAACCTATTCCATTCTTTAGTCATAATTATTACATTCCAACCTCATTCCATCAGGAGAAATGGACTGGTTATTAGGGTTTTATTTTCCTTTCGTTTGGTAGTTTCATTTTATAATCCATTAGTTTGAGTCACAAGGCACAAAAAAAGCTTGGAATTTCACCAAGGTTCTCGGATGGACGTGACTAGAAGATGGAAACGTGCTCAATAATATAAGCGAGTTCTTCTACTCCTTTTATTTTTAATTTATTATCACGTTTATTGAACTTTTATGTGTTATTTTTATACTTTTCCATGAACCAAATTTAGTACTATGGGATTCTTTGACATTGCTTAATAATGTAATTTATATACGATTCTATTATATGATACTATTTAATTGATTATTATTCTTAATTATCTAATTATATAATCAAGCTTTAATCAAATTTATCACGACAGATGCAACGATGTTTTTCAATAAGGGAAGGTCCTTCAAAATATTGTGCAAAACTTTTGAGACATGATTCTTAGAGTGTTCCTGGCCGATAAAGGCATACCCTGTAGTAGATATACTATTAAATCAACATAACATGGTATATATTGCTGAATTCTTATTATGCTACACATGCCAAGCAAATATGTATAGGCCATCTAAGTGGTGATTGCCACTTCAAACATGAATTCTACGGGGTTACATAAAGATTTTAGGCAATAAATAAGAAAGTTTTGCCCTCTTTTACATTTATGACTTAAATTTTGACTAGGGCATCAATCCTATTTCTTTAAAGATCCATTGCTCATATAATTCATTCCTTGAAGCGAATAGCTAATCATTGATGGCATGAAGGAAAAGATGCATAATTTAATATTTGACACACCAATAATCTGTTTGAAGTATACGCAAAAGGGACAGTATGCTTGGAATGCTAATGTGCTACCATATCACCCCCTAGGGGAGTGCCTACTAATCACCTTCCATAAACAAATAAATTTTCCGGTTCATTAATGACCATGAAGGCAATGGTTCGTAAGCTGGGGCTGCTTTATTCCATTCCTCCAACCTTATGCTTGAGTCCTCTTCAAATTTTGGCAAACAAACTATCTACAAATCACCTTTACTTTAGTAGGTTTGTCTAGCCTACAATTCCAGGAAAGAAACATAAATACCTAACAAACTTGCATGCAGAATACAACAAACTAGAGGAGTTGGCGATTTGCAAGCATAAAAAAGGAGCTTTGATGTCTATGTACCAATGTGTTCTATAATAGCCAACACCAGGCATTTACATTCCTATCTCCTCAATTAAAAAGATACTAGAAAAACTTCAAGATAATGAATGGGAAGTCCCCTCAACAAACTGCACTATTGATAGAATTCTTGCTCTGACGGAAAAGTCTGGCTTTTGATTAAGTTAGGCAAACCTCACTTCTTAAACGTCAACAAAGCCTCATTCGCTTCATGATAGGACTAAATTTACAAGAATGGATCCAAACACGATCGCGATCACGATCTTTCTAAAGATAGACTTGAGACCAATCTATTACTAAGCAAGCATTGAGCAAGTGATCAAAAGTAGATTAGGAGAGAATTGCAGCCACCGGATCAGAAGATCAAGGAATATTTATGGGTTTTCTATTGAGATATGCAATGAAAATAAATAAAATAGATATGAACTACTCCTCCAATGGATATAGCACACCAAGCGCAAATTCAACTATATATAAGCTAATCAATATGATGCACAAATAGAATGTATGGTTTGCTCACAACAATCCCTCACATAAAAGATAGTTGATGAGAGTAGGATAGTAATATATGAGAAAACCCTATGCCAATATGGAATGGGAAATTTAGTGTCATTCACTAACTATTTACTTATAGGGTTACATAGTCTATTCACAATAAAGCAATTACATGAAAGGAAAGCAATTGCTAGGGAAACTGTATCTTGTCAATGATGGATATAAGTAATTAAGAGTGAGTACACTATCCTATAAAGAAGTATTCAACAATATCTTTAGGTATCTTCCTTGATAATTCTCTGGATTCTTTGGTATAACAAGAGTGACTTCAATAATCAGTTCAAGGAATATTCTCTTTTCAAATATTCTTCTCGACACCCTCTAGAAACAAAACAAAACCATGACTTCCTTTAGAACCTTGCATTGTATCAAAACCAATAATTAGATTAGAATCAAGATCATTGACTGTCTTCTTATCAGAATCAATATCTTCAGAACCTTCATTGGCTTCTAACTAAATTAAGCTTTTACATAAGCTAACGTTATGTAGTAGCCTTCTAAGAATTTCTCTTCTTCATCTTGGATAAATACCTTTAAAATCCTCTACTTAATGGTTCAACCCCATTGTTCTAAGCCTACACATTGGTCCACCTTGGTTTATAGTCCAATTCAGAACCTAATTCCCATCATTTCACTAAGGTCGATGAAGATTTTCCCTCAAATACGTTGCATCTTCAACAATGTCTTCCTCTTGTTTTGGAAAATAAGTCAATAAGTCTACAACACTGAATGTGGCAATAACTCCTCCAAATCCATTTTAACAACTCTAACTAATAAGCATTGTAATTGATCTTTTAGAGAATTTGGAATGGACTATTAACTCTTATTGAGAACTTTTGATAGGAATCGATCAACCAAACCTATCACTTACTCCTAAGCTGAAATCCTACTAAACCTTACATAAAGAATTCTGACCAATTAGCCCGCCAAGGTAAAAGCTGCCCTATAGCATCTATCAAGCTATATAACTTTTCGAGCTACAGTTTGCCTTTGACTTTCTCACAAGTGGAAGGAAGGCTCAATGGTCCAACCTCACCATTAAGCAAATCAATTCCAACAACTCAACATCTTACATAAATAGCACATCCAAAAGGTTTTGAGTTACTACAAGTTCCTTCACTAGTTCCAAAGATGTTCAAGCTGACATGAGGTAATATAGTTTGTTCTTTTTTACTAGAAAAGTGCCCTATATTTATTGGCCACTTATTTACTATCACTATCCTTTTACTTGCGCATGTTAGAGATATTCCTTTTGTTACGCTCCAAGAATGTGTATTTTAGCATCATTTGGACTATACCTTCATTTCCTTTGATGTATTTACCTCGAAGGAACTTACTATAAATAATCTCCTTCATGTAATGGCTACAGCGAATTGAATACAAATATAGTTTTATCTCTTGTTCATACGAGAAACCTTATAAGTAACACTAACTCTTATCAATTCTCTTTAGCAAGGAATTATGGTAAGTGACGATACTTTTCCATTTCTACATAATATCAAGAGGAAACTTAGGTCGTATTGTACATGTTTGGTGCATAATATCCAATCGAGTAGCTTACGATTTGCAAAATTCTCACTAAAACTCATAATCTTTTCTTATATAGTTAGAAAGACGAAGCCTTATTTTGTGTTCATGATTGATATCTGAGAGACCCAAAATTTTACCTAATTACTTTGAGCAGGTAATTTGGGATATCGATGAAACTAATCCGATAGACTTAAAAATTTACAAGTAGGCTCGAGACATTAGTCGAGGTGACTCCATAGACTCAGATCTGAAAAATATAATAATATAATAATAATTTATAGTTAAAATAGTATAATTTTACTATATTTCTTATTATTTATCATGGTCGCATAAGCTCAGTTAGCTCATAAAATTTTAGAGACAAATTGTATATTTAATAAAATTATTATGTAGCATAAAATAACATGCAAAATATATACATATGCCATATGTAATTATTACATATAGATATATACTATAATTAACTAAAATACCCAAAAAATTACATTTTAGGCCAAATTAAGTTAAACAAATTCATAGATATTAATAAAAAAAATACATAAAAACCATAGGGTAGCTAGAGATGAATTAGAATAGGCATGGATGTAAGTTAGGACAAATGTTGGTGATTTAAGTAGGATTATCATGCAAATAACCAAGTATATAAACCCAAATTCTAAGAGGAGAGATAACCAAACACATTTAAGTATTATGAGCATCTAAAAATTCCACAACTACTCTCTAGAAATCCTACATGCAATGATGGTTATAGGAAAATCAAATAGGGTTTGAATAATTAAAGAGAGAAATTAGATGAAGTAAATGAAATTGGACCGCAATCTAAGCATTTGGGAGTTCGTGAACCTAGGGTATTGCTGGAGATCAATCGTCACCACTAGGTGACAAAGCACCTAGCCACTGGGCTGGCCGAATGGGGTTGGCCATCAGCAATGACTGAAGCAATCCATTCCAATAAGGCCTCAATTTCATCTGACTTTTATATAAATTAATAAAAATATTAAATGTGCCCAAAAAATTATTCCAACATATATGTATGTATAGAATCTAGAAAAATATTATTTTTTACAAATTTAGTAACTACAGTATACTTACTTAAGAAATCGACGAAACCAAATAATTTTTTATAATAAAATATATAAGTAAAACAACGTAGTTTCGACATCAAAATTTTTCTATAAACTATCCTATACCTATTGAATTGCTACGAAAAGATTTTTTATGAAACTATTTTCTATATTTTTACTTGATTTTTGAGCCTCAAATTATGTAAAAATAGTAAATTTTACCAAAAAATTAATATATTTTCCTAAAAGACCTTACTTGAATTATATACTCAATCATTAAGAGGAGTACTTATGTCATGTTGAATCTGTGGAAATGAGTTTTAGAGTGAAAAGTTATGGTAAGTTAAGATTTTGTCCCTATAAGCTTAGCGTAATAGGTTGTAATTTGATAAATTTCAGGAGATGATAAATTGGTATGTGTTATTTATGAAATTCGAAAGTGATGATGCTAAAGGTCAGGGAATGAAGTGCTATTTGTTGATGTACCTAGTTGAAATTAAAGGAAAGGTGCATAAATTTTTGAGATATAGTGAATTAGGTATAAACAGAGGAAAATTTAAAGGATTGTTAAGCCAACACTCCAGTAAAGATTATATCTAGAGGCAAAATCAAATGCAAAGTTTAAAGTGAATTATAAGTGCAAGGGACTTTAGAAGCTAAATCAGAGGATAATTTCTTAAAGTTTTTAAGGATAGCTAAAATCAAAGGGGAAATCAGATGATTTTATGACCTAAAATAACTTACGAAACTAATGAACTACTTAAGAAATCCTAACTTATAAATGAGTATAACCTATAAAACTTGTGTCGACCAACTAAAATTATATGAAATGAACTAACTAATGATACTCAAAACTGATCTATTTTGTAGGTATAGGAATAATTGAAGACCAACAGAGTAACCGATAAGAATAATAGCAAGTGAGGTACATGTAAGTTAGGATCTATACATTGTAGCATATTGGAGTATTGTGTTAGAGCACTTGGAGACCTAGGATTGAAATTAGTTGTGATTGTAACTTAGTTAAATGTGTGCATGCTTCATATGTGATTGTTTTCTTAAATTGTGGACATGGAGTGCTGCTTTACATGTTGATATGTGATTTGCTCTGCCTTATGAATTAGTTGATCACCTTAACTAAACTAAATTAAGGCCTGACTCTTAACTAACCGGATATGCATAACAACCCCCTAGGGGAACGATTAGGTGTGTTAGATAACTAGACTAAATTAGGGACTAACTCCTAACTAATTGAATATGCATAGCAACCCCCTAAGAGAACGATTACGTGTATTGGACCAAATACCAACCTCTTCTATGAGGATAGTTGAAATGATCCTTTTCCCTCCCTTAGCAAAACTAAGTGATGAGAGTAGAAGTCGCGATAAAATTGGGGGCCAGGGTTCGAGGGGAGTCTCAAGAGAAGGGTATTCTCTATTGCAAAAACCCAGGTTTAGTCTGACTTGTGTCGTATTGAAACTTCTCAATTTGGGTTAGAGTGAACGCAATTTCTGTAACCTCACAATGGACTGGATAACATTGTATGATGTTGCATTTGCTTGTTTACAATGCATTTCAATAAAGTAAGATGATTGGAAACCATATTTGTGCTTGATATACTTCTTTATCTCAATCCCACTTACCAAACTAGTTATACTCATATCTCTATAGACTCTTTTGTTGGTATAAACCAAAAAATTGAAGGAGCAATGCTATAACTATCCAAAGATTAGTGAACATCAAGCTAGGAAAGTAAGGAAACTTGAAGACCTGCAAGACCCTAACTCTTGTTAGGCTTTCCTTTGTTTTTGTTATGGAAACTATTTAGGATACCCTGGAAATGCCAACCAGTTTCCAATTTTATACGTAAACAACAAAATATGTGGTTTTTGTATACATTTCAAGAACACTAGAACTTTTGATGTAAACCTATTTATTGGAAATGCTACTATTTTGTTCATTTGTAAAATACAAGTGTTCTTGAATAGTTATCTTGAAAAGCTTTATCACCAGTTTAACTAATATCAAGTACAGAATTCGATGCTTCAAAGCAAATGAGTCGAGTATGCCTGATGTAGACTAAGCCTAAGTAACAACTATAAGGCCAACTTCTATCTTACAATAGTTCACATAGTAGGACAATTATGACATCACCACTTCGAGGTGTAACAGTTCTAAATTAGTATCAGTACATTAATCTTGAGAATTTGCTTAAAGTGTAATTCTTGAGAATTTTCTTTGAAGTGTCATAAATAAAAATTTAATAAACATTATAGGTAAACACGGAGAGTAGGAATAAATGGGCAGTAAAAGACTTGGACTTTAGGTTTATATCTAACATAAATATATGTAAGAGAAATATAGGAAGTGTAACCAATAATATTGAGCTATAAAAGGTGATTGACTGTCATAAGGATTTATTTAGGGAATCTTAGAAAAACATTTATTACATGCCAACTAAATTTCGAGTAGTCAAAGAAGAAATGGCCTAAAAAAGCTAGAATATAATTTCTAACTCTATTGTTAGAAGTAATCGAGATGGTAGTGTTTTGTATGATATAGGAATGCTTGGTGAATCTTAGTTGGTAAAGGTAGGTTTAGTTCTCATGAGTATATCACTTATTAGATGGTAATCATTAAGTTTAGACAATTGATTATCATGCTCTCGTTATAATGAATGTAAAAATTGATAAGTTGTTAAGAACCATAGAGTCAAGTGATAATAAATTATTTGTTGTACTACTATATTTTTTGTAAAATTGAATGATGTATAGTTTGAGAAGCTCAAAGGAGGTTGGTAATAGTTGATGAGAAGTATGTTGTGTTCAAAATGAAATGTAAGGTGTAGACTTTGTCGAGTTTATGATAATAAGTAAGGCTGGATCTAATTCAAAGGATACTACGAAACCTGATTCAAAGGATTGAGCAAAGGATTATAAGATAAAATTGAAAATTTACTATTGTGGAATAATAAGGTTAACTAGAAGATGATCTATGCTCTATATGAGATTATGGACGCATACCATCAAATTTATCTTATAATAAATAACCGAATGAAAAATAATGGAGGGATGTTAGATTATACTACAAACACAATTTTAAAGAAACAATACTTGTTAATTAAGGTAACTACATTAGCAATGGTTTCAGTGATAAAAGTTTCAATAACTGAAAAATCGGAAAGTAACTAATGTAGAAATCATAAGCAGGTGACAACAAAAAGTATCCCACATTATTAAAGATTCCCTTCCTGTACCATAGCTTAGTCTTATAAACTTTCCATTATAAAGGATGTTGGCATAAAAGCTTTACTCTGATAAACCCGAATCATTAGTTAAATCAAAAGAAACCCTGTAAAGATGATTGGCTAAAACCTAGATGAAGATTCTAAAGAAGACTCCAATTATGCTTTTAGCTAATGCAAATAATTTAAGCTAAGAACTAAAGATGAAATAAATAGACATACAAATTGGAAATTGTAGAATAGAAGAGAAAATAGAACTTTAGGTGAAAAAAATTCCTAAGGCCTAAGTAGAGCATTGTATGGGTAACTAAAGAAGTAAATTATGGAGATTGAATTTAGTAGGAAGATATTAATAATGATGATGAACTATATGTAGTTTTAATGACTTGAATCTCGAGATAAATAGTAAAGGGACCTAATTCCAACTTAGGGTTAATGATGTATAGGTGAACAAGTATGGAAATTAGCTTTCATTGGAATAATATGACAATTTTTGAAGAGTTTGAAAGTTCGTAAGGTCAATAGTTAGCAGAAATTTGAAATAACTTTTAGATTTGATTCTTTTTGATAAAGTTATGGGTTAGGAACTCGATCACTATTAACATATATTGGTTATAATTTTTTTTATAATAAACTATTATTGTTATGGTGGGCCTAGTGTCTCTGATGTATTCCAATTCTTTTAATAATCAAGATATGATCTTATACATATAACAACCCAACAACAATAACTAGAAATAGGGAATTAAGGTGAATATAGGATCTTTCGATATATATATATTGAAGCTTATCTGTGGATCTTAGTCATGTAGGAGTTTACTTCTAACATGATTTTGCTTGATATAAGGTTAAGTTCCGACATGAATTGTTGAGGTAAAGGTTAGATTACAAAATATTCCAATTCTTTTGATGATATGGATATGATTTTGTATATAGTCAACTAAAGATATAGTTAAAAACAATGTGTGCAAGAAGCGAATATGTGATCTTTTGGTGTTTATGTGCAAACTTTGAAATGAAAGTTTAATTTTAATGTAATTCTCCTATGATGTTGAGTTAGAGTGAAAATTGATATTTGAAGTATATGATTACAGCTAATGTTAATTACATTCAAATGGAATGTATGGAGATTAGTTAAGTAAATGGGTCGGAGGGAAATAGAATTTAAATACAATATTTGATAGGGGAAAGTTCTATTACTATCCTTTAACTGGGAGATATTGTAATACCTTGTCAAAGTGGATGCTATTGTATTACAAGTACAAGAGCTAATAATATGTTGTTTATAAGTAATGATTTGTACTTAATTACTAATAGGCGGGAACTTGGAGGTCACAGGAAATACTTCATTATCATTGAGATGTATACAAGGTGTATTTATATAAATGAATAGTAAATATTGAAATGTCAAAAGAGGACTTATCATCAAGTACTAGGTGGCATTGGATTAGCAAGGAGTAATTCTCAGAGGTTAGTTCAGAGATTAAAGTTCGATACTAAGTACAAACATATGATCTACACAAGTAACATCTCACTAATATTATTTGTATAGAAGATATGCTTATCAAAGATGTTATGTGGAGATTGAGGGAACTGATTAGGATATACAGTATAGAACTTTTATGATATTAGCGGAATAGGATGATCTCACTTAAAGGAGTTAACCAAGAATGAATTGTGTACCTGCTTATGAGTTATATACGATGGAGTGTAGGGTAAACATCCATATTTGAAAATGAGATACTTAACTAATGAAGTAATTAGAAACTTAGGGAAAACGATTAGAGAATGTAAACTCACTATTAAGTACTTTAATACTTTAAGATTTGCTAAGTGTTAATCTCCACTACCCTAGAAAAAAAAAATAATAGACTCACCACGCGTTAAACAAAGGAGAGTCAAGGTAAATACCAAAGTGATAAAGGTATTATCATAACATGTATTGATTGATGAGAATGTTAGGAGTGGAGCACAGTGACAGGTGATACTAAGAGCTTTGATTTTAGGAGGTCATTGAATATTTTGAACTTGTTGGGATGAATCTATGCTTAGAATGAAATGGGAAAAGTTGATTCAAATCAAAAACTGAATAGCCTAAATCAAACTAGAGTAAAGGAATTTGGAATCTTTAATGTAGACATACCTAACTCTTAAATGAAGGATAGTAGTTAGATTTTGAAAAAAGTGAAGATGAAAGACTTTTTGAAGGATTAATACTATGATAAACCCATGAGATAGGCTTAAGAAAAGTATCCCTAAGATAGATACCAAAGATAAACTCTCTTTTGCTTAGAATTAAGATGTGAACTTATCTAGGAAGTAAATGATAAGTGCTTAAAATCAGGAATGTTATTAACACACTTTATGAACAAATAGGAATCGAAATGTAATGAACTCTAAATATATAAGATGTTTATAGAGTTGGCATAGTTTGGGATAAGGGATAAGGGAAAAGTTAAGCCATGATTAAAGGTTTGGATCAAATCTGTTACAAGAAGGGAATAAGGTATAGCGAAGAGCAACCTAGGTGGAAGTAATTCTATTAAGGGAACAAATTAAAGAGATGTCCAGAAACTCAATAAATCAAGTAAATAGTAAAAAAGGGAATTCTTAATAGATTATGAGTTATAAATTTGGAAACAATACAAAGAAGATTTTAGTGAACATATAGGATTTGGATCAAGGAAAAGATGAGCTGAACTATAATTAAGGATATGGAAATAAGATGACAGTAAAAGAATACTATAACAAGGAAATGTGTAATGATGTTAAAAATGAATTAGGTGCAATTCATGGAAATAAAGAGTAATACTTTTGGTGTAGTCAAAATAAATTATGGAATAATCAGCTAAGTTGTCCACTACATGCTAGTTATGGAAGCAAAAGAAGAGATTAATAGATCTATTGGATTAAAGTATGATGGTTATACAACAAGTATACCTTAAATGTGTCATTGGATACATATGAGTATGCAAGAAGAGGATGGCAAATATGTGATTCTTGTCTCTTACATACTAAATTCTTTTTTTGTTGCAAGTCATGTATCTGTGAACCGTTTATTCTCGAGTTAGTTCAAACATGCCGTATCAGTCATAAAGTTTGAAACAGGTCAATGTCCTTGTCATTCTAGAATCATGTTAGTTCTATCAGTTAAATCGAATTTGTTTATCAAGTCGATCTTTACCTCATTTGAGTGTAAGCTTATAAAAGGATTGAGATTTGCCAAACTCAACTTCACGATTATATGTGTTGATATGTGGAATATTAAGTTCTTGATTGAGAAGGTAGAATGGATTTACGGAAGAAACCAACTAAAGAGGTAATATTAAGAGTTAACAAATTTTATTAACAATATACAATGAGGAAGCAAAACCTTAACATATTAGATAATCGGGTTTAGAAGTTCATAAAGCATGATAAGAAGTAAAGATGGGAGCTAAGATATACACCAGTAATCAGAATTGAGCTAGAGGATGTTAGAAGTAAAGTTCTAATTATATTGAGAATCAAAAGATAAATCATAATCGTCATACTCAAATATCTTGGAGTTAGAAGATTTAAAACTTATGTTTCAAAAAGTACTCAAACAAGAGTTAAGAGAATACATTACATTAGAAACTAATTCAGAAGGTGTAGACAATTAGAAATTTACTAAGAAATGAAGTAAAACTCTGTGGACTTATCAATGTAAAGATGATCTAGGTAGCAATGATGAATCTATTGTATCTTTGTAACTTATACAAGTGTAGAAAGACATTAGGAATACGATGATCATCAATGAAATAAAGTCAATATCAAAAGATACCTTAGAAAGAGCACCATAGAAAGTTTCGCTTAGAAGGAATACAAACTTATCTTACCAAGAGATAGAAAGCTAAATGTAGCATGTTGATTTATTTTTCCCTTAAGTTTAGCAGGTAACCATGAAGTATCTTCTATACCAATATTAAGTAAAATAATGAGGAGTCAAAAGGAAGTATTAGGGGTTAAGCCCGTAGATCTTCAATAGGACTACACAATAGAAAAACAACTTAGGCAAAAGCAAGGTAAAAAGATTTCCAAGATCAAGAAGCCAAAAGTAAGGGACTTAGGAAGTATAGGGAACTTAAGAAAACAATAGAGAAATGGTACTATTGTTATTTTAGTAATTAAGTTAGTAAAATTTTTATTTTGATAGATGGTGGCAAATGATATTCGAGTACTAAAATTGTAATAAGTGTAATTGATCATCGAAGTTTTGAGGACAAAACTTTTTTAAAAGAGTTGGAAATGTGAGACCCAAAATTTTACCTAGTTGCTTTGAGCAAATAACTTGAGGTATCAGTGAAACTAATACAATGGACTTAAAAATTTATGAGTAAACTCGAGATATTTGTGATGTGCTTCTCAGGACTCAGATCTTGAAAATATAGTAATATAGTTAAAATAGTGTAATTTTATTATATTACTTAATATTTATCATAGTCACGTGAAATAGACTGTACTTAATCATAAATTTTTAGAGAATAATTATTGGCATAAAATAGCATGTAGAATATATATGTGTTGTATGTAATTATTACATATAGATATATACCTATAATTATCTAAAATATCCAAAAAATTATATTTTAGGCCAAATCAAGTTAAATAAATTCATAGAAATTAATGAAAATCATAAGGTAGCCAGAGATGAATTAGAATAAGTGTAGATGTAAGTTAGGACCGTTGTTGGTGATTTAAGTAGGATTACCATGCAAAGAACCAAGTATATAAACCTAAATTCTAAGAAGAGAGAGACAAACAAACACATTTGAGTATCTTGAGCGTCTAAAAATTCCACAACTGCTCTTTAGAAATCCTACATGCAATGAGGGTTATAGGAAAAATCAAGTAGGGTTTGAATAATTAAAGAGGGAAATTAGGTGAAGCATATGAAATCATACCACAATTTGAGCATTTAAGAGTCAATGAACCTAAGGTGTTACTAGAGACCAACTACTACCACCAGGTGATGGAGCACCCAGCAACTAAGCCAACTGATAAGGGGGTGGGCATCGGTGGTGACCAAAGCAATCAATTCCGATGAGGCTTCAATTTCATCTAATTTTTATATAAATTAATAAAAATATTAAATGCACCTAGAAAATTATGAAAAAAATTATTCCCACATATTTTTATGTATAAAATCTAGGGAAAATATTATTTTATACAAATTTAGTAGCTATAACATATGTCCGTAAGAAATCGATGAAACCGAGTAATTTTCAATATTGAAATAAATAAGCAAAATGATGTAATTTCGACTTTGAAATTTTTTGATAAATTATCCTATATCTATATTGAATTACCATAAAAAGATTTTTCACGGAACTATTTTCTATATTTTTACTTGATTTTTGTGCCTTAAATTGTGTATAAAATAGTGAATTTTAGCTAAAAATTAATATACTTTCCTAAAGGACCTTACTTGGATTATGTATTCATTCATTGGGATGAGTATCTATGTCATATGAATCTATGGAAATGAGTTTTACAATGAAAAGTTATGGTAAGTTAAGATTTTGTCCCTATAAGCTCAGCGTAATAGGTTGTGATTTGATAAATTTAAGGGGATGATGAATTGGGATGTGTTATCTGTGAAATTAGGAAGTAATAAAGCTGAGGATTGATGAATGAAGTGCTATTTGTTGATGTGCCTAGTTGAAATTAAAGGAAAAGTATATAAATTTTTTAGATATAGTGAATTAGGTATAAATAAAGGCAAATTCAAAGGATTATTAAGCTAACACTATACTAAAGACTATACCTAAAGGCAGAATCAGAGGCAAAGTTTAAAGTGAATTGTAAGTGTAAGGGAGTTCAGAAGCTAAATTAGAGGATAATTTCTTGAAGTTTTTAAGTATAGCTAAAATCAGAGGGGAAATTAGAGGACTCTATGACCTAAAATAACTTAAGAAACTAATTAACTACTTAAGAAATCCTAACTTATAAGTAAGTGTAACTTATAGAACTTCTATCAAACCAACTAAAATTATATGAAATGAAATAACTATTGATACTCAAAAGTAACTTAAACTAATCTATTTTGTGGGTATAGGAATAATTGAAGACCAAGAGAGCAACAGACTAAAATAGTAGCTAGTGAGGTGCTAGTAAGTTAGGATCCATGCATCACCACATGTTGGAGTACTATATCAAAGTTCTTGGAGACCTGGGAGTGCAATTGGTTGTGATTATAACTTAGTTTAATGTGCACATGCCTTATATGTGATTGTTTTCTTGAATTGTGGACATAAAGTGCTACTTTACATGTTGATATGTGATTTGCTTTACCTTATGAATTGGTTCATCACCCTAACTGGACTTAATCAAGGACTAACTCTTAACTAACCAGATATTAATAACAACCCAGTAGGGGAATGATTAGGTGTGTCAAACCAAATACCAACCTCTTTTATGAGAATAGTTGAAATGGTCATTTCCCCACCCCTAGTAAAACTAAGTGATAGGTGCATAAGCCTAGGGTTGGTCTGACTTGTGTTGCGTTGAAAATCCTTAATCCAAGTTAGAGCAAACGCAATTTCTCTAACCTTACAATGGCCGGATAACATTATGCAATGTTACATGTGCTTGTTTTCATTACATTTTCACTAAAGTAAGATGATTAGAAACCATGCTTATGCTTGATGTACTTTTTTGTCTCAGTCTCTCTTACTTGGCTGGTTGTACTCACATCCCTATAGACCCTTTTATAGGTATAGACCAAAAATTGAAGGAACATCACTATAACTATCTAAGGATTAGTAAACATCGGGTAGGAAAGTGAGGAAACTTGAAGACCTGCAAGACCTTGACACTTGTTAGGCTTTTCTTTGTTTTTCTTATAGAAACCATCTAGGATACCTTGGAAATGCCCAATAGTT
Organism: Lumnitzera littorea; assembly: GCA_024138015.1. NCBI lineage: Eukaryota > Viridiplantae > Streptophyta > Magnoliopsida > Myrtales > Combretaceae > Lumnitzera > Lumnitzera littorea. The sequence goes on along the minus strand of JAMXBB010000003.1, from coordinate 17,012,648 downwards.
TCCAACTTTGTTATATGTAAACATCAAAACCTGTGGTTTTTGTAAACATTTTGAGAACACTGGAACTTTTGATGTAAACCTATTTATTGGAAATGCTACTATTTTGTTAATTTGTAAACTACAAGCATTCTTGAATAGGTATCTTGAAAAGCTTTATCATCAGTTTCACTAATATTAGGTACAGAATTGGATGCTTCAAAGCAAATAAGTTAAGCGCACTTGGTTTAGACTAGGTCTATGGTAGCAACTGTAAAGTCAACTTCTATCTTAAAATTATTTACATAGCAGGATTATTATGACATCACCACTTCGATGCGTGCCGATATCCTCTTGTTGTGTTTCCCTAAGATATATCATCATTTTTGTATCAAAGCAAAGGGTGTAAGAAGGGAAGTAAGCAAGTGTTTTCGTAATTTGTTATTGCTATTTGTTTAAAAGTTGTTGTTGGTTACTGCTACAGTAGTCTACTCATGAACTATAGTTAAAGTGTTTGAGGTTGTTAGTGTTTATGGAGTTGAGTTCGAGTGTTGTTGTGTTGATCATTTAACTAGTTGGACATTTTTGGTGAGTTTGTGTCAAAAGTTGTTTTTAAGCATTGCTATTTGTGTTGTTTGAGTTGTTTTTGCAGGACTTAAGTATTAAAGATGTTGCAAACCTCGCAACCAAATGTTTAGGGTTTAATACATAAAATTTAAGGTGATTGAATAAGTTATTTAATCGAATCCAAATTTTACAATGAAGTTAGGAATATTAGTAAAAGTGATTTTGTGAAATTGGATTTCTAAAAATAAATAATTAAAAAATTATAATATTGAATTATATGTATATTACTCATTATTTACCGGTAAATTAATCTAGTAATTAATGAATCGATAGAAATAAATTATGTATACATTAAAAGTTATAAAATAACATAAATAATATTTAAGAGTATTTATTTGTACTATATATGTATTTATGTATGGGTAAAAATACTCAAAATTACTTAAAATACTTGAAATACGCTCAAATAATACTAAATAATTAAGGAAAAATCAAACAAAAATCAAGAAAATTGTAAAAAAAATGTGGAATTGTCTAGAATTGAGGCGTGACATGCTATGGAGTAAGGAAACAAAATCAACCAATACAAATTATCCAAATAGAAAGTGAAAAAGAAAAAGATAAAGAACAAATGGCAACTAGTAATTCATTAACCTAAGTAAACAACCCTATAAATTAGAAGATCCTCATCTGAAATTCATTTTGCTCTATTAAGAAGTTAGAAAAATTAGAGAGAGATTAGAAAGAGAGAAAAGAATAATTTTATAAAAATTAGTAAAAATACTGTGCAATTAGGGTATTAGGAGATAACACACACCTAATAAATACTTGGGAGTGGACAGCCACCACCACTAAATGGTGAAGACAGTGCCTAAGCCGACCAACAAGGCTACGATGGCCGGAGACATCAACGCCAGTAAGTTTATGGGAAATTATGAAATTTTGTATTTTGAGATTTATATATATAGATTTAGGGGAAATGTTAGATTGATAAAATTAGCTCCCTAAATATACAATGCTTAAGAAATCATGAAACCCAAACCTGTTTTCAATTTAAAATTAAATAGCCTTAATAGTGTAATTTTGAGCCCAAATTTTTATGTAGATTATTTAAAGTATTTAAAATAATGCTATGAAGAGATTTTTTAAAAATTAATTTTTAAAAAGTTTAGATAATTTTTAGGACTTAAAATGATATATAAAAGTGTGATTGTGGGCTTATGTTGGTAATTTACTAGCAAATTGATGAAAATACTGATTTAGTATATAATTAAGTATTTTAGGATATTAATTTCTAATGTAGTATGATATTTATGGAGTTTGGGGTGTTAATTATATGTAATATGCATATTAAGTAATAATAATAATAAATGAATAATTGTATAATATTGGCTTGTTGTACTGGTTTGCAATTGCTTTGTATTGTGTAATATGAATTGATCATCTTAACTAAACTTAATTAAATATATAACTAGTAAGTCTAAATCCGACCTATACGACAACACATTAAGAAAAACATTTAGAATTCTCCAACCAAATACCGACCTATTCAAAAAAAATAGCGCTAGGTGGCATGATCGGTCCCCTCTTCATCCTTAGTTGAACTAAATAACAAGAGAGGAGGTTGCGACAAGGGTGAGGCAATGGTTCAAAGGTAGTCACCAAAGGAGCGGCGTCTCCATTACACAAGCCTAGGTTTGGTTGTGAGCTATTGAAATGTACACTAAACTCCTCAACCCAAATTAGAGCGGGTGTAATTTCTCTAATCTCACGATAAACCAGATAACGTCGTGCGATGGCATTTGCTTATCGCTTTACATTAAAATAATTTATTGATAACCCTGTTTGTGCTCAATGAATGGTTTTAAGTCTCCGTCCCAACTTACTAAGTGGTTGGTCACTCACATCCCTATAGATATTATTGCTAACTAAGAAGATATTAGCATTTGCTAGCATCCATATAGATATAGTTACAGGTGCTAGTTAAAAAGTAGCTTATAATTACCTCAAAGCTAACAACTACTAAATCCTGGTGAGTAAAGTTATAAAACTAATGATTGTTTACATTTTTAAGGTTTTTAGTCCTTATTTTTGTATCTTCTATTATTAACGTATATATTACTTAAGTAAGGTTAGGTATTAAATCAAGTAACATTACTTAGAATATTGAAATCCTAATTTGTATTTTTCATACTTGCTTAGGTAAATAACATATTTAATTTATGAATTGTTTACTTCAAAACAGGTTAGTCGTTAATACCTTGTGTAAATCAGTTTTAAGATAACTATTGTAATGTCAACTCTTACTCTAGAATGGTTTGCACATTGAAACTGCTACGACTCTACCACTTTAAGGTGTAACAGATGTCAAATCTAAGAGTGTAAGGTGGTGTTGGGGACATTGAGTATGATGCATTAGGCCATGGGAGACATGCTAATCAGAATCTTAGAATCACTAATGAGCATATATTAGACTTTACTACTGTCATGGCTAATCTTGTAGTTATTATGTAGCAAATAGTAGACGCCCAACCAATTCAAGGAACTTTTAAGAATGACTAAGTTGATTTTTTGAGCCATAGAGACCAAGGATTTAAAGCATAAAGAAATGTGAATATAGATGAAGCGTAAGTAGACTTAGCCCGAAATGAATGAATTGGTAAAATTGGAAGAGCTCAAAGAGGAAGTGAGCTTAAGGATGTTGACGAAGGAGAACAAGAAGCTTATGATAAATTTTGATGATTATGAAGGAAAAGCAGTACGAGCTCTAAGAAGCCTAGAGAATGTGAAGATGTAAATTTTCACCTTCACTAAGTGGATGCAAATGATTATTTATATTGGGAAGACAAAGTTAATAAGTTGTATTAGTGTCATGACTTTGAAGAGGTTGTAAAAGTTCAATTAGCTACCCTTGAAATTACAAGATACACAATGTTGTGGTAGAAGAACATAGTAGCTACTAAGAGGAGAAATTAAGAATGAAAAATATGAACTTAGAATGAAATGAAGAGGATTCTAAGGAGAAGTTTTGTAGCCGAGTCCTATCTACAAGATGTATTTAAGAAGTTATGGTCTCTAATACAAGGCATAATGAGTGTTGACAAGTGTGTTAAAGAGTCTCAGATGTTGATGATAAGATGTGAAATTAAAGAATTAGAAGCTCAAACTGTGTCTAACTTCATCGGTAGCCTCAAGTATGAGATCGAAAGCTTAATGAAAGTTAAATGGAGTTTCAAATGTTGATGATAAGGTATAGGATTGAAGAACTAAAAGCTTAAATTTTGTCAAGCTTCATTGGTGGCCTATTGATATGTTGTAGCCAATGATAAACAAAGGTGGCTATATTGAGTGGATCCAAACCTATAGAAGGATCCAAAAATAGTGAGAAACAATGGAGAAAGCTAAGCAAACCACGAACCATTCTAAGGATATGACACACTAAGAAACTCCCATGGACTAGCCAACCTAGTTAATATGACATGCTACTAGCTAAGCTAGGTCACTCGCTGTTACGCCCCGAAGCGGCAGAGTCGTAACAGCCCCGCCGTGTAAACCATCCTAAGATAGAAGTTGGCCTTACAACCACTGTCTTAGACTTGATCTACACAAGGCGTCTACGACTAACCCGCTTTGAAGTAAACAGTTTGTAATTTTAAATAAATCATTTAACTAAGAAAGTGAGAAAATTTATATATATATACTATAATTCAGTTATTACATTATTCAAAAATGAAAAAAATTCTAAATTAAACAAAACTTAGACCTTAAGAATATATGTTCGTTCTTTAAATATTTTTCCTCACTCTCTAGAATCCAGCAATTGTTAGCTTTGGAGTAGTTATATACCGCTTCTTAGCCAGCACCTGCACGACGTCTATAGGGATGTGAGCAACCACAGCTCAGTAAGTTAGGATGGAGAACTTAAAACTATATCAAAAACACAACAAGGTTTTCAATCACTTATTAGGTGCAATGCATGTGCAAGCAAATGCCATTACACAATGTTGTCCAGCCCGTTGTGAGATTAGAGAAATTACGCCCGCTCTAATCCAGGTTGAGGAGTTGCCGTTAATGCAACAACTCACAACCAAACTTAGGCTTGTGTAATGGAGACCTTGCTCCTCCCGCGACTACCTTCAAACCACTGTCTTCACCCTCACCGCGACCTCCTCTCCTGTCACTTAGTTCGACTGAGGATAAAGAAGGGACCATTTTACAATCCTACGCTATCCCTTTTAAAGGGGTCGATATTTGGCCGGAGAGTCCTAAGTTCCCCTAACGGGTTGCCATGCATGTCTGATTATGATTACTGATTGTATATTAGATTAAGTCCAGTTTAGGGTGATCAATCATTTCATACAAATCATACAATACATGACAAAGCAACAAACAGAATCATAGTATCATCCATAATCAAGCACATACACACATTCAACTATCTAACAAGCACAACCAAGCATAATCTCAAGCCTCCAAAATACAGCATTGTATTAATTCCCAACTTACCTCGACTCTTCGCTCACTCACTCGAGGTCCGACTTGCTCAGGCCATCGCCGATCATCCTTATAACACAAACGTGGTTTCAGTTTTTCATATAACTATTATAGGTTCAATTTATCCTATAACGCTTATTGTTATGTTTTGTTTAGGGTTTAATATACCTAATTATCTAGGTCTTAAGTCTTTTACAATTATTCTAGGTTTGGGTTTAGGTTTGGATTCCGCAACGATTTCTAGATTAGATTCTAATTCGATTTCTAGATACTGTTTTGTACCCGAACCCTGGAAATTCGTTTTAACTCATAATGTGAAACTAATCACATTATTTTTAGATATCCTAAATACCATCATTACCCCTAGTCGGTATTTATTTTACCCGGTACACTTAAATCCATATTAGTGTACCGAATTCACTCTTAATGTGAAAAATTTTTACATTTTTCATATAATTACATAAATTCAAGTTTCCTATCAGATTTATTGTACATTTTTATTATTATCAAAATATCGATTTTTATTATAATATTTTCTATTTATTATATTTCCAATAATTACCTATTATGCATTATTACCTTTTATGTATATAATACACTTCTAATATTTCTATCACTCTAATTATCATTTCAAAATGTATAAATTCATTCCAAATCATATTTTACTCCTAATTACCCTAATTTACAAAATTAACTTAAAATGTTCTATTTTTCCATATTACTTATTTACTACATAATTAACCTAATAATTACATCTGTCACCCTAATTGCTACAAGTATCATACTCCATCAGATTTCAACATTCTAAAACATATACTTATTCGCTAAATCAGTAATTAACCATTTAATTGCTTAATTAACCCTAAATTACCCATTTTATGCCTCATTTTAGGGCCTAAAAATTATCTAAAAATTTTGAAAATTAATTTTTAAAAACAGGCTTCATAGCACTGTTCTATATCATCTAAGTAATCTACACAAAAATTTTGGGCTTGAAACTACACTCCTAAGGCCATTTATTTCTAAACCGAAATATGCTTGGTTTTGCACAATTTGTTAAGGACCATATATTACGAGACATATTTTCATCAAAATAATATTTTTTATAAAAAATACATACAAAAATATTTTAGAATAACAAAATTCATAATTTTCTAAGAATATTTACTATTTTTTAACAAAATTACATAAAATTGGGCTGGAAATCGAACTCACTGATCTGGGTGGCTCCGACCACCGCCGACCGCCGCGGCCTTGTCGGCAAGCTTGGGTGCTGCCACCACCGTGTGGTGGTGGTGGCCGTCCACTTGCAGCTGCTCATCTGGTGGGGGTTCCCTTTAAAGGCCTTAATTGCACAGTTTTTCCTAATTTTTTTCTAACCTGAATTTTTCTCTCAATTTTCACCTCTCTCTATTTTTCTCACTTTCCAAACTGCCCAAATCAGCTTTGTGATTTTTCTTGCTATTTATAGAGCTTTAGGGGATTTATTGTGCATTAAATTGGACAAGACAATTGCCTTATCCCTTAATTTTTGGCTTTTGTGTTGTCTTAATTTAATTGGTTAATTTTTCTTTTTCAGATTCTGACTTGCCACAACCAGATTTGCATCATTCCACTCTTCTGATTTTTTTCTGATTTTTCCATAATTAATTTATAATTTTCTTTAATTATTTACTAAGTTTTTGGCCAATTTAGGTAATTTCGCGTATTTTTATCTACACATAAATACACGTAGGGTACATGTGAACATTCCTAATTATTATTTTGGTCATTCTAAAATTTTTAGTATACATATAATCTATCTCTAGTAATTTATTAGTTATTAGATTATATTTTTTGCCTTTTCGGTAATTAGCAATTATTATGCTTAAAATTTGAAAATTTTATAGTCTCTTATTTTATTACTTATTTCCTTAAATTCAAGTTTGCAGGGTCATTTTTACTAATATTTCTCTTAATAATTTATAATTTAGGCTTGATCGGATTTTTCAACCGATCGAAACCTTGAGTGATTGGTTGTGGGGCTTACACTCGCCACTAAGTCTTGCTCAAGGGTTTAGATAAGAGTAAGAGTAAAATGCATTGAAGGAAAATAAACAAAAGTTATGGAGAAAGTTAAGTATATGTTGATGAAGAAAATGATTACATCTACAATCACAAGTGTCTTTATACTCAAAATCCTAATGCTACTCTTTTACAAGTAGGGCACCTTGCCCAAGATAGAAAGTACTAAAGAATCTTACATAGAAAAGTACAAAATCAATAAAATATAGAAAGGGATATCCAGCCTCTATCCATACAATATGGCTGTTAGAGGACACGTGTTGAATCTGGGTTAATGATAGTATCATAGGGTAGAAGTTGAGGTACGGATAGGTCAGTAGTACTTGGATTGGCTAGCGTAGAGCCCTTGTAGTTAGAAATGGGTGCATTCGAGTTGTTAGGTGAGTTTTTGCCAAGCTTTTTAAGAATTCGCCTAGAGTTATATCAAGTCGGCTCTTCATGACCTCAGACAATGTATGAAGATTGAGATAGTTGGGAAGGCGAGAGAGGTCAAAGGCAAATAAGAGGTCGAAATCCCCAATAGTAGGTCAATAGGAGAGAAGTCGTTAAGCCATATACTCTAAGCCTTAAGCTCACAATTTGGTCAAGGGTCCGATTAGCTAATTCCTATCACCTAGAGTAGGAGCTCGGTACTCAAGTTGGCAGTAGAGTGAATCTTAGAGGTCGAAATAGGAATTATTGTCTTGGATGGGGCTACAAGCTATTATTCTCCTTATGAGTCCTTAAAGGCCTCTAACTTAACTGTGCGTGATCGGTCTGGAGAGTTGATTCTTATCATCTGTCTAGGGGTGAAAAGATTTGTCTTCAAATCTAAAGTGGTCTCCGATTCTTGTTCTTTTAGGATACTTGGTCTTCTTCTTCTAGTTAGTAGGGAATTAAGTAGGATACATTAAAAGTAGAGGAAACACCATAGTCATCAAGCAACTATCTAGTAGGCGTTGCGATTGATCTTCTTTAGAATCTTGAATGGACCGTTAGATCATGGAGATAACTTATTCTGTCTCGAGTGCGAAAATTGTTCTCAACTAAGGTGAATCCATACCAAGTCTCCTGGCTTAAAAGAAACAATTCAATAGCCTCAATTACCAATCTCTTGTTGTCTTTAATTAAACTTAGTGATATTCCTTGTCACAGTTTAGTATAGCTCTTTCAATTGTTAGGCTTAGTTGACTCTAGATTGACCTTTTTCAGTAGCTGTGGGGGTTCCGATCAGATTTAGGGGGATAGTAGGGTTAAGGCCATAGACGACCTCCAATAGAGTCTTTCCAGTGGTGTTGTGGACGGTTTGGTTATATGCGAAGACTGGTAGACACAAATCCCAATCTTTCAAGCTTCTTCCTACAACAACTCTAAGTAAATTGCCTAGTGTCTTATTCACCACTTCAGTCTGGCCATTAATTTATAGATGACTACTAGAGCTAAACACAATTTTAGTTCCAAGTATTCTCTAAAGATTCTTCCAAAAATAGCTCTAGAATTTTGTGTCCTGATCTAAAACAGTTGTCTTCAGCAGTTCATAAAGTCGAACAACTTCGTGTAAAAACAAATCAGCAATGTATAAAGCATCATTAGTTCAATGGCATGGGATAAAGTATGCCATTTTGCTAAAGCAATCCACTACTATGAAGACCAAATCTTTTCCCCTAGATGTCCAAGATAACCCTAAGACAAAGTCTATGCTTAGGTTAGCCCAAGGTAAAGTTGGTGTTGGCAGGGGCATATACTCTCTATGGGGTTCTCACTTCCCCTTAGCTCTCTTGCACACCTCACACCTTACAACTTCCAACTATTTTATAGACATCCTTAGCCAAACTAAGCCAATAAAAGTTTTCCTTCAACAAATTAGCTATTTTGGTCTCTCTAAAATGACCAAATAATCCACTACCATGAGCCTTCCTCACCAACAACTCATGCATAAAACAGATTGGTATATACAGTCTTCGGTCCTTAAATAAATAAAATTAGGTATCTACGGTTGGCAAACCTTATTGACCACTATGTAGACAAAGTTGCTAGGATTTTCACTTATCACTGAGTAGTATACTCATGACCCTCATTTTGGTCCCATTTTTCCCCCTTTATTTTTATTTTTATTTTTCTTTCTTTTCTCAATAGGCCCTAAATTAGGAAAAAAAAATAGGAAATTAAAGAAAACCCAAAAAAATTAAGAAATTTAGAAAAAAAAAAGAATTTTAGGAAATACAAAAAAAAAAATCAAAAATAAGAAAAAACACAAAAAATGAGAAATTTAAAAAAAAATACCAAAAATAGGAAGTGTAGAAAGAAACCCTAAAAAATAAAAAGTTTAGAAAATAAAGTTTAAAAATTTAGAAAATTGAAAAAATTACAATAAAATAAGAAAATTGAAAAAAATAAAAGATTTTAGAAAATTCTATTTTATTAGGGTAGATTTTTTAATTTTGAAATAAGTTTAAAAATTGGATCGTTAGGTTTAGACTTAGATTTGAATTTAGCTCAGGCTAACCTGGTCCATATGTGTAATTTAATCGCACATATGGATAAAGCACAGGCCAACGATCTAATTGTTAAACACATGGACTTAGTTTAGGTATTGAGTATGGGGTCTTAGGTTCAAATCTTGACAAAGGTAAGGAAGCCTTTTTTATTTTTGTTAACTAACACACTACTACGTGTTAGGATCTAATTGCGCCATGTGTCAGGATCTAATTGCACTACGTGTCCTGACACGCATGCCATGTCAACTGCCACGTGCCACGTGTCGTGTAATGATACGTGGCATGTCGAGATTGGTTAAGCAGCTAACGTAGCGCCACGTCAGCCGATTTTCTCTCTCTTTTCTTTCCTTTCTCCCCTTTTTCCCCCAATTTCCCCAAAGTTTCCTGCATTTTTGTTTTCGAGCAATGCACTTTGTCAGCAAATTGAACCCTTTTTTGTTGCAATTTCATCAAATTAGTGATAAAATCGCAGAGCACATATGGCCTACTATGAATCAAACTCATTAACACGTCCAAATACAGTCAAAAGAGCATTCAAATCGAGCTCCAAATTTTGAAAAAAAAAACTACATTTTTTGACCATTTACACTTTACTCCAATCTGAGCTTTCCTTTGTTTCTAGGCTAATTTCGAGTATAAATATAGTGTTAAAGGATGTTCACGAACACAAACAATTACTAGAACCAACTCGATTCAAGTCCCACACACTCTCTCTCTCTTTCTGATCATTTTCTCTCTATACTACTCTCTATCTCTTTTCGAATTCCTCTCTCTAGCCACTCCCGAGCCAAACCACCACCACAGCCAGCTCCCCGTAGTTTAGGCTCTCCAACCCGACCTCTTTCAACTTCCATTATGCCCTCTAGCAACTCCACCAAGTTCTCTACCACCCTAACCCTAACCGCTGAACCCTCTCTCCTCAAACCATGACCTTCGGCCACCTTTTCCCAAAACCAATCACATAACCAAACCCCTCACACCTCGAAACACTATGCCACACTTCTCTCTTGTGCCCAATAGCTAACCTCAAAGTTCCCTAAAACCATCACCATCGCTCCTCTCCAACGACCACCCAAATGACTTCAAAATGCTTTAGCATTGAAGTTACCACACCTCCCCCCCCTACCCCGAAGTCCAATCCCAAACACACTAATCTTCCATCACCAATGAAAAATTCAGCTCGAATTGTACTAAATCAACCTAAGCTACCATTGCCGTTGAAGACAGTAAACCCGACCCAACCCAATCAACCTGCCCTGGGTCCAACCCATATACCCAGCTACATCCAAACCCTTTTCTTTTTTTTTAATTTCATTTGTTTATTTATTTATTCATTTGTTTTATTTATTTATCCACATAAATGTAATCAAATAAAAAAAAGAAGAAAAGAAAAAGAAAAAAGAAAGATAAGAAAAAGAAGAAAAGAAATGAAAAAAAAAGAGTAATTTTGTTTTATTTTATTTTATTTTTACTAGTTTAACAAAAATAGATAAAATACAACAAGTAATAAATAAATGGGGTGATGTAATAAAAATAAAATAAAATAAGTATGGATAGGGGATAAAATTGTTTTATCACTTAGAAAATTTGATTTTCAAAAATAAAATAAAAATAAATCAACTATTTTCTAAATTCGGATCATTTAGAATTTCCAAAAGTAAAAATCCAATTTATTACCTTTTTTAGAAATTTTCTTAAATAAACCAAAATTAAGTAAAAAACATAAACTCAACCTTTTTTCAAAAATTAAAATCAAACCACCCATTAAAGTTTTTATAAAAGAACTACGTATATCTAATCCTGAATAGCGAATACATAGACACCTACGCAGGAACGATAAAAATGAAAAAACCTAATTTCCTTTTTTCTTTAGCTTAGATTATTTTGTTTATCTAATTAGAGTAACCAATAATTAAGTTCTATTTTTAAAAATTAAAAGGTGATTTTTAAGTTTAATTCTAATTTTGGAAAGTCAATAATCCCCGTAAGGGTTTAAAATTCCTAACCCCTGGATCCAGATTCTCTAATTTCAAAAACCGTTTTACTAATCTACCCAATTGATTATAACTTAACTCTTTTTCCCGATTCCAATCAGGTGGTGACTCCAATGCCTTTTCAATTTGAAAAAAAAGGGTTTCTTTAAACCGTAGTCAAGGATCGGTATTAAACAGGTAAGGTCTAATACTAATCGGTTTAAAGAAAACTTGATTTAAAAAGAACTAGAAGGTGAAAAACTAGACTAGACACCGATGTACAAAACATCAGTGACCACGTTGGCGCTTTCTTTCTTATGCTGGATCACATAAGAGAAACCTTTCATAAACTCTAACCAACTGGCTTAGCTTTTTGAAAGTTTATTCTGACTTCCAAAATGCTTTAATAACTCATGGTCAATGTAAATAACAAACTCTCGTAGCAGTAAGTAGTGTTGCTAAACGGTAAGAGCTTGAAAAAAAGAGTACAACTTTTTCTCGTACACAAAATAATTCATAGCAGCACCACTAAGCTTCTTACAATGGTAGGCGATAAGACTATCATTCTTCCATCAGGACAACGCCAATTCTAATGCCGAATGCATCACATTCCAGCTCAAAAGACTTGTCAAAATCTGGTAATGATAGAATAAAGGTGGAAGAGAGCTTCTCTTTGATCTCCCTAAAGCTCTATTCAGCTCGATCACTCCATCTGAACCCATCACTCTTCTTTGTCAACTCAATCAAGGGGGTAGCTATGGTACTGAAGTTTTTAATGAATCACCTATAAAAAGAAGCCAGGATATGAAAACTTCGAATTTCAATAACATTCTTCGGCGTCGACCACTTCAAAACAGCTCGAATCTTTTCTGCATCTATTCAGATTCCTTCCCCTAACAATACAAACCCAAGAAAAATCACTTCATCTTGGCAAAATGCACACTTCTTTAAATTCCCATATAACTTCTTAACTAGTAAAATATCAAAAACTACTCAAAGATGTTAAACATAGTTGGTCAGGTTGGCACTGTATATCATTATGTAATCGAAATACGCGACCATACATCTTCCAATTAGAGGGTACATCACATGGTTCACTAATCAATGAATGTGCTTGGCATATTGGTAAATCAGAATGGCATAACCAACCATTCGTAAAGACCATGCTTAGTCTTGACGGTAGTCTTCCACTCATCACTTGGTCTTATGTGAATTTGGTGATAGCCACTTCCCAGATTAATCTTTGAAAATATTTTAGCACTATGAAGTTCATCCAACATATCATCAAGCCTCAATATTAGGTATCTATACTTGACAATGATACGATTGATCGCTCGGCTATCAATCATTCTTTGGGACAAGCAGAGTTAATACAACACAAGAGATCATGCTCTCTACATATCCTCACTCTATGAGCTCATCTACCTATCTTATCAGCTCAGCAACCTGCTTAGGGTTTGTTATGTATGTATGTCAGTTCGACAAGGTAGCACCTGGCTACAAATCAACACAATGCTTTATGCCTCGGACTGGGGGTAATCTTTTAAGCAGTTTCTCAGGAAACAAATCAAAAAACTCATCAATCAGCCTTCAAATTTCATCTAGAACATCTTTCAGATCTCTCATTTCCAATAACCTTCTAATCAATAGAAACATAGGCTCTACGACCTTCTCAACAACTCAGAATTCTCTTCGGCTCATTACTAAGGCCTTCTTCTTACTTACTCGGGTAAGCTGATTATAGGTCTCATTTACTTGGATTGGGATCATGGGTTGCAACATAATCTTCTTTTCATCTTTAACAAAGGCATAGGTATTCTTGTACCCATTGTAAATAACACATCGGTCAAACAACTAAGGTCATCTAAGCAATAGATGTGAAGCCCCTATAGGGACGACATCACACACTACCTCATCCTTATATACATTCCTAACACTAAATAGCACAGTTACCTATTCAGTTATGTGCAAAGTACCCTTTTCATGAAGCTAATGTAGCTTTTAAGGTTGGGGATGCTTAGAGGTTGACAAACCTTACCTCTGCATAAAGGACTGTGCAACTACATTAAGATAACTTCCTTCATCCACTATAATGGTACACAACTATCCTTTTATAGTACACTTAGTACGGAACAAATTTTCCCTCAGGTCTTCCTTAGAGTTCGATAAGGAACTCAGTACTCATCTTAATGCTAGAGTCATCACTTCTCCTTAGTCGGCATGGACACAAGTCTCCTCTTCCTCCTCAGCTTCAACTTTTCCAACATCCTTCTCCTCCTCAGGCTTGCTCTCATCGGTGCTATCCACTACATCTCCTCAAAGCACCATAACACATCGATTCGAACACTTAACAACCATGTGTCTAAAGCCAAAGCATTTGAAGCACTTCACCTCGCTGGTTTTTCATTCAAAGGTCTATCCTCTTTCATATGTCCTCAAGGTCGCTCTAGCCAAAGTTTGGCTCGGCTATCCTACTCAGCCTTGCTAGCCTACTCAACTATTGTCAGGTCAGTCATTCTTCTCCTCGGCTCAGCTTGAACAGGTTAACATAGAATAGCGGCTCGAGAGAATGTTGGTTTAAGTCAGCTCGGAGCACTTTTTCTCTGTTTTTTCAACTCCTTACACTGTCTTAATTGCCTCTTCTAATGTATAAAACCTCTGTACTTTCACAATGTTGTGAGTCTCATATTTGAGCCTAAAAATCAACCTCGATATTGTGCGAGTCTCTGGTTCTTCTACGTCAGCTTGGATCATAAGCATCTAGAATTCTCTCATTTAATTATCAACAAATCAGCCTCCTTGGCGAAGGTTCTACAACTTTGCAAGTATATCCTACAAGTAGGTCTCAGGCATAAATCTACCCCTCAACAACCTCTTCATTACATCTTAAGTTCTCACACTTCATCTTCCATCCCTTGCTTTGGTTAAATTTAGATTTTTCCACCACATAACAGCATACTTAGTAAACTCCAATGCAACAAGTTAAACGTTAACAGCATTTATGTATCCAAAACCATCAAACACCTTCTTGACCTTCTCTTCCCAATCCAAGTATTCATCTACTACTCCACTTCCATTAAAGGGAAGAATTTGGACCTTAACATTATCAAGTCCTCGAAGAGCTCGGCGTCCTTGCTCTCGTGCTTGATAATACTCAGCCTTTACTTCTTCCCCTTCGTTAGTCTCCACATCTACTTCCTCATCATCCTCTTCTATCTGTTCTAGCTTTACCCTTCGTCTAATAGCTCAGTCTACAACTCCTGTAGCTCACTAAAGTCGAACTAGGCTGTTAGCTCGGCCACCTTAGCTATAGCCTTTCCCTAAAACATTTTCGAGTGGGTTACACTACGACATACCTTAGGGTTATTGCCTATTAACTTGCATTACAGAGACCTGACTCTCAAAAAGGTTAGTGAGTCTATCAAGTTTGTCATCAACTGACCTAGGAGTATTACTATCATTTTAACCACAACCAGATTGAGCACCAGTACTCTAATCTCTAATAACACCTTGAACACTTGATTCCGACATGGTATAATACTTTTCAAATAGATTAACAACACAATACATAGGAAAACAATGCTAACTTACTACCAAAAACTTTGACTAACACACTAATAACTTTCATACACCCAATAATCACTCAAATAAGATAGAAATAAACTTGCTCTATTTTTATAGTAAAAAACATAGTAACAATAGAGTAGCGATGAATCACACTTACCGACACACAAACACACTATAGCAACTACAGAAGAAATACAGTAGCCATTAACAACAAGCAAACCACAACTTCACTGCAACTCCACATACTCCCTCTTAGAACCGTGCTTTGATACCAGCGGAGCTGATGCGTCTTTGAAGTCAGACATACAAAGAGACACCTCAACAAAGAGAAAACAAAAGGAAATAAAGAAAAGCTAGCAAAGTTTGGGCAGTTACCAACTGGATATGACACACCAATTGATCCTACTCAGCCTACAATTTGCCGGATATGACTCACTGATCCGAACTGAAGGGTCACTCACCACTGCTCCTTACCAAAGGGAATAGATAAGATTTCAAAGGTAATGAGAACACTAGGATTGCTCAAAGGGAAACTTATATAAATTCCGATAATGAATTTTGTTGTCTACATACATTAAGTGGGGGTTCATATACTCATCCCATTATGGTTACTTTACATATATGAAAAAATAGAAGGTTATTTTACAAATAGGAGGGTATTTCACAAATAGGATACATAAGACATACTAAAAAGGGGTAAAAGAGACAATGAATATCATGTAGGGAAAAGTAAAGAATCTTTCTAAAATGTTGTACCAAAAGACACATATCGCATGGTAGCTGGTTATTCTAAACTAAAGTACAAATTGGATGAAAAGAAGAAAAGATGGAGTTTACAGTTAGGGGCCGACCTAATCTGGATCAAGTCGGAGCTCGATTAGTCATTTGCTAGAGAGTACTCAACTTAGGCTAAGGTTGGATGTTGTTAGGCAGCTCGGGAGCTTAACTCGGATAGTTTTAGGGCGCTTTCTGCTCAAATGTTGTGTCATGGCACAACTGTTCGACAAGTTTGGCGTACGTGAGAGCTTAGTAGTCAAGTCAATAGTAATGGGAAACATAGAGGTCGGGGTAGGAATTCCCATCTTCGATGGGGCTTTGAGATAGGATTCTCTGGCTAAGTCCCTAAAGTCTTCTAACTTGGTTACGTGTAATCGATCCAAGGTATTAATTCCTATCATGTTACTTATATGTAAGAATAAGTAGAGCTTTACATCCAATTATGGTTTTGCAATGTATCTTACTCATTGAGCCAGTGCATGGGTTGCTTAACTAATGACTACCACTTACTTTTTGAACCGTCCAGTTGTTTGGACCCACCCTTGGTTTGTGTGATTGCTCGATTTGTATGTTCACCCATGCCTCAACACATCAAGATCTCTCTAAGGATACACTTAAGACCAATTTATCGCTAAGAAAACATCATGAAAGAGATAAAAGGTAGATCTCAGGAGAAGTCTAGCCACTAAATCAAAAGATAAAAAGATATTTATAGGTTCACTGTTAAGATATGGCAACAAAAGTAAACAAAATGGATAAGAGGGACTCCTCCAATGGATATGACCCATCAAGTGAAGATCGAACTACATACAATCCACTTTATATGACACCTAAGTAGAATCTATGGTTTGCTCACTGCAAACCCTTATAAAGAAGAAGATTAATAAGGGCAAATAGTATTGTATGAGGAAACCTTACACAATATTGAAGGGGGGAAATAATATCATTCACTAACTATTTACTCATAGGGTCACATAATCTACTTATGCCAATGTAGTTACATGAAAGGAAAATAGTTGTTAAGGAAACTACATATTGTCAATAGAGGAATAACTAACAAAGGAAAGTAAATAAACTAAAATAGAAAGAAATATTCAATAAGATCTTTCGATATCTTTCTTAATAATGTTCCGAAATTCCTTAGTGCTATAAGAATAAATTCCATAGTTGGTCCAAGGAATATTCTTTCTTCATTCTTCTTCTCAGTGCCTTTCATAAACAATCAAAACCTCATCTTCCTTCAAAACCATGCAAAATATAAGAACTAATAGCTAGATCAAAATTAAGATCACCTACTATCTTTTGATCAAAATCAATATCTTCAAAACCTTACTTGGCTTCTAACTTAATTAAGCTACCCAAGATAACATTGTATAATAAGAAGCCTCCTCAGAATTTTTGTTCTTCATCTAAGATAGATCCCTACAAAATCCTTTACACTAAATGGTTCGATCCCTTAATTCTAAACCTATCATCGATCTACCTTGGTTCACAATATGGTTTAGAAAATTGATTCCCATATCAATTAAACTCAAGTTTTCATTGCAATAATTCATTAGATTGGCCACAAACACAAGTAAGAGAAAACCTCTCTTCCTCACATCTCCAATGATAAGAAGGCCTTGGTTTATTGCAATATGTATAATAATATCAAAGAATACCTCCATTCCTAACTACAAAAGGATAAGGACATAGTAGGTCACTATGTTGCAACCTTTATATTTCCCAAAAAAAAAAAAGAAAGAAAGAAAAAGAAACCCATAAATCACCATTCACATTAACAAAAAGCTTTGTGAAGCTTGAGTAAGGAGTTTTCCAAAATAGGAAGGAAAATTCATATTAGCCTAGACTTCCAGGATTCTCCAATGCAAAGTGTGGTGATTTCATATTATCCTCCTTAATTACTCACATAGTTATGCTTTCATATTATCTTCCTTAACTACTCAACATAGGGCCTATATAAGATAATAGCCAAGAATAAGCTCTTATGCAACAAAGATATTATCTGCTATTCACCATATCAATATAAGCATTAAGTGTAACAAGTAACCAACTTTGGAACTATTATATTCAACAATGATGCAAGTATTATTCTCCTTAGCAATATAGCGAGAACTCAAGAACTTCTTGACAATTTCCATTGTCTCAAATCTTAATTATTTTCTTAGAGTCTTTGAAAAATCAAGATAAAGAAACTATTAAGGCTAAGAAAATTTCCATTTTGTTAGGAAAGCAAACGATGCTTCATCTCCTCTCATCAGAGAATAGTACCTCCAAACCAATGATTTAGCTGGGGTTCAAATTCTCCAACTTTTTTGCTTACATTTTATTATTACTTTCAACATATCACTTCACAGTGGAAACTATCATGCTTCAATTAAAGCATTTTTTTGTTGAATGGTGCAAACTATATTCTTATCCCCAAGGCTAATTCATCAAACTCTAAACATTTGTTATAAAAAATTTCTTTAGCCTCTCTTATCGTATATAGTAGCCCCTGAAAGCTTTAATATTCTTTTCAAACAAGTTAGTGTTTTCATGGAATTCTACTTCTTTAACTCCCGTTTAAGAAGATTATGTTTTGGGACAACCTTAAATGTAGAGAACCCAAAACAAGAAAAACCTAGTGCCATACTAATATAGTAATTCCACTACTAAAACCATGGGTGCTCTCTAGTCTTACTAAGAGCTACATAATACTCAAGCACAAGCTTATATGACAAAGCAACGGAAACAACATAGTTTAGTGAGAATAAGTTTACCTACTAATTGAATAGCCTCTTTGCCTCTTGCTTTCCTTGTAAGTGTGTATATATATGTGTGTATGTATGTGCTTGTGTTGTGCTTTTGCTATACAACAAAAATGGCTACATAATAGCCTATAGGCTTCAATTTGCAATAGTTTTAGGCCATAAGCTGGCATTTTATAAAGATAAGTAATTTTTCCCCTTCCTTTCTTACTTAGTGGTTGAGTAGAAGGGGGTTCTATCAAGCTAGACCCACATAACATGATCTTATTTGTCATGAGCAAATGGTTGTGCTAGCATTGTGGCAAAAGTTTGCTAGAAATATGCCCAAGAAAGCTATATGTTGTAATATATATATATATTGAGGACACAAACTTTACTGTGAGGTAAGAGTATTATGCTAGTACAATTGTTGTTTTCTAAATTAGTGAATTCCAAGTTAAAGAATGCTTAAGCCAGGTTGATAAAGCTAGAATTGTAAGTCAATACATTTGACTAAGCCACTACACATCAAACCTATTTTCTGAATCTTAACATTTTAAATTTGGCATTTACTATATTATACATTTAACATGTCTAAACGTTGGTGAAAATTCTTTATTAAATTTCCCTAGTACGATCACTAAAAAGCATCAAAATGTCGCTTAAAGGAACATACTTTAGGAATGCACCCATATGTAATAAATGGTTTCGAATATATTTGACATTAGAACATAAGTTTTTTTCCCCCCACTAAGGTAAGCTTATGAATAGGAGTAAATTTTATATAAACTTAAATGTAATACCCTTGCTGATTGTTTTCTGGAACCTACACTATAAAACAAGAACGCTCTTAATGCATATGTAAATTGCCAATTACAAGGATTTGCAACAATGAGAAGAATCATGTTTCTTACATATCAAAGGCTACAAACTATACTAAAGACATGGATTTATGATATTGTTCTCAATATCCTAACATATAGACTTTAGATCAATTGTCCCAAATTAGTGACCAAACCTAGGTAATCTATCTTTGATCAAGATGAGGCTTTAGTGAAACTAAGTGGGTCTCGAACCAACTGATGTTGAAGAATCAACAAAGGCCCTGCTTTTTAAGAACTTCATCATCTTGATTTGTTGAAGTATGTACTGTCATAGTAGTTCCACCGTTAGCCATAGCTTGGGCAATCATCCATTTCAAATTTTTTATTTCCATGTTAAGCAAGCTATTAATGTCTGCTAAAATGCAAGGAACAAAAATAAATAAATAAATAAAAGAAAGAAAGAAAGAAAAACTGCCATTAGTTAAAACAAGTCCAACATCTACGGAACATGAAGGAAAATGGCTGATTCATTGGTTGAGAAGAAACTTTGTTACCATCTTGTGTTTGAATCCGTTGCTTCAACGACTCCAAATGCAGTTTTAGTTGAATTTTTTCCTCTGTTAGATATCGTGCCTCACTCTGTTAACGAAAATAAGCAACATTAGAAGACATATACTAAATGAGAAGAAAAACGCTTGTGTTTTTTTTTTTTTTTTTTTGTTTACCTGCAAACTAGCCCATTTTTGAGACATAGATGATGTTTTCTTTTCCAAGGTTTGCACTTTTGCTTTTAGGTCTGCAATGTATTTCGTGTTTTTTTCTTTTGATCTTACAGCTGATGCTCTGTTAGAGATAATCCTACAAAAAAAAAAAAAAAAGAAGAAATTACATTATAATTAAATCAATCAATTATATAAAAAAAGTTTCAATAAGTAAGAGCGTGAAGCAATCTAATTTCTTTTGCTTGCAATGAAGAATGCAAAAATAAAAGGTGAAAATACAAGAAAGATATAATGAACCACCTCAATGCGCGATTTGGGTCCACTTCTTTGAGATGAGCGAGCTCAGCTGGAGTCAATTGCTTTCTAGTTGGTCGAATCCTCATAAACACAACATCGAAAGACTTGAGATCATCACCCATTGATTTGCTACGCCTGTGGTTATCTCCAATCGTGCTAGTGATTGCACCACTAGTTAATGAAGAAACTTTAGCACTTGACTTCGACGTGATTGACATCTGCATTTGTGGAGGCACAGGCAATCCCGAAATAACAGTTTTAGCCAACTCTCCAGCTCGAAACTGTGAAGTTGAAGAGGAAGGGGTGCTTTCATCTAAATTAAAGTGGGTATTCAGGAACTCAACATCACTAGGACTAAGAAATGTAGACCAATCTATTCCATCATCATGGCTACTACCATGGAAACAAGGACCGTTGTTATCACCAGAAAAGGATAATATATCAGAAAGTGCACGCCGATGGTTAAGGTTTCCTGACAAGTTATGTATCATTTGGTTATTGTCATATTTAACACCGAGACTGTTCGTATTATTTACTGGCATTTGCATCGGTCGACCTGAGCTGAAGATCGAACTCTGCCTATTCAAAGCAGGTGCCTGTATTGGCTTTTGCATCATATTGGACACGTAGACATTATCCATGGGTGCAAAATCTGATATTTGGGCATCTAGAGTTGATTTTAATTTGTTAAAGTTGTGAGAAGCCATATCCTTATTCATTACATGAACAAAATGTATAATTAATAACAAAGGAATCTTTGTCAGATTAATAATTGTACGGATACAAGTACATTAAAAATCAAAAAGGAGGTAAAGAGAACCAGAGTTGATATCGAACTTTTATCATCAAAAGGGGAATAATGACTATTTCCCACTAGAGAAGTCATTATTGGAGGGATTTTGTGCTATGTGAAATTTTTTTTCCTATGTTGGATGTGTTGAGTGACTTGGGTTTTGGGGTATATATAAGATGTTCTCCAGGTCTATGAATCTCAATCTACTCAGGAGTAAATTACTTGTAAGTTTTAACCGAAGTGTATACCACAAAAGTTTTTGTCTCTTTCTGCCACGAGAAAATTGTGAAATTCCAATTATATATTTTTCTTCCTATAAAAGGTCAACTTACCGTGTTTAAATATATAAGTAGTACCGATAGGACTTGGATATTATATTCAGTGGTTGGTTTTGAATCCAATCTTCCCCATCCGGATACTAGCATCGCATGTATTTTAGATATGGAGTTTGCCAACATTATTAATCGGTTCAAAAACGAAACCTATGATTGAATTTTTATTTATGATTTATTTAAATTTACTTCTCCAAATCATAAAAGTTAAATTATTAAGTTTTGCTGCTAAAGCTATTATAGTTTAATAATATCAAATTGATCTTTCAATAAAATAAATCAAGTCTAAATCCCCTCCTCAAAAGTTATAATATTGTTGGCTATATATATATATATATATATATATATATATGTAAAGCTTTGTCTTATTTATGGTAATTAAGACTTAGTTTATACAAAATAATAGAATTCTACATAAATGGTTGTGCTGGTTTTATTAAAAATGATTTTTTTATCAATGGGTATGAAATTTTTTTTCTTTTTTTTTTCCACCAATTAGTGTACATATAACAATTATTGGAGGAAAAGGAAATTAAACTTAATGTATAGTATTAAAAGATCAATATTTTTACTATTAAATTATTAATATTTCTTCTATATTCATGTAAAAAGTGGGGTTAGTTACATAAACATCACGCATCCAACTTGCCTTATTGTCGTTCCAATGTTTTAATGGATTGCTTAGTAAAATGGAATTAATTACCAACAACTCATAATCAATACAACGTCAGGATAAGGTACGAGGACTATTCTTCCAATTCTTCATTTTAAAGAGGGTAAGAGAGTGGAACTGTACTTATTCTACCACAAGAGAAAATTAGTTGTCATGTCACATGAATTGTGAGAATCCCACCAATAGAGGTATTTCTCAAGATAGATGGCAAAAAAAAAGACATTTCTCAAGATAACCTTAAAAATTGAAGTTTATGTATGGCATTAAAGAACATGCCTCAAATGATAAAATTTTCCTTCCTTAATGGTGTCCTCATATTAGATATGTTATCACAGCCATCATTGATTTGTACTGAAACTTCATTCCTCTATTTAGAAAATAAAATTAAAGAAATTATGGATAGGTTCCTTTCATAGGAAATATTTTTCCAATTATTTTTATGTTCATCATATTCCAATCTTTAGTTAAAGCACTATAAATTAGTTAATATTAATATTATTCTCCCATTTAGATAAAAATGATTCCTCCCTCTTTAATAACCTACAAAACATAAAAAAGATTTCAATTATACAATCAGTAACATATAAATACTAATAAAATTTTAACATATGAAAACATAATAAGTATTTTTTCAAAAAAGTATATTATTTTATTATTATATATCAAAATTTTATCGATATTTGTATGTCATCCACAAGTATTAATACCATTGAATTCTTTTCTATAAAACATATGATTGTCTATTAACCTAATTTTCAATGATTAAATAAAACACTTGTAATTAAGATTAGTTACATTTCTGAGGGACAACTAATCATTATCCCCTATGGATGATGGCGAGTGACTTTCGAAGATATTAATGAAAAAAAATAAAATAAATAATTTCCCCTTTTAAAAATTGAATTGTTTTTTCTCTTTTTCCATTAATGTTATGCAACTATACACCATCACCGACGCCCCTAAATCGCACACAACCCACCATAATCTACTACTCAAAACCACAAATTACCACTTCTTTATGAGTTGCTATGTTGGTTTCTAATTGTTCCAAAGATAAATCACAACAAAAATCACTATATATCCTGAAAATATTTTCTGCAACATAAGTACACCTTGTATTAGTACTTTTTTATGTACTTACACAAATAAATTCAAATCCACAATTAATTCAACTAGAGGTAATGACTAAGGCAACACATTTATAAAAAAAAATAGATGTTGTGAATTGACAATGGTAATATCTTTGACCAATAACCCTAATTTGACACCAATCAAATTTTATACTAACAACCAATTAAATAAAACATTTTAACTTTGTAATTGTCATCTTCTAATTTTGTGGTAAAGATTGTAATTGTTTGTTCTATCATGTAGCCATCTACGAGACAAAGAAAAAGCACCATGAGAGTAGCGCTTCGATGCTTAAGTTAGCACAGTAATTATGGGTAAAAACCCTAAAGAGTTTAAGAGAGAGAGAGCCCCTATTCTTGAAGGCCCTATCCCCTATTTATAATGAATAAGGTCAAGCTATATCTAAATTAGGCTATTAAAACTAAACCTTCACTATAGGCCAAGTTGGGTGGCTTATGTTTAAAAAAGCCTATCAACACTTCCCTACCCCTTCACCCCATTGCTAAGGAGTTCAACAAGAAAAGTAAGCATATGAATAGGTTCCTAATGCTCCAAATCAAGCCATTACGAGATAAAGGCAAGCTAAGGCTATAGGAAGAGCTTCTTATTGGCGCTTCCAACTTTATCCATAGTTTAGTAAACCAAAGCTCCAACTTAGGCTATGTAGCAAGGCAAGTAAGATGCTCGAGTTGGACATGTCTTGTACTTAGTAGTTAGGTAAGTAAAGCCAAATAGGTAGACTTGATGAGGTTGATCTTAGCTTAATTTTAGAGAAAAATGAGTCTATAGACCTAGAGGAGTCAACTTCAATGTGAGGGACTTGAAGAGGCCGAGATGGGCCTGAAGAGGTAAGGTAGGCCTGAAGAGACTGAGTTAGACCTAAAGAGGCCGAGGCAAGCCCGAAGAGGCAAGGGCTTGAAGAGGATTAGGCTAGGGGAGCTTAAAGAGGTCAAGGCGAGCTTGATGAGGCTAAGGGAGGCCTAAAGAAGCTAAGGCGAAGCAAGCCTAAAGAGACGGAAGTGGGCCTGAAGAGACTGAGGCGAGGGCCTAAAAAGGCTAATGTGAGCTTAAAGAGATTGATGCAGGCTTGAAGAGGCAAAGGCTTAGAGAGGTCAAGGCGAGGACCTAGGGAAGCCGAGGTAAGCCTGAAGAGGCCAAAGGGAGGACCTAAAGAGGCGAGGTGGGCTTAGAAAGGCTAAGGCGGACCTAAAGAGGCTAAGGCAAGGGCTTGAAGAGGCCAAGGGAAGAGTTCCTCGGATGTATAGACTAATGTCTTATCAACAAATTTACCCAGTGGTTGAGTTAATGGTTTTCCAATCGACAATGCCTAAAGTGGCGAGTAAAGCAAGCAGGTCATCCAAGTCAGACATGACTTATGCTATATGGAGCTAGCAAGTAATCCTAGTTGTACATGACCTATGTTAAGTGGGGCAACTAAGCAGCGTGTTCTCCTTCTAGTAATAATTGGAGGGTTGGCTGAGGATTCAACAAGGAGAGCAAGCATATGACTGGCTTGTGAGGCCGTTATTAGAACTTTTGGGCTGGAGGTGGACTAACAACCGAGGGTTGGCCTCTTGCTGTTGATGGAAAATTACTGAAGCATCTGCTGTTATCGGTCAGAGACAAGGTGTGATGTGCATAGCTCGAAAACTGCAGCTAGGGCCTCGGAATATAGCTCTTTTGTGAAGAGCTTGAGTGGAGCATACTTGCTGTAGCTTATGTCAATACATGTAGCGGGCACGCTTTATAGGGTCTACTCTTGAATTATTCAGGTGAACTTAAACCTTACGAATATCAAATATAATATAATATATATATACATAGTATCCGCTCGATTTTTCATGCCTTAATGAAGACAAGAACCAAACAGCAATCGCTCATCATGAATGGACAGCATAGATTTGTCCTTGGTCGACCCTGCTGTCATGAAGGCGTCCAAATCTGCCTGTTACTCTCGGGTCTGTTGTATAGACGCTCAGCTTGCGTTAGAGTCCGGCTTAGTTGCCTGGGCTCATTTTGAAACAACTCGGCATTTTGTGGAGCTGCTTGGTTTGGTAAATTGCTGAGTTCTACAGGTGCATAAAGCAGCTCGGGTTGGACATGTAGGAGTAACAGAGCATTGTGATTCTTCAGTTTATGGAAGGTGAGTTTAATTATCAGTTGTAAGCAGTAGAATTGACGCTCGGTTTGGTGCACAAACATAAGTCAACGACCAAAGGCAAAGGGCATTTCACATGTATGGTTGATGCTGGTAATTTCTGCTTACAATTGAGTAATTCTTTTGCTGCAAAAAGATACAGGCAACTTGGTGAAAGTTTACCATCAATCACAGACCAATACGACTTGGTGAAACTCGTGCTCGTGATTTGCAGCTGTTCAGGTTGGATTCTGCTCAGCTTGGGTTGGTCTATTGTTGTTAGTCGGCTTGGACATGAGTAGCCCGATTCGGCTTTCAAAGGAAGGCCGTGGACGCCACTGGGCTAGACATGAACCGGCTAACTCGGCTCGGATTTGTTGTCGGTTAAAGCGCAGTTGGGTTGCTCGGAAAAGACATGAATAGCTCGGGTTCGACTTATAGGAAGCTCGGGTTGGACTTTGCCATGCGTAGTGGCTCTTATACAGCTTGGCAAGAGTTAGGTTGCTGTTATCATAACCAAAATGCTGCTCGGATCTATAGCTCTAATCAGCTCGGTATTGCAGCTTTGTTTGGGGATGCAGAGCATTGTTGGAATTTGCTGTTCGGTCGTTGGATTTTGGATCGTATATTGGAGCTCGATTTATTATTACGCAGCTCAGCTTGACAAGTTAGCATTTTCTTGCGAAAATGTTGCGAGCTCGGAGTTACTGCTTGGCAAATCATGGACAGCTCGGATCGGCAAGTGAAGCTGCTGCTCTGTTCGGGTCGGCAAGTGATACTTGGAGTGCAGTTCATCTGCTGCTTGGGCGACAACTCAGCAAGGGTGGAGAGAGCTGATTTAGCTCGGTTCTATCATATAGCTTGGTCAGCATACTGAATCTCAGTTCGATGGAGTGGATGGCTCAAGCGTGGGGACCTGTTCGGCCTCCAATATATGAGGCTCGACCTTGTGTCTTGTTGTGGTCAATGGATAGCTCGGTAAGACCATTAAGGTCAGCAATGGAGTAAAAGTGTCCAGAAAAAGTATCCAAAGTCGAACCTATTAGCTCGGTACGTCCATAGCGGCTTGGGTCACTCCATCGTGCTCGGTTGAGGTGGATTCTTGACTCGGGTATACAAGCTCTGCACAGTTGAAATGGTGAAAAACAAAGTTACAGCTGGGGTCTTCCAGTACACATTAGTTGCACTTGCTCTTCCAACTGCCACTACTTCGCACTTCTTTCTTTTAATGGCGCCAGCTTGCTTTGCTTGTTACCACATGTGGGCTCGGACATCAGACGGTATTGCAATGTTGGCAGCTTGGCAAACTATGGGAGGAATATGAAAAAAGAGCTTCAAACCAAGGGACCATAATTCTAGTCAACGCAATATGGCCAGAATTTGCTACGGTAAATTTTGTCTAACGAAAACAATCGACCTAAAAAAGACAGATTCATATTTGTAAATAAGTTCAAGAGCTTTTGCAATTGTTGATCAGCTTCTCCCATAAACTTCTTCTTCCAAGTTCCAAAACTGTAAGATGAGGAATGAGAAGTGGGCTGAACCGGTACATCATATGCACACTCATGAACAATAGACCGAGCACCAGCTTTCACAGCTTAGAGCGTATAAGCTGCAATCGCATATATTCCGACAATGCAGCGGCTATTCATTTAAACATCAAGAGCGGAAATGATCTCAGGATTCGCTTGTTCGGAGAATGGATGTCCTTAGCCTCAGTTGCTTCATATTGCAGCTGCTCGCTACACTCAGTGTGGTTGACGTGGAAGCTCAGTTTGCTGTCATGAAGCTTAGGTCGACAACTCTCTTGGTCTTGCTCGATGTAAGATGAGTTGCAGTAAGCTAGAACTTGCTTGGATTATGAGTGGTCATGGACAGCTTCAGTTCACATGTCATTGGTTGTCACTTGGGCAAATGCTCTAATGGGGTTGCTCGCAAAGCACAGAGAGCACTACGGCAACTTGGAATGGGGCTTTAAAGTGTTTGCTATGATTCACGACTTTGCTATGGGTTCGAATTGCTGATGGGCATACTAAAGCTCGAACGTGCTGCCGCTGCAATATGCTCAGATCCTGTTAATAATGGGATGATGTGTTGAAGGATGGATAAAAAGAGACAGTACAACACACGGTTCTTGTTCAGTTGGTGACCATCATTGCTGGAGAGGACTTGATGATGTACTTGTATGCTTAAACGGAATTTTTGGGAGTGTTGCTGCTTGCGAGGACAACTTGGGTCTACGGTTTGCCACAGGTTCGGCTTGTTTCCATTTGCTGAGTCGGCCAGCACAAGCAAGAGTAATTGCCCGCATTTGTAGGGGATATGGAATATAGTGGCTAGTTGTGGGGCGCAAATTCCTCCGAAGTATCAGGGGACATGTGGACGAGTATAACTCATCTCTTTTTCCCTCTGTTTTTTTTTTTTTTTTTTTTCCTTTTTGGTGATTTAATTTTTCTTTTTTTAATAAATTGCACCAGACTACTCTGGCTCTCTCCATGTATGGAGTAACTACCAGCTAGCCGAAGGCTATAACATCCGCTGGTACAATAAGGGAAGTCTGGAACACGTTGCCACCTTCTCAATTCAGTAAATCACAGGAACTTAAAAAAGGTATATAACAAAAGTTTATGAGCTTGTCAGTGCTCTCTTTCCAACTCATATGGGGTAGGGGAGAAAAAGAAAATAAAAGAGGACCTCCCTTGCAGTATTTTCAATAATGTCCATGTAGGAGCAATAAAGTTTGTGTACAGTTTTTTATTCTTCTAGTATTAGTCAATCCATTTAAATGAGAATATCGAATGTTCCGTATACTACATCCCAAACTTTTCAAAATGATTATGAAAAAGATGTGTCAATCATGGCAATACAGAGAAGAAAACTGTAATATTCCAAATCAATAACAATGAATAATTAAATCAATAAATATTAATAAACCCATTTTAATTATTTGTTTCAAAAATTTCAAGTTTATATTAATAAGATATTAATAATCATAATTTTATAAATTAGTATCATAATTTCTCATAATTCATATGAAATACTTAATCATAAGGTCTCACAATCTCCATCCTCTCCTAAACATACAACGCCCTAATCGCAAGACCTTACAATTAGATCCAGATCTTCCCCTTTCTTTTTTATGTGTACGATTCAAACTACTCACTATTTATAGATAATTTTAAAAACATATAAAAAGTCACACCCTAGTGATATTCTTTATCTTCCTCGAACCTCTTTCTTAAACTGAAACTAGATTTGAATCATTCACCTATTGGTAAAGAATCCGTTATGATACCATTTGTAACGCCTTATGCCAAAAATAGTAAATAAAGATTGTAATTATTTATTCCATCATGTAGCCACTTGCAAGACAAAGGAAAAAGGCTATAAGGATAGTGTCGGAAGGTGCTCTGACTTTTTTGATGTGGCCATTTCGATGTTTAATTCAATATGATGATTATAAATGAAAACTCTAAAGAGTTTAAAAAATAAGAGAGAGAAAGAGCTCCCATACCTAACCTCATCTTATATTTATAGTAGATGAGGTTAAACTAAATCTAAATTAAGTTATTGGAATTGGCCTTCACCGTGAACTAGTTAATTTGGCTTTAATAACCTATGTCCAAAAAAATGTAGGTGGAATTTCATATTTCAGTGATAAAATGTCCAGTTGTTTTGTCAACCTTAATGTCATCACAATGAATCGACAAGGAATAGCGCATTGCACACTAGCTTACTCGCATCTTACCTTGTAATATGCAAACTAGGTGATTATAAATCATCTATCTCACGCGAATTTCGAGTGACTCTTGGGCATATTCATACGTAACATAAATCATGAAAACACTATATATAATGCCGTGGGGAGAGTGATGGAAAATTAAGAGAATAAATAAAAATTATGTTTTACTCAAAACTTGCGAGAAACGTGAAGGAGAATATTTTTTATGAGTAGTTCTAAATTACATAGCGGTTGTTCGTCGAAGTTAACGCGAGGAGTCTGCCTATTTTCATTTAAATAATTTCTTTTCCAATTTTTTTAAAGGATAAATACTAGAAAATAAAATTAAAATGTCTTAAATGTTTTTTACTGATAGTATTCGTAGATGGTCAATATACTTCACACACTTCAGAATCAAACATATTTAAGATATCCAAAACGGTAACCGATATGTAAAAACACTACAGACAAAATGGTCATAGAAACTACCCAAAAATAATGCAAACGTAAATGGGAACAGTTACCAAATGACCAGATTTGTTTCCACGTATTCATATTTTGGATTTTTTTACTACCTCTATCGTAATTTTTATGGAATTGATACTCACTTCTATCACACCGTTCATTTAATATTTATTAAATTTAAATAATTAAGTTAATTATATTTTGAACCATTTAAATATAATGAATAATAAATTAATAGTGAAATAAAGGTCTAAGTCTCATCAAATTAGTAGACAGAGCCATAAAAGCTCTTTCATATTTTAACAAAATTCGAAGAGTAAATTACGCAAACACTCTTTGAAAACTTTTAAAGTTGTACAAACCTCTACATTTTTAAAAAATCGATACTTCACACTCCTAAATCAAGCGTAAGCTTTATTTCCTTTACTAACTAGAGTAGCACGTGTAAATTTGAGCTAATTGGACGGTGATTTGGAAAAACTTTTATATATTATTTGTTAATCAATTAAAATTAGAAATAACTATGAAAAGAAAAAATATAAAAGTTTAGAAGTATCAATTCGTAGAGATCAAACCATTTTCTTGATGGAAAATACATTGAATGAACATATATTCCATTGATTTTATATTACATTGAATAGACAAATTTCCTAGTGAGAGGAAAATCAATACTATAATATATGTTATTCAATATTAGAGGTCCAGTCATGAATATATATCCATTAGAAGATGAGTTTATATATATGTACGGTGAGTACATATATGTATGTATTAAGTGAGTTTATGCATATAAATATATATTAACTCTCGGTATATTCGCGTTGCATGTGTAAGTTTCTTTTTGCATCTAAGAATAAAAGAAACACATGTTTATTTCAAACTTATAATAAAATATTTTGTATTTACTATTATAAATTTCACTTTTACCCATGATATAAGTTATATATAATTTCTTAATATTATTTTAATATTGGTTTTTTTTTTATTAAATAATATTTTATGTTGATTTAAATAGTAACTTCAATTATGGCAGTTACATCAATCTCTAAAGACTTTAATAATATAGATATCAATCATAAATGTTAGTATCCAAAACGTAGATATCCTAAATAACTCTGTTTTTTATCATCGAACATTGAATAAACATATATTTTACAAATTGCACATCTTGTTAAATAAACATATATCACATATGTTTATTCAATGTGACATATTTATAACATGTAAAGTGGGTATATATATATATATACATATATAACATTAAATAAACCTATATCATCCATTATATCTATGTGTATATGTATATCATCTATATATAGAACAATCTAGATTTACGAATATATATATATATATATACACACACACTACAGAACCTTTTTTTTTTTTAATTTTCATAATTTGCATAATATATGCTTATTCGATGTAATATAAATACTTAATTTTTTAATTTACAAAATAAACTCATTGCTCTAATTTTATTTTTTTACATGTTTTTAATTTTAATTAATAATATATATGAATAAATTTTCATGTCATTGTCCATATCATTTCACTTTACATGTGACAATCTAGCTAGTAGAGGAAATAGAGCACATACTTATTTCAAGAGTGCTAAGTACTGACTTTGAAAAACAAAAATTGCAGGTTCATGTAATTTCAAATGTTTTCAAAAACTGTCCATGCAATCTACCAAAATTGTAATAAAACTAAAGTTATTAGGTTTTCCAAGTCAACTTGAAAATCACCGTCATAAATGCGCAAAAAGAAATATGTAGCTTATATTGATTGCTAGTAATTATTACAACTAAACAAGGAAAAGAATAAAGCATAAAAAAGTTCTAAATTCATGTGTATTATCGCCCCTTCTTACACTTAATTTTAACTCCTTTAGAATATTTCAAAGCATTTACGATTATGATCAATTTTGAACGTTACAAATGGGCAAAAAAGTAGAGGTGACAAAGTACAACATTTGGTATCAAATCTTACTTTAAAACTTAAAACTATTCTATAATAATTAAAAACTACCTATATTCCCTAAAACTTACAAGATATACGATATCTTATGGAATTTATAATTTCCTTTTTACATTTTAATAAGATAAATTACTCAACAACTAATCAATTTTTTTCATATATACATATTACTAGTATATTTATCAACCCGTTAATCTCCAATAACTTGATATATTGTTCAATAACATATTTTTCGTGAAACTATACATGAACCTAATAATATAACTTCAAACAATTTATCACAGACTACTATTACGAAATTGCAACATATGATAAGATTTAGGTCCATTTATTTAAAAAATAATAATAGCACCAAATTCATTGTATTATTTTTACAAATACAAGCATCCACTAAAATAAATGAAACAAACTAAACTAAGTTTCATATGATTTCAACTTGAACACCACATTATTAATTAAGGATTTCCACAGGATCAATACAAAGTACCTAGAACTAATATCTTCTATACTTTACAATATAAGTTCAAGGTGGGTATGGAGCATGGAGATATTGTACCCTATACTTGATGAGTGTATAAATACACATTTTTTATAGTTAATGTTATAATACTTTTATAAGATTTTATGGGTATTTTTTAATGGTTTTCGGTACTTAATTTATTTATATTTTGATTTTAGACTTTATTTGAAGAATTTGATCAAGTTTTGAATTATTTAAATATGATTTTCATGAGTTTTAAAGTTGAGAAGAGAATCACATCCAAGAGTATTGATCATGAACTAAAATCATAGGCCAAAGAGTAAAAAAATAAGGAAAGATTAATGATCAGTGAGAATCACAAGTGTAAACCTTGCCTATGAACTTGTTGTTTCACTTATTCATGATTATTGAAGCAAAGAAGATGACACCCCAAGATCACGATTGTGAACTTAAGGCGTTGACATACTATTACTTATGGATTTACTTATTTTTTGGAAAAGTTTGAAGCCCTATAAGAGGCCCTACACATATGTCACACCCCAAAGTTATAAAATTATAACAATCCCACCGTGCAAACCATTTTAGAATACAAACTGATCATACAGCCGCTATCTTAAACCTAATTTATATAAGGCATCCACAACTAACCTACTTTAAATTAAACAACCCATAAATTAAACATATTATTTACTTATAAACTTAAGCAAAATACATACTTATATTAAAATAATCTAAGTATATTTACAAAGTTTAGCAATCTAATCACAATCTAATTGAGTAATTTGTAAACTAATCCTAAAGCTTTAAAATAAATCTAACTAGATAGTATATTTGATCTACAGTTTACATCCTTACTCTCCAAGATCCTACAGTTGTTAGCTTCAAGATAAATGTAAACCGCTTCCTAGCTAGCATCTGCAATAAAGTCTATAAAGATGTGAGCAACCACAGCTCAATAAGTTAAGACGGAGACTTAAAACCATACAACAAACACAAACAGAGTTATCAACCAAATTATAGGTGCTATGCATATTTAAGTAAATGTCATCATATGACATTATTCGGCCCACCACGAGATTAGAGAAATTGCACCCTCTCTAATTCAGGTCGAGAAATTTCCATTAATGCAACAATTCAAGACTAAACTCAAGCTTGTGCAATGGAGATACCGCTCATCCCGTGACTATCTTCGAACCATTGACTTTACCCTTTCCGTGACCTCTTCACCTATCACTTAGTTTGACTAAAGATAAAGAAATAACCAATTATGCCATCTGGTGCTATCCCTTTCAAAGGGGTCAATACTTAGCTGGAGAATCCTAATGTTCCCTTAATAGGTTGCTATGTAGGTTCAATTTAAATTTATGAGTCAAATATTCAATTAAATCTATTTAAGATGTTTAATCATTTCAAACAAATTACACAAATACAAACCAAAGCAGCAAATCAATAATCATATCAGCAACTCAAAACAAGCACATGCACATAACTAACTATCTAACAAGAACAATCCAATACAATTTCAGACCTCCAAATACTACAAATTAGTACTCCGAAATATAATAACGTATTAATCCCAACTTACCTATACTCTCCACTTGCTCACTCAAAGTACGATTTGCACAAACCATCGCCGATCATCCCTATAATACAAACGTTGTTTCAATTTCCACATAACTGCCATATATTAGTTTTATCCTCTAACAGTTATTGTTATATTTAGTTTAGGGTTTTAGTATACTTAATTATTCAAGTTTTTAAGTCTCTTACAGTTATTCCTACTTTAAGTTAAGTTCTCACTCAGTTTTAGAGCCAATTTCTAAATTAGATTCTAAGTCAGTTTCGGCTATGAATGTTATATGCAAATCCTAAGATCTCGTTTCAAACCATGATGTAAAATGAATCATATTATGCTCGAGTATCATAAATATCATATTTAGTCTCTAACTAATACTATAATCCATACGGTATACCATAATCCTAATTTAACTACTGAATTTGCTCTCAATTTAAGAATAACCTACGTTTTTCATGTAATTTCATAAACTCACATTCCAAATTAGATTTATATCATATTTCTATTATTATAATACCATAAATTTTTATCTAAGATTTTTCACTCGTTTATTTCCTATACACATATTATGTATTATTACATATTATATACTTATATCACCTATTTAACACCTTTAACACTACATATATTATCTTTCACTACCAATAATATGTAAAGATGTCCGATTATATTCTAAATCAGAATTTATACATAATTAACCCTAAATCACAAATTTAACTTAAATACACCCATTTACCTACATATTTAGTACATATTATATATAAACTCTAGGTAAATATATAATAATTAGTATCCAAGCTCTATTAAAACTACGAAAAATACATTATACTCAATAAATTATGGTTGTTATATTATGATCACGAAAAGTACTAAGATAATTTAATATATATTATTCTCCAGTATACCGATTTTAGGTCTGATTTTACCAAAAATTAGCTTAAATTAGGTAAATGACCAAATAAAATTATAAGATTCAAACTGAATATTTTAAAGATCATAACTAAGCTTCATAAGTCATTACAAATTAGGTTCATTAAAGAATTTAATTAAAAACCTATTATTTCTTCAATATGAAAAACAAGGTAGATTCAAAAAAATAATTTTAATAAATAATAAACATATATTTTATCAAAAATTATTTTTATTTAAATTAAATATATCATATGAGGAATATGTACACCAAAAATTAGCTAAAAATAACATTATTTACTATTTTTGAAAATTCACACAAAATTCATAGGAATAAGGCCTATTCTTAAGGAATCTATATAAGAACTTCTAATTTTGAAAATATGGTTTGATATTCTAATTCTACATGCAAAAATACTTAAGGAAACCAAATTTCATAATTTTTCATGTATACTTGATATTTTTACTAAATTAAACAAATTCAAAAGGAAAATCGGAACTCACCAATCAATAAGCTTCTAGCCACTAGCGATGGCTCCACCATTATCTATAACTCTAGACGTGGGTTCTACTATCTGGTAGTCGTGGTAGCTACTCCTCTCCAGGTGGTTATCGAATATGAGTTCCCTTTATAAGCCCTATTTACACTATAATTTTCTAATTTTTTGTAAATTTGGTTTTTCCTCTTTTCTCTCCTCTCCCTAAATTTTTCCTGATTCTAAATTGACCAAAATGAGTTTTGATGGTGGTTTTCTAAATTTGTAGGCCTACTAGGTATTTTTTTTCTTTAATTTTCCACTTGACAAGTGCCTCTTATTCTCTTCCAATTTACTTTTTATTTAGCCTAATTCAATTGGTTGATTTTCTTTTTTCATTCTTAGCATGACATGCCTCTATTTTGGACATTTCCACACTCATTCTGATTTTTCTTGATTTTTTCTTAATTATTTATGAATTTTATTTAATTATTTAGTATTAATTTAGTATATTTCGGGTATTTTAAGTAATTTCATATATTTTCACCTACACGTAAATACATATATGGTAAAAATAAATACTCCTAAATATTATTTAATTTATTTTATGATTTTTAGTATGCATATAATTTATCTTTAACGACTCATTAGTCATCGAGAATTCAATTTACGCACTTCCGATAAATAACGGGTAATATACTTAAAATTTGATGTTATAATATTCTATTATTTTATTACTTATTTTTATAAATTCAAACTTACGGGATCACTTTTATTAATAATCCTAACTTCATCGTAAAATTTAGACTAGATCAGACAATCTGTTCAATTGCTCTAAATTCTACAAACCGAACCCCAAGTAACTGATTGCGGGACTTACAACATATAAATAGAGAAAGGCATTATGAACATAAGAAGAGGAAAAGACATTATTATTTCAATTTATTCAATTAGAATTAAGGTTTTAAAAGAAGAAGAACAACTTTCATAGTAGTTTATTTTTTCTATGGAATTCAACATCGAAAATAATAGGAAACAATATTTGACTTTAAATTAAGGTTTAGGAACTCCTTGAACAAGTTGTTGTCATTCTTCTATATATGTTCTTGTTTTGAATATTGTTTTACTTCTTCTTTTTTTTTTTTTTACCAATATTTTGAATTTAACCTACTATTTCTTCTATACTTATTTGAGATTGTGAATTAGATATTTAGGTTATTAGTTAATGGATCTATTATGACTTATGCTCAAGAGGAGAGCCTTACCCAAAAGACTAACCTAATATGTGAGAGAATCACTTA
The DNA here is from genome assembly GCA_024138015.1 of Lumnitzera littorea. Lineage (NCBI taxonomy): Eukaryota > Viridiplantae > Streptophyta > Magnoliopsida > Myrtales > Combretaceae > Lumnitzera > Lumnitzera littorea. Next base: position 16,976,209 of record JAMXBB010000003.1, on the reverse strand, counting down.
AACTTAAATGCAACACTTAGTCCATGTTACTTTTTCATATCGAACTATAACATTATCACCTCCTTCTGAAACCCAACGTGTACATTGGCATTTTCTAGACTGCTTACTCAAGTAGCTTTCACTCTGGATTACCCACTCTGGGTAGTTTTCACTCTTGATGGCTCACACTCTACTTCACTAAATAGGCCTTTCCCAGGCGATCCTCTCCTAAGTCTCTACTTTTTCAAGTAGCCTTCTCTCAGGTTACTTATTTTCTAAGTCACCCTTTCTATATGATTAGCTTCTCAACAAAAGCATCAAACCCAAGCCTAAAGAGAGAGCCTAACCCAAAAGACAAGCCTAATAGGTGAGAGAGTCCCTAAGGTTTAAGTGCAATACTTAGTCCGTGTTACTTTTCCATGTGAGACTATAATAGGATCCTGTGCAATAATTGATTGTTTTTTGAAATCTTTAATTCCATAATCACTTAGCATATATTTTGAATCTTTTGGAATATAAGTTAAATTAGGATTGAGCTTAAGAGAACCTCTTCTAATTGATTTTTGTGATTTGGATTTAAAAAAGAAAACAAAACGATATGCTCTTTGATTCAATTAAGATTTAGAAATATGAAAAGATTAATTAAGTTTATTCCTTATCTAACAATAAAAAAGTAAATCGGCTGCATAATTATTTCTAAAAGTTTTACACTCTATCTTTTGTGTTTATTACATTTGTTTATGGTGTCAATATTTGATCACATTTATCATTAGTAACACAATCCGATTCCCATCAATAATATTCCTAATGTTTATCATTATTCCTTGAAATATCACTGAAAAAAATAAAATGAAAACCAGGGTCGAGACAAGCAATATGCTCTAGGGGCTTTCATCGGTGAAAAGGAGCTAACCTTTCTCATTATTTTATAGAAACCTTAAGAGATTCATATGCCTCCCTACTATCTTTCTCTTCCAACACAAGCACCAGGACCCTATCCTATTTTAACTTTCACCATGGTTCTCTCTCCATCCCCAAAGCGGTGTACGCGTGAATATTCCGAGGTAACTTCTAATCCATTCTATTTGATTAATTTTGGTTTCGCTAATCAATTAGGTAATTGGTAAGAGTGACGTTAGAATTTACTGTGTTGCCACACCGGATTGGAATCCTGATAAGTTCATACGGAAGGATCGACTGCATTAAAATGGTTAAGATTTTGAGACCGCCGTGAAAATTGTAATTATTAACTAAGAGATTTTCCAACAGCATCTAGGCATTCCGTTTTTCCCCTTTTGATTCTTGTTGCGGTTTGGCAAAAAAAAAAAAGAAAAAAATCAAAACAATGGAAAGGCCAAAAAAATAAGAAATTGAAAAAACAAAATAAAGCATAAAAAAATAAGAAAATAAAGAACAAGGTGAGGAAGAGAAGTCTTCAATGCAAGGTAAAATATTTTAAATGAATCTTGTGAATGGATTGAAAATTTAAAAATAGTTTTTCATGTCCGGTAAATTTAACTAAGGCTTGGTTTACCAATTACAACAGAGAGCTAAAGAAATTAACGAGCAAACTAACGCAATGAAGTTACCCAAAAAGATTCCGTAATTTTGCAAAAGAAAAATTCATCACAAGTTCGAACAGTTGTAAAATGGAGCGAAATTCAATTTTAATGGTTCGCGTCATCTTTTTATCATTGTTTTTTTTTTTTCTTTAAAGCTTGCGTGTTGCATTTATGCAAGCTTTAATGAAGTTTGGTTCAACTAGTCGGTTAATTGTGGGCAGTAAGAGGTCACAAGCTCAAACCATGCTTCGGCTTTTTTATTTTACCAAGCCCAATCAAATAGGTTTAAGAATTACTAATAACCTATTATTCTTAAGAAACCCAACAGCTCAGTTGATTGGCGTAGGTATAGGAGTCTTACAATCCCAATTTTATTTTTGCATGGAGCGCATGTATACATACGTCGTACTATTCATCACCTTCATCAAGAAAACGACAGACACAATTGACGTCAAATACCAAGCCCGGCTCGTTCTTGGAGTCAATAATATTAATATATCATATAAATCAATGAATAGTATGTGTCATGGGACAGAAAGTTCATCCCACGTGATGTACTCATGTAGTGCTTGATCATCTTTTGCCTCGTTATATTTTCTCGTATTACAGATGACAAGCCAACCTTTTCCCTTCCTATCTTTCTAAAACTGTTTCAAGCTCTTCTATTTTTAGAAGTACCATCCAATATTGTCACGAACCAACATAAGATTTGGGAGGCCCAACTTCTCAACTGATTTCGATCTACTATGACCATTATTTGGAGAGCGTCATCAGCTCCTAATCAATTTGCTCACAAGAGACTAAACTTACCTTAAGAAAATATATAACCCCACAAACAAATCGCCTACTAATACCACTCACTTCATATTAAGCCCTAAGTTGAACACCCTACTTCCCTTCCAAAATACAAACCACGACATTCTTTCCCACCTAAATCTACGACCCCTACTATTAAGACCAACAATATTCATTCATTACCCAACTCTACACCAGAATCATCTCTATTAAGACTCAAGGCTTCCATAGACATCCTTTCCCTCTTGCTCTTACTCTCCCCCTCACCCTCTCCTCTTATCCTCCAAGATGGCCTTTTGTTGAGTGGTCTAACGGTAGGATTCGCCCTCTTAAGTACATTTCATTTGGACAAAGTCTTATTATAATGTAACTTACGATACAGTTGCCCCTTTGGCAACAACATCCTCGACTTAATGGCACTCCTCCTCTTAAGTTTCATCACATAGGCCTAATTGTCAATAAAAACTACCTTTTTCTTTCAACAAAGTAGGTGGTATTTATGGGTACGTTAGGCTAAAATTTTAAGTTTTAATACTACTTATCATGGGATGGAAGGTTCACCCCTCCTGATGTGCCTGTACAGTGCTCAATCGATTTTTTCCCTTCCTAGAACTATTTCAAGCCCTTTTATCTTTAAGAGTATCATCTAGCATTGTCACAAGATCCCATTTGATTGGAAAGCTCAACTTCTCAACTAGTTTCAACCAGCTATAGCTATCATCAAAAAAGCGATATCAACTCTCGACCTATTTGCTTATGGGAGGCCAAATTCGCCTTAAGAGAATATCCAATCCCACGAACAAAATGCCTATTGACATCACTCATTTCATATTAAGCCCAGGTTAAACAACCTCACTTCTCTTCCAAAACACGGACCATGATACGTACAAATGCTAATAATATTTAAACACATGGTCATAAAGGCACATGCTTTTTGAAAAAATACTAATGATATTCTTACATATTAAAATTTTATTGATATTTATACGCCATCTATCAATTCACGTAACGTATTAATACTCTTCAAACTTTTCTCGGACCAAATTAACATGGTCGAATTACATTACACCGGATTCTCCAGGGGAATTAATCAATGACTACCAATGTTCATTTAACTTAAATCTTCCATAAATGAAGCTCCTAGCTCAATTCACAGCACACAATCACTTAGAAATCACATACAACTTGACCAAATAGTTGTTAATCTAGCTTTCTTTAAGTTTTTTGGATCTTTGACCTTAATTTTTTTCTCTTAACTTTGATAATCTAAAGCAAAGTTTAGATTGAATTCATACTGCTAAATTTTTTTTTAAGCTTTGACCTTAAATTTTTTTTCTCTTAAGAAATGAAAAAAATGTTGAATTTTAACCGATTTTGGTAAGTTTAGTCAAAAGATATTTATTATTTGTGATCAATTTAAAGCTTTTTCGCTAGTAATGTAACGCCCCAAAACTTGGAATGTCACATATCGCCATGTGTTCCTAATATTCTAATGATACGTCAGGCTCTAATCACTACAATGAAAATCTCAAACTTGACATTTAAAAACCACCAACGTCGGTATATAAAAAAAAATCTCCTAATTCATAAAATTCAAACTACATAATTCATACTCCATAAGTATCAATAAGATAATAAAGAAAAAAAAAACTCTTGTCTTTCACAATGAAAATAATGTAAATAAGATCGAACAACTAGTATGAATGGAAATTAAAAGATAGAACAAGTCTCATCCACAATTTCATTTCAATCCTTTTGAATAGAAATAATTGTCATTCCAATCTTCAACTCAAGCATTCTCATAACCAACATATTCTCCATAACTATAATCTCCATAAACATCATTCTGACCTGTAGTTGGGAAAAAGAAATAATATAATGAGCCAAAGCCCAGTACGTAACACACAACCACATGCGCGTAATCAAACGATACATATTCACATGTGTAGGAATGCAAAACGAGTAAATCACACAATTCATTTAATGATCTTTACATTTAAGTCAATCATATAAACACACAATAATGGTCCTCACAACCCAATCACATCACAACCTAACGTTTGGACGTACCTCTTCAAGCCCCTCTATAACATCCTAACATTGGGCATGTCTCTTCGAACCCCTCTACAACAACTTAAATATACTCTAAATCATTTCCATGTGAGACTCTACAAGGGACAATACTTTACACAAATCATCGTGATTATCCCCCCTAGGGATCTACCACTACAGGCTCCTAGAACGAGCCAAACATAAGCAATACGAAGACATTTAAGTTAGATATACATTTAATTCCTTTAATTTTTGCTATCCTAACACTCATATACAACAAACATGTATCACATACCTAGATATTTGGAATCTGTTACCAACGAACCAAAGCTAGTTTTAAATCCTAGAAACAATAATAACTCATTAAACTTCTTTAAATAATGAATAAACGTTGTTTTTTAGCTAAGACTTAATTTTAGACCATTTAAATCTCCTTAAATTCACTTAATAATACATTAAAGGGGTTTACCTTACAAGTAACAAAGGATTAAAACAAAAGGAAAATGAAAAACTTAGCTTAAAAAAGCAAAGCTTATGATGCATTCAATGACACAATTACGTCTTTTAACTATGTAACTTACTGAGTTATACTTCATTACTGCAAGGAACACAACTATGGACATGGTCGTGTCTTTTGGTTGTGTAACTTTCTGATCCATCAACTCACATTACCTACTACAAATGACACAACTAAAGACACAGTTTAGTCATGTAACTTTTTAGTCTACTAACTGATAATACCTATTGCAAATGACACGACTAGGGACACGATCGTATCTTTCGGTCGTGTCACTTTCTAGCCGACCCTTTTTTTTTCTTTGACCTAAACTTCTCTCTAAACCCCACAACAACACTCTACAACTCCTCATCACAAACCTTTAATTCAAAACAATATAACCCTTTCAAAATCTACTTCTATGTTGTTTTTAATTAAAAAGACAAAATCAAAACTTGTTAAGAATTCAAGAAATTTGGGGACTCTAAGGAATACGCAAAGGTTACCTTTTCTTGCTTTTCCTTAACCAAATATTCGCAACCTTAAACAATTACAATAAAATCTTAGTTTTTAAAAGAAAGAAAACTCAAATCGTAAATCCAACTTCACTTACTAAGGTCTTCTAGGGTTGCATTCCTCACACAAACAGCTTTTGATAAATGTAGGAGAAAAGTCTAAACCTATAGTGTGCAAAGAGTACAATTGCACTAGTTAGGCTAGGATTTTATTTTGACCCTTTTCTTGAATTTCCAATATCACCCTTCATTAATCTATGGTTTAAGGCCTTAATACCCTTCTTCATATAACTTAATTACCATTTTGATTTTATTAAGACCTTTATTATTTATTTATTCTCCTTAAACTTTTTTCTCAAGTATTACAAGTAAAGGTCCTTTTTATTCTAAATTAACACTTCATCGACATTTTTGCAAAAATTAGTAATAATGGTATTATGAGTTAAAAATTGAATTTTGTCCCAATAAAAAGAAAAAAAAAACTTTTTCTTGTCAAAATAGGAGAAAACCGTAATCATGTTTTAGCAAAACATAAACTTTCCAAATTGTTAGGAACAAAAAGCCAGTTTTACAAAATAATATAAATATAAGATTTTCGAAAATACATAAAAGAACAAACCACAACACAAGAATTTTCTTAAAAAAAAAAAAGAAAGAAAGGAAAACTACAAAGGGCTTAATCTCTTTGATGTATGCAAGCATGCATATAGAGTAGCCATAACCAAAAAAATTATTATTATTTTCCACATAATCCATTTGTACCATTATTTATGTTACGTATTATCAAAAATTAAACCCCTTTATGATATTTTTATTTTGGCAATTTATTTTAAACTTTAAATGTAAAAGTCCCTAAAACCATAAATTTTTTGTTTACGAGAAAAAACAAAAAAAAAATTGTTAGAGTTAACACACACTATTAACCATAATACTTTATTTTCCACCTAAAGATTAAGGCAACTCGACTTCCAAAACTCTTTAAAGAAAATATTTTCTTATAGTAAGTGGCTAAGCCTGCTATAAATTTCAACTAAAGGAGCTTATGGATTCTGGCAACCAATTTTTAGGCTCAATAAAATGGCTACAATGTGAAGGACCTAAATAATAAATCAAAATTAGGAAACTACCCAACCATGATGCAGGTGATAAAATTGATGTTTGATATTAAAAATGAAATACAACATAGTTATAAAAGACAACCAACTATATATAGACCTGAGCAAGAGTTGGTTTCGAATCGTAAATCAACCCGACGGTCAAAGAACTAGTCCGGCGACCAACGAACCGGCCCAGCCTATAGGAAGCCAAGCTAAACCATCAACCCCTAAAGACTCAAATAGTTCAAGAGAATAGAACCGCTTAAACCAGCGAGTCGCAAACCACCAAGCCAACCCGCTATTGAACTAATGGGTTAGCCCGACCAAGTTAAGACCTTACAAAAAAAAAAAAACAAAGAGAAAAGGGAAACTACTAAGTCATAAAAAATAATTAAATAATATCTAGTAGGTCATTTCATATCAAAATTACTTTATTTGCAATAGCAAAGAAAATCTTTTTTAAAATAATATCATTAAACTAATGATAGATGTCTAATCATAAGTTAATTATGTGTTAAGAATAGACGGAGAATTCAATTTCAATTAATATAAATCCTTTTTGTAAAACTTGTCAAATGTTAAGAATTTAAATATAAAAAATAAAATAAAATTTAAGGGAAAAAAATAAAAAAGTTAAAATCACATTAAGTTAGAAATTAATAAAAAAAATTAGAAATTATTAATGAATTAGTACATTTAAAAAAAAAAGAGAGAAAGAATATTGTATTATTAGAAATTATTAATGTATTCAAAAAATTGATAAAATTAATAAAAAATTGAATATTAAAAAAATGGTTCAAGGGCCAATCATAGTTCAACCCTAACCAAGCCCGTGAACCAACAGTTCCAGGCCGGTTCAAGACCAAGCCGACTCATTACCCACCTCTAACTATACATAATACTAATTATTAAATACCTAAAAATTGTTATGGAGTATAGTCCAGTACATGGAGCATCTAAAGTAATTATAGAAGCACTAAACCAAATAACAAACTATACTTTTATGTAATATTTATCGACATCCAACAAATTTTCTATTCCAATGATCGTATTGTTTCAATATTTGAATGCATTACACATAGAAATCACCATATTGAATACACATAATAAATACAACAGAAGAAGTTAAAGGACATGAAAGGCTAAATCTGTACTTAGGCCTTCAGTCAAATTGTCAAAATGAATATTTACTCTCTAGGTTAAGGCAATAAGGCCTAAAGAGTAAACCTATAAAAATTCAGGATAATCACAAGAGATTTGGCATGATAAGCTCGAATTAAGGCTTATTGAATCGGTCTGTTCGATCCAACCTTTCTCAATTTCACTCACACAAAAGAATAAGGTTTTCACTAAGCCTGAATCCAAAGGAGCCCATAAGGGATCTATTATGAGAAAGGATGAATTCCAACCTTGATCGTCATCATGATCCGATGGATGAGATTAAGGGCCATCTTCTGTAGATACCCCTCTCCTCTCTCATTTGGACAAGAGAGAATTAGTGTAAACAATGTTACTCTACTTAATTCTCACCAAAAAAGATCAAACACTCAAATATTACAAAAACACTCTCATATCCTTTATTAATAATAGAGTTTGATGCCATCACGCTCCTCCATATGTCACCATAAGTGTTAAAGTTTTATTGAGATTGTCTACCCTCTTTATACTTCTCTCCCAATTATCCCATACAAATTTTTCAAGTCATTTCCTTAGTTACACTAGTGCAATTAGACACGCAGTACGCACGTAACCTTCATATTTGAACCTTCTTGCCCATATTTTTGGTGACTCTACTTGGGAGGGAAGACTTAACATCTACATTATGGTACCACTCTGGCAAAGACCGATCAATCCTACTGATGGAATTAATCAGGAGCAAAATGCCCTTATTATAACCAATGATCAAAATCTACCTCCAATTAGAGGCACCAATTAAAGAGATGACACGCAAGAAGGTATCCTTAATAACATACAACTAACACATGAGTTATGAGAGACTAATCAGAACCCAAGTGAACCCATGGCGATATTCGCTCAATGTGTGCCTGCTTTGGCTACCTTTGTTATTATGCAATAAGGAGCAACCACTTGGAATCCCTCTAACACAGTGCAACAACTCACTCTACAAGCCCCTCAACCATTCAATCACCTTGTTATCGACGAGTAAGTCCCTCTTAGAGTTAAAGAGAAACTTCCTGCAGTAGAACCTACATTCATTGCCTGAAGTAGGGAACCAGGGAGTTCAAATTGGAAGCTTATTACCCTCATATGCTATACTACGTGTCATAATCATTAATATTGTGCATCCAACACCAACGAATCCTATGCCCACAAGTTCTACACCTATAAATCTCGCACCCATATACCCTGCCCCTATGATGTGAATGAAGGTGGAGGTGTCGACCTAAAGAGGTCCATTTGTGACCAAAGAAGATTTGGACAAGTACTTGAAAGCGATACAAGTAAGGTCCACAGTTAGAGTATCGGAATTGAAGCTCCCATATCATTAGTGCATTGCTGTAAAGTCATACCCTAAAGACTATGTAAATCCAAACATCATGTTATTCAATTGCAAGAAGGAGAGTGTCAAGGAACACTTCCTGAAATTCATTAAAACCCTGGAAGTATATGATTTAGATGACAATTTGAAATTGAAAGATTTTTCTAAGTTACTCACTAAAAAGTCATATACTTAGTATGTTAACCTCATTCCAAGATCAGTAGATTCATGGGGTAGTATGTGTAAAATATTCCTGGAGAAGTTCTTCTCCATTAAAGAAAAAGTTACCCTTACTAACATGTGGATGATCCATCAAAAGCCTAAAAAAGATCTGATGGACTATATCGAGCACTTCAAGGAGCATTCACTAAATATACAAAATGTTTGTAATGAAAGTGAGCTAGTCAAGATTTGCATCCAAAGAATATTACTGAATACGCAATCCATCTCAAGAATCTTTCCTTAGTTTCTTTTACTGTGTTAGTTGAGAACGCATAAAGGAACAACAACTTGGTGGTATAATAGAGAAATGAAATTAGAAGATTCAACAAGTGCTCTTTATCTATGAATGCAACTCTAGGTGAATCATAAAGGGGAGTAAAGAAACTCAGAAGTGATAATTCCACCAACTCCATGCCAATATTGACATATCTATGCCCAATGGCCAAGGTGCATCAAATGCTTGACCAGTTGCTGCATGATGAAAATCTCAAGCTTTTGAGGGTCAAACACCTCCTTACAAATAAAGAAAAGAACGGTCCTAAGTATTGTAGGTTTCACCAAAGTGTTAGTCATTCGATGAAGGATTACTTCGCTTTGAAGAAAATATTCAATAAGCGAGTTACACATGATAAGCTGATTATAGATAACAATGATATTAGAAATAATCCACTTCTGACTCATAACAACTAAAGTGGTGCTGTTAATGCTATTAGCTAAGATTCCACCATGATTGAAGTGATCGATGTGTAGGCCTCTAAAAGTTTCATGAAGATGAGTATTCGCCTATTGTTATGACACTAGTAAAAACTGCAAATTTTAGAAACTTTTTGTATTTATTGGGATTCAATGAGAAAGCCAGACTTATAGTAGCAACTACACTCACACATATATTTGAGGGTTAGTATGCAAAGTGTAGCACAGCACAACCAATGAAGAGAATGGCTATGGCACATGAACACGCCATCTTGTTCACCGAAGCAGACACATGTGAAAAATCATTATCACAATCACCCCTTGTACATTTATCAACAATGGTTCTTCGCTATATATAACGCTAATGAGTACTTTCAAGGCTACTAAAATCAATGTCCGACACCTAGTTAAATAACTTATCTCCATAGATGGCTTTATTCATGCCCCTATGGATTCTATGGGGTATGTTAACGTCAATCACAAAGTTAGATCTATACATGGAACTACCACCATTCATGTAATCGATGCATCGATCCAATACCACATACTCATAAGTAGGAAGTGACTGTATGATCACAACTTAGTTCCATCAATGTTACACCAGTTTATTAAGGGCTATTGAAAAGTAAACGATGTGTTCATCCCAACTACCAAAAACCCTTTCGAGTAACATAAGTTGTCCTTCACTTAGTCAACCTACTTTGATGAATTTTTCGACGAACGTAAAACCGCAATAACCAAGCCATCTTGATATAGGTAGCCGTAGATGAACACACGACGTTCGACATCACACATAACCAAGGGGATGAGTCCAAACTGCAAGATGGTCCAAAAGACAAATGGTAGTCGAAGGTTTAAGTAAAGAGTTCTCATGCACTGACGATGGATATGATACACTAACACCTCATACAAGCTCGTATCGCACTTGATATGTCAAATAAGTAAGGCCAAAGGTCACTCGCCACTAATCCACGCTCATGATGGATCAAATGAGAGTATGCAAGAGACACTTAGCTCATGCAAGAAGGGAATGTCTAAATATCAATTGTCATTAACTATTGCAGCTATTATAATTCACAAGTATTTATATGACCCAATTAGGGTAAGTCCTAAATTAGTGTAAATTACAAAATGATTCCTACAAGGAAAAGGAAAAGGAATAATTTACAAGGATAGAGTTGTAATCAGACAAAAAGAGGAATATTTAGTTACAAAGGACAAGATGGATGTCAAATAAATAAGGTGCATATCAGTTGTCCATTCTATGGTCCCAATAATGTAGTTTGTCGAGCAGAGCAGGCTTTGAGCATATCAGTTCAAGGTCAAGAACTCGGCAACTTAGCAGCCCGAAAGTTCTAGATTAAGGAAGGGCTAATTCAAGAGGTAGTCCATTATTAAGTCAGCCTCAGCTGGTTAGCTTAAGATTGGAGTTGGCCTAACCTTGGCAATGTAGTAAGTCAGTAGTATGTGGATTTGGTCCTTGGCCTTCAACTAACATATTGTGGAGGGGTTGGCTCAACAATAAGTCAGTCACCCCGACAGTCTCTTAGATGAAATAGAGAGCAAAGTAACTCGGCAAATCGATCTGGAGAATACATTACTCTTCAAAGTTTAACTCCCCTCGGACAACTAGGTAAACCATATGAGCAAGTCATCGAGCTCAAGAGCACGTGATGGGTCCGTAATCCCATTACATCTGGTGTCTCATTACCTACATGGGAAGAGATTTGAGAGAGTCAACAAAAGAAGAGGAGGATGTGCAGTTGTCATGGGAGAAGAAAGAAGAACAAACAGCCTAAGGGAATTGAAAGCTTCATTCGAAAAGATGAACGAAGGATGTATCGCTTATGATGATTTTAGGGGTCTGAAGAAGTATATCTTTTTTCTTCAGATCCCATACCAGTGTAAGAGGTTTAACCCACTCCACAACAAATGCAGGACCAAATAAAGCAACAAACTAAAGAGATAGAAAAGTTAGATCTAATACAAGTAAAAGAGTCGCAGCGGCCAATCTTCATAAGCAAAAGTCTCTTACCGGAATTGAAAGTTCATATCGTCGAGTTGTTGAAAGAATATAGAGATGTTTTTGCCTGAACATATGAGGAAATGCTAGGACTAGATCCTAGTCCTATAGTCCACCAATTGAACATTACACCAGGAGTCGTGCTTATGAAACAAGGCCAAAAGGTTTTCTGGCCCAAGATTGAGGTCCAAATCAAATAAGAAATTAAAAAGTTGCTATGAGCCAGTTTCATAAAACCAATTGAACACCCCACATGGCTTGCTAACATCATTCTTATGGGGAAAAAGAATGGGTAAATAAGAGTATATGTAAATTTTCAAGATTTGAACAAAGCATGCCCAAAGGATAACTTCCCATTACCAAATGTAGACACCTTGGTGGATACTACCACAAGACACTAGTTTTTTTTTTTCATAAATGGTTTCAATGGTTACAATCAAATCAAGATGGTGATAGTACACCACCTTCTAAACCTCAATAAGGAACTTCTACTATGTGGTAATGCCATTTGCACTTAACAATGCGACCGCTGCTTATCCAAGGGTGATGATTGCTATATTTCATGATATGATGCGTGATTTCATAGAAGACTACATCAATGACATAGTCGTTAAATCTAAGCAAGCACCTAATCATGTCATTCATCTACAAAAGGTCTTTGAGCGATGTCGACCTAATAAGCTCTAAAAGGTCTTTAAGGTTTTTTCTTGGAAGTTTCTTGAATCCATTGTTCACAAAAAGGGAAATTGATGTCAATCCTAGAAAGATGCAAGCAATAAGATCTATGCCTTCCCCCACAACCCTGAAGGAGTTAAAGACTTTCATGCATAAGGTCTCTTACATTAGAAGATTCATGCCCGCACTTGTAGAAATTTCGTAACCCTACATCAACTCCTAAGAAAGAGAACTACATTTTAATGGCAACAAGCCTACGAAGATGCAGTTCAAAAGATTAAGAAGATCCTTACATCTCCTCAAACCATAACAACGTCAATTAAAGGGCAACCACTAATATTGTACTTAACTTAATACGGATTCATGGATGAACACATAACCCAATATTACGCATAACCGAATGGGTGGGTCTAGGTCGCAAGATGGCTTAAAAAATAAATGATAGTCGAGGGTGAATAGGAGTTCCTGTGCACCAACGATGGATACGACACACCAATACCTCACACGAACTTAGGTCACACTTGATATGATGCTTAAGTATAGCTGAAGGTCACTCGCCACTAGTCCACACTCAATTGATTAGATAAGAGTAGCTCTAAAGTAAGCAAAAGGACATTTAGCTCAAGAGGGAATAAAAGTTTAGTATATTCTCTGTATGATATTACGGCTATTACATTATGCGAGTATTTATAGTACCCTATTAAAGTAAGTCCTAAATTATAGAAAATTACAAAAATGGATCTATATTTGCTAAACAAAAAAGAGAATAATTTATGAGGAAAGCAAGCATTTGTGCAAAAGAATATCCTCTATCAAAGAGGATAGTATGGATGTCAAAAAGAACAACATGCGTGCGTTTTGCTCAATTTATGGTCCCCATAACACTACATGCTGAACAGGAGTGGGCCTTGATCAAGTCTAGTAGGCATTGACAATTAAGCGGCTTTAATTGTTGAAGCTAAACAAAGGTTGGTTCAAAGACAACTCACATTCGGTTTGACCTTAGGAGGTCAGCTCCTAACAATCGTTAGCTTAGTCTCAGCATTGTGGAGATGCCTGTTTTCCTGAATTAGTGCTTGGATTAGAGTGTTACAGAAGGGTCAGTTCCTCTTATCAGCCGATCACCTTGGTAGCTTCTTAAATAGTGTGGAGAGCAAAGTAAGTTGGCAAATCGGATTGGGGCAAACATTGCTCCTTAATGCTTAACTCAACTCATACAACTCAACGAACCATCTAAGAAAGCCCTTGAGCTCAAGAGCGCGTGATTGGTCCTTAATCCCTATCATTCCCTTTAAGTTATTTGAGATTTGGGATCAAATCTAGTTCAGCTTCAAGTTGCTCGTCCTTAAGAGTGTAAAGTTAGAGATCGGCAATGTTAAAGGAGTCTAAGACTCTATATCCTTCAGGTAATTCAATCCTATAGGCATTAGGATTGATTTTTTTAAGCGCTTTGAAAGGTCCATCAACTTTGGGAGATAATTTGCTCTTCCTCAAGTTTAGGAATCGTTCCTTATTGAGATATATCTAAACCAAATCACTTAATAGAAATTCTCTCTTCTTCCGTCCTCGGCTCCACTTTTCGAGCTTCGTATTAGCTCGACTTAATTGCACTACAACTTTCTGGTGCATAGCCTTGATGGCCTCAACTCTTTCTGCTGCTAGTTGGTCATCATCAGGCCTCGGCTAAGATGCTTGGTCCATCAGGAGCTTAAGGTTGAACCCATATGCGACATCGAATAGAGACATGTTGGTTACATTGTGGGCAGTCCTATTGTAAGTGAACTCAATAATTGACAAACACAAATCCCAATTGACTGTATTTCGTCCTACAGCAACCCACAACAAAGTTCCCATGATCCTATTGACAACCTTGATCTGTCCATCAATCTGTGGATGGCAGGACATGCCATATAATAGCTTGGTTTCCATTTGCCTTCATAGCATCCTTCAAAAGTAGCTCATGAACTTGGGGTCTCGATCCAAAACAATAGTTCTAAGCATACCATGAAGCTTGATCATCTCCTACAAGAAAAGAAAAAAGATAGCCGAAGCGTTGTTAATTTTGGAGTAAGGCACGAAATGTGCCATCTTGCTAAATCAATCAACAACCACCACAATGGAGTCCTTCCCTTGGGACATCTTCGGCAATCCTAACATAAAGTCCATACTTAACTTAAACCACGATTTGGTTGAGACAAACAAGGGTAGATAATATCCTTACTTAGCTTAACTCTTTGCCTTCCTGTAGGACGTACACTTTTCCAATACGGACTGCACATCTCTCATCATTCTCAGCCAAATCTCCCAGATAATACTTCATTGGTTCAACCCTAGCTAAAGTGTCCTATCAATCCTCCTCCATACATCTCATGCACTAGCAATTCTCTCATGGAACAGGTCGAAATACATAACCTCCTCTTCCTAAATAAGTATCTATCTTCCTTATGATAGTCGTCCAATGTCCTTCCCTCCTCACATCGGGCATAAATAAGACCAAAGTGTGAATCCTCAGCATACAAATTCTTTATGGTTAAAAAACCAAGTAACCTTATTTGCAGCTCGGTTAAGAGGATATGTCGTCTTGATAGGGCATCGGCTACTACATTATTCCTTCCATTCTTGTATTTTACGACATAAGAAAAACCTTCCATGAACTTGACCTATTTGACTTGCCTCCAAGACAACTTAAGTTAGCTCTTCAGATACCTCAAGGATTCATAATCAATGTAGATCACAAATTCCTTAAGTAGCAGATAATGTTGCCATACCGTTAAGCTCAAATTAAGGAATAGAACTCTTTGTCATAAACAAAATAATTAAGTGTAGCTCCTCGAAGTTTCTCACTAAAGTAAGAAATAGGTTGATCTTCTTACATCAACGCAACACTTATACTTAGTCCGAACACATCACACTCTGTTTCAAATCCTTTGTTAAAGCTCAGCAGAGCTAAGACACGGGCTGTAGTTAGCCTCTCCTTCACCTGTTCAAAACTCCTCTGCTCCTTCTCTCCCAATCTAAATTCAATATTCTTCTTTGAGAGTTCGATGAACGAGACCACAATCATACTGAAATTCTTTATAAATCTACGGTAGAATGATGCTAGGCCGTAGAAACTTCTCATGTTGGCAGTATAGGTCGGCTTAAGCCATACTATGATCGTTTTTATCTTCTTATCATCGACTCGGATACCACCTCAACTTACAACAAACCTCAAGATCACCTTAAGTAGGCAAAAGTCGCACTCCTTCATATTAGTGCAGAGCTGTTCTACTCGGAGTTTTGCAAAGACTTCTCGAAGATGCTCTTTGTGAATCTCTAAGTCTGGGCTATACACCAAAATTTCATCAAAATAAACTACAACAAACCTCCCTATAAATCCTCAGAGTACATGATTCATTAGGCGCATAAATGTGCTTATCGCGTTGAATAGTCTGAATGGCATGATAAGCGATTCATATAAACCATGTCATGTCTTGAATGTGGTCTTCCACTCATCACATTCGCACATTCAAATTTGATGATATTCAGATTTAAAGTTGATCTTAGAAAGCTCTTACTCCGCTTAATTCATCTAGCATGTTATTAAGCCTAACTATGGGATACATGTACTTAATAGTGATTCGATTTATCGTCTAGCTATCCATACACATCCTCCAAGAACCATATTTCTTTGGTACTAATAAGGCTGGAACAGCACAAGGACTAAGGGACTCGTGCACATACCCCTTCTCCATTAACTCATCTACTTACTTCTGCAACTCGGCAGCCTATTTAGGATTCAGTCTATAGGCAGGCTTATTCAGCAATGCGGCTCCTAGTTGTAGGTCAATTGCTTGCTTAATGCCTCAGATTAAAGACAAACTTTTCGGCAGTTCCTTTAGAAACAAGTCAATAAATTCCTCTAATAAGGTTTTCACCTCAGTAGGCAAGTCCTCGTCCTCCCGAGATCTCAACTCTAGAATTCTTCAAACCAACAAATAGGTCGGTCCTTCAAGCTCCATCTCTCTCTTTAGTTCAACTCAAGTCAATACCAAAGCCTCCTTCTTTAAGGTTTAACTTTGTTATGATTACATGACTTTTACTTGTTCAATAGTCATAGGACTTAATTTCATCCCCCCGCCTTCATGCTCCACAGAACAAGCATTTCTCCTTCTGTCATATATAACTGCTCGATCAAACATCCATTGTCGTCCAACTAAAATATAAGACGCATTCATAGGCAGTACATCACACAGCATATCATCTTGATACTTGCCAACGCAGATCGGTATAGATACCTATTCGTTCACTTGTAAGACTCCCTTATCACTAAACCAATGAAGCTTGTAAGGTTTCGGGTAGAGCTTGGTCAGCAATTTCAACTATTGGACCATAAATGCAAAGGCTGCATTAGTGCAGCTCCCACTATCAATGATCAATGTATATAATGATTTATTCACCTTACATCCAATATGGAAGAGATTTTCCCTTTGTTCGTCTGCGAGTGTGGGATCGATGCTCATCATCCTTCTCAACACTAAAGTGCCCGACGTAAAGTTGCCTTCTCCTCTGTAAATAACTTCCTCCTTAAATAGTTCGATCTGTCTATCCTCTTTCAACTCCTCTACTTCTTCATCAGTACTGTCAACCTCTAATTGGCACCTTACCTCGAATCACCATTGTTCACCTGTTTGAACATTGAGTGGCCATGTGTCTAAATCCTTAGCATTTAAAACACTCAATCTCACTCGTCTTCCTTCTTAAAATCCAGCCCTTCTCGAACTTCCTCGAGGGTTCCTTTTCCTCAACTCGGGTAACCAGAACAGGTCAAGTCTTAATAACCTTACTTGGTTCCATTCGTACTAGTCTACTCGAAACAGTTCAACTACTGCCTAATCAATTGAATGGCGATCGAAAACTTTCTATTCGGCGCCTTTCTATCCTCTAAGCGACTCAAATTAAGTCGTCAAGCAATCCGATATCTAAGGTTTCTAGGACATCCCCAATCTCATACTTCAATCTACCAATGAACCAAGATACAATTTGGTCCTTTAGCTCTACGACTTCACATTAAATCATTAACATTTGGAATTCCTTATATAAGTGTCTACACTTGATTCTCCTTGTCTTAACTCTTGCAGTCTTTTAAAGGTATCCTGCAAATAGTAGCTCAACACAAACCTTCTCCGCATAACCTTTTTCATTTCATCCCAATTCTTAATCTCTCGTTCTCCTTCCCTTCTTCAGGTAGCTTGCGAGTTCTTCCACCATAAGGCGACATAATCAGTAAACTTCAATACACCAAGTTTAACCTTTACATTATCAGGTATATTGTGGCATTCAAACTACTTCTCGATCCTATCTACCCAATCTAAGTAATCCTTAACATCATCACTTCTAGAAAAACTTGGAATACGTATCCTTAATCCTTCAACTCTAAGGGCTCGTATATTCCTTCCTTCAACCTTGTAGTACTCCTCTGCGTCATCATCTCCTTCCACTTCTTCCTTAATCTCTTCAAGCACTAGCCTTCATCTAACATCCCTACTAACTCCTTCAACTCGAGGTGATCGAGCTAAGGCATTAACTCGACCAAATTGACCATTGCCTTGCTATTACTGCTCATATTCTCTAATGGGGCTATTTCTAACTTGTTGCCTATCTTCTCGAATAACAGTCACCAAACTAGCTACCAAGTCGATAAGCCTATCCAAGCAGACTAAGGTGTAAAGCTTCCTTCTTGCCCTTAGCCATATCACTTTCTTGATTTGCCAAAGTTCCTTGAACACTTAAGTCTAATATTAATGGTTACTTCACAAAAATTAGCGTCTAATAATACTACTTGGAGATTAATAACTGATACTCAAATCACCACAACAATTACATAATAAACGAACAATTAACTACACTCAACTACTAAACTCCAAGGTTAACAATAAAACCGTTATCTCACAAGAGCAGTAACAAACCACTCAAAGAACATAGTAGCAAAATTCCAGCTTCAAATATTACCAAGCTCTAATACCAGGATGATACAAATTCGCGAATGAACACATGAGCCTAATATCATGTGTAACCAAATGGGTGAGTCCGAGTCGCAAGATGGCTCGAAAAGTAAATGATAATCAAGGGTGAATAGAGGTTCCTGTACACCAACGATGGATATGAAGCACCAATGCCTTACACAAGCTCAGGTCACACTTGATATGACGCACAAGTATGGCTGGAGATCACTCACCAACAATCAACGCTTAATGGACTAGATAAAAGTAACTCTAGAGTAAACAAAATGACACTTAGCTCAAGAGGAAATAAAAGTTCAGTGTATTCTCTGTATAATATTGCGGCTATTGCATTATTCGAGTATTTATAGTAACCTGTTAAGGTAAATCCTAATTACAGAAAATTACAAAAATAGATCCTTATTTGCTAAACAAAAAGGAGAATAATTTACAGGGAAAGCAAGCATTCGTGCAAAAGAATATCTTCTATCAGAGAAGACAGTAGGATGTTAGAAAGGGCAACACACGCGTATTTTGCTCAGTCTATAGTCCCCATAGCACTGCATGTCGAGCAGGAGTGGGCCTTGATCAAGTCCGGTAGGCGTCGACAGTTAGGCGGCTTTGATTATTGGGGTTAGACAAAGGTTGGCTTAAAGACGGCTCATATTCAGTTTGGCTTCAGGAGGTTGACTCTTGATAGTTGTTGGCTTAGCCTCGACATTGTGAAGATGGCTGTTTTCTTAATTTGGTGCTTGGACTAAGGTGTTACAGAGGGGTCGATTCCTCTTATCAGCAATCACCTCGGCAACTTCTTGGATTGTATGAAGAACGAAGTAGCTTGGCAGATCGGATTGAAATAAACATTGTTCCTTGGTGCTTAACTCACCTTGAACAACTCGATGAACCATTTGAGAAAGCCATTAGGTTCGGGAGCGCATGATTGGTCCTTAATCCCTATCATAACTTCTACTAATAAGTCCATTATGGCATTACTTGCACAAGAAGTAGATGGTTAGGAGCAACCCGTCTACTATTTAAGCCAAACCCTTCAAGGGAGTAAGGTTAACTACCTAGCTTGTGAAAAGCATTGTCTCACGCTAGTGTTTTCTTAACAAAAGTTGCAACATTATTTCCTAGCGGACAAGATCAATTTGGTGTCTCACTTAGACCCAATCAAATACTTACTATCGTGACCAGCTTTATGTAGCCAAATTGCTAAATGGTTACTCCTACTTGGAGAATTTAAAATTTTTGTATGGTATCCAAAGGCCATTAAGTCTTGAGCATTAGCTAATTTGCTAACACAATTCTCAAATGCCCAAGAAAACTCTATTACAGATGTCGTACCAGTAAAATTCTACGAAGATTCCTTGATGATTAAGATAGGTGCTGAATGGTCACTTCAATATGATGGTTCCGTTGGAAGCAAAGGATAGGGAGCTAGAATTGTGCTAACCTCTCCTAAAGGGCAAGAGATGCCTTCGACATTTAAACTTGACTTTCATTACACTAACAATGAAGCTAAATATGAGGTTTTGTTATTCAGATTGATATTTGCACAAGAAACTGGAGTATGCCACTTTTACATTCAAAGTGATTCAAATCTAATCATCAAACAAGCTACTAGTGAATTTGAGTTAAAGGAGCTTACGCTAACGCCTAATAGGGTCGCAGTGCAGGCTATGGTTAGAAAATTTGATTTTGGTACGATACAAGCATACGACTTAATCTATGAATAGGTATGCCAATGCATTAGCTACACTGGCCTCCAAAGTTCCAATACAAGATGTGGATGATAATTTGAACGTCCAGGTAATTAAGAAGTCCATGCCATGTACAACTCTAAATTTTCTTAAGGCAAATGAAGAGATACAAAACGATTGTTGTGTCCTACTTAAGGAGCAATTAGCGCACCCCAATGCAGCTTCTATCTCGACATTGAAGAACTTTGTCAAAATTAATGGAACATTGTACTACAAAGGTCCTTAAGGTGTTTTATGCCAATATAGTGGCTCTACAAAAGCCCACCTCAAGTTAGATAAGTATCATCAGATCTGGTGTAGATAAGAAATGTAGCATTATATCGTCGCAACTAGAATACAGGTTACTATTGGCCATCAATGGCGAGAGACACACTTCAAGTACAAGAATGAGTATAATTTCATATCGAATGCTAGAGATTGAAGGCATCTGTACATTGATTATCTGAAAAATAATGTGCTTCCCACAAATAGTATGGACACTAGACTAGTAAAGCAAAAGGCAAGAAAATACATAATGCATGAAGGCGAGCTATACATGGTCTTGTTCATAGGTAAGCCACTTAGATGTATCACCCCTCTTAAAAAGGAAACAATCTTAACTTAAGTACATATAGGGGATTGTGGAGAACATCAAGGAAGGAGGAAGCTATATTCTCACCTACTTGACAAAGGGTACTATTAGCTAATGATGGAATCAGACGCTTTCAACTCGTTAAGAAGTGTATTGTTTCTCAATAGCATGGTGATGCTATACATGCACTTGCGGTCACACTCCATACATAACGACACCATGGTCACTTCACATATAGGCATTTGATTTTATTAGTCCTACACATTGCCATCTAAAAGCTGTATTTGGATCTTAGTGGGAACCAAGTATTCTACTAAATGGGTAGAGGCCACTCCTCTAAAGAAGGCAACAAGACGAACGGTCGCAAGTTTCATGAAGGAAAACATTATATGTAGATTCAGGATCTCGAGGTGCATTTTATCTGACAATAGGACTCCTTTCATCAGTTCCATGTTCGCTAACTACTTGCCTCCTATAGCATTGGCCATATGAAATATACACATTACTATCCAAAAGGGAATGACCAAGCTAAAGCTACAAACAAGAATTTGTTGAAGTTGCTTAGTCACATCATCAATGATAACCACAAGGAATGGCATGATAAGTTACCTTCAATGCTTTAGGCTTATAGGACATCAAAGCAAAATCCGACACAAGTGACCCCCTTTTCTCTAGTGTATAAAGCTAAAGTAGTAGTCCCTAAAAAAGTCTTGATTCCATTTGCTCAACTGGCTCTCAATGCTGAACTTGAACCCAACACTTTATGAATGTTAAACCTAAAACCACTAAAGGAAAGGCAAGATTTGGCCAAGCACAATTTGGTTAACTATCAGCAAAAGCTTGGTATAGCTTACAATTGCCTGGTGAGTAATATCTAAAATGCGACCACTTAGTGAGGTGATTATCCCCCGCGTACACATTATGAACCTACCTTATGGATTGCTGACTGGTTGAAGCATTCACTCTTAGGTGCACCACATGACGTTTTAGCAAATAAAACAGTGACTCACATTATTTAAGTACATGTGTAAAGCATGTTGTAATAGTTAAGTAGTGAGTAAAACCCCCTTAGCCAACGATGTGATGGTTCATTGAAACATTCACTTAAACCCTTGCTATTGATCATTTATTTAAACCGTGCTTGCAATTAAGAAAATACTTCGAATGTGCAAGGTTTTCTCAAAATTTTAGCAAGCCAAGAAGTTGTGTCGTATTATTATCTTTTATCTCATAAAGTATTGCTAAAGGAATACAATGTTTTCTAAGCGCACAGTAGTACAAAATTCTATGAGTTTGTTAAATCGATCAATGACTTATGTTGATCCTTGAAGTGATACACGAGAAGATGTAAGACATACAACAAAAAGAAAAACTAAGACAAAACTAGACAATAAAGAAATATCATTCATTAGCATATCTAGCTTTACATAAAGTATGCTCAACTGGAAAGCCTAAATGAAAGTAAGCATAAAAGCCAAAAATGCTACATCGTTCTGGACAATCCAAATTCAAAAAAGAAAGAGACAATAGCAACAACAAGTGTAAGAACTAAGTAATCACATTGAGTTAGAACCCCTAAATAATGCCACAGGGGAATCAACATCACTAAGACTCCTTTTTAACTCTAAGTTAATCCTCTAGAATGTGGCTAAGGCTTCTTTGGGTTGGTTTCTCAAGTCCCTATGATTCAACATCTTCTGCACTTCAATAACGATAAACTCCATGCTGCTACCTCTGAAATTTAAGACATATGGCCTAACAACTCTATCAACTAAAAGCTTCAACTCTTCATGAGTTCGAAGATTTGCCCAATAAAGTGAGAGCCTCTCTAAGCATAGACATTGTGATATTACCTAATATAAAACCTCGACAAAGGCAATCTGACCAATTCAAGTATCTTGGCCATTAACCTTGCTTATATCTCCTTCAAGTAATGTCCAAACTTCTTTTGTCACAAATAAACCTCTCTAGATGGATGCATTCTCTCTCATTAACATCACAGGGGCAAGATACACGTGCATGGGATTCACAAGTGTTGAACTTATAGGTGCAAAGTTTGTTGGTGTTAGATGCAAAAAGTCTACAATTGTGGTGTGTAGTATAGCATGTGAGGATGACGAGCTCTAATCTGAGCTCCTTAGTTCCTTAGTTCCTTACTTCAAGCAATTAATCTTGCGTAGCTATAGGTTCTACAATAAGAAGCTGCTTCTCAACTCCAGGAGCAACTTACGTGTTGCCAATAGGGGGATTGAATAGTTGAGAAGCTTATGGAGTGAGTTATTGCCTATTGCATAACAGTGAAGATAGCCAAAGAAAGCACACATTAAGTGAATATCGTTATGAGTTCACTTAGATTCCGATTAGTCTCTCGCAACCACGTGCTAGTTACGCATTATTAGAGACACCTTCCTATGTGCCGTCTTCTTGATTGGTGCCTCCAATTGGAAGTGGATTTCGGTCATTGGTCACAATAAGAGCATCTTACCCCTTATTAATTCAATCAACATGATCTATTAGTCTTCATCTTAGAGATACCATGATATAAATGTTAAGTCTTTCCTCCCTAGCAGAGTCACAAAAAATATGGATGAGGGTTCAAATATAAAGGTCACGTCCGTGCCGCATATCTAATCGTGTTATACGTAATAAAGGAAATTATTTAAACAACTTATACGGGATAATTAGAAAATAAGTATAAGGATGAGGATAGGCAATCTCAATGAGGCTCTAACACTTATGATGATAAATAAAGGAATGTGAGGGCATCAAACTCCACTATGAATGAAAGATATGGAAGTATTCTTATAATATCCAAGTGTTTAATCTTTTACGGTAAGAATCCAATAGAGTAATAGAGTTCGTGCCAATTCTCCCTTATCCAAATAAGGGAGGGACAACTATACTTATAAAAGATGATCTTTGACTTCATCTGTCAAATCATGATCAAGAGTTAAAATTCATCTCTTCCCTTAATAAATCCCCTATGGGTTCCTTTAGATCCAGGCACAATGAAAACCTTATTATCTTGTATAAACCAAGTTGAGAATTATTGAATTAAACGAACCAATCTAAGAACCCTATTCTAAGCCCACTATACCAAATCCCCTGTGATCATTCGAAATTCTTATAAACTTGACTCTCTAGACCCTATCACCTTAAATTAAGGATAATTACATTGGTGTTGTGTGCTCATATAGTTAAAGAACTTATTTTTTTGGTAATTCATGGCATAGATGTCTAACATTATTGATGTAGAATAATTTGAGAGACTTCTCAACACGCGAGTCACATTAATGGTTAGCCTTAACTCCAATTATCAAAATGGATATTAACTTTTTAAGTTAAGGTAACGAGACTTAAAAAATCAAGCTCACAAAAATTTGGAATGAACATGAGAGATTTAACATAATGAACTTAAAATAGAACCTATTAGATCAGTCCGTATAATCCAATCTTTCTCAACCTAACTCACACAAGAAAATAAGGCTTTCACTAAGCCTAAATCTAAGAGATCCATCAAGGGATTAAATGAATTCTAGCTCTTAATTATTATCACGATCCGATAGATAAGATCGATAACCATCTTCTATAAATACCCTTTTCTCTCACTCATTTGTATAAGGGAAAATTAACACAAACATTATTACTCTATCAAATTCTCACCGTAAAAAATCAAACACTGGAATATTATAAAAATACTTCCATATTCTTTTTTGATAGTAGAGTTTGATACCCCTACACTCCCCATCTATCGCCACAAGTGTTAAAATCTCGTTAAAATCACTTACCCTCCTTTTTATATTTCTCTCCTAATCATCCCGTATAAGTTATTTAAATTATTTCCTTAATCACGTATAATGTAGTTGGACACACGACAAGTACATGACCTTTGTATCCAAACCCTCTAACTCACAAAGGATATGAAAAAAGGTAAAATATGAATAGTGTATAAGTTAAATGTAATAGAAAACGGTGGTTCTTTTTTAATATACATACAAAATGGCTCATGGTAATACTCTTAATTGAGTGGGCAGAGAACGTGGGCATTGGATTATCACTATCATTTAAGGCAAAATTGTAGTGGGTAACGGATGATGGTTAAAAGATAAATAGATTTAAAATATATATATGGGAATTATTTTATTTTATATATAGTTCTTTTTAATATGGTGTGATACAAAATAGAATGTTTTCCCCTGTTATTAAGATATAGACATAAAAGATACATTAGTGAGAAGAATTATATAAAGAATGAATCATGGGACTAAGATAATCTAACTCCACGGTAAAAATTGGTATTCAGAAATTTACTCCAATTATTAGTATTACTAAACAATAAACTATTAATTCTAAGCACCACAGATATAGAATGAATTGCTGACAAGTCAAGATAAAAAAGAAGGTACTCCACCATAATTATTGATAGCGAAAACTAGTAAAAAAGTCAAGTGTAACATTCCAATTAAGATTTTAAGTCAATTTTTATTAAAATAAATTAAAAGAAAAACATAGAAAGGATGAATTCTTGACGTGTCACTGGACTTTTTTTTTTTTCTGGCCTAAAGACGTGCCACCGGACTTCAAAAACCTACATTCCATAGCATTTATTCTTAGCAACAACTAGAAATCAATAAGCAATGTTAATCCATCAAGTATTAAATAGAGTTCATAATTAAGAGGATTGAAAAAATGAATGCAAATAAATAAATAAAATGAAAGACATAATATAAAATATCGGCATGTATATGACCAAATAAAGTGAAAGAAATAATATAAAATATCAGGATATATATGACCAAAGAATCTGAATATTTTCTAACTCAATATAAAGCCAAATCAATTTATTTAGCTACAAAAAGATCCTTTCCAATATAAGAACGAAATATTTGAAAGAGAACATATTGACAAAGTACTTGCATATGTAAAACCACCCACGATCTCATATTAAACTTCAATCTCTCCCAATTTAGCTTTAATTGTTTACTTACGATTATTTTTGGATTAAAGACAAACATTAAATCCATTATCTAATCATTAACACGACTATTAACAGCTATATTATGGGGATTTCAATAATGGGATAATGGACCGGATGATCCAATCAAAACCATAGGGTAATTTGTCAATGTAAGATGCACACATCACTGATGCATTATTTGCCGGTTTCTAATTAATAAGTGGATTTAGTTTATAAATAGGATGTCATCTATCGTGAGTATCAATAATAATTTCTCATCAAGTCACTATAAAAGGATGCAGATATTAGTAATATATAATATATATAAGTATAATTTTATGTAGAGCCAGTTTTTTACTTTTACTGTTGATATACAGTTAATTATCTACTTATATTAAGCCATGATTCACGTGACTGGTAAGTAGCTAGGTGTACTCGTAAGGAGACAGTATTTACATGTGATTAGCAAAATCAGTGATGTTCCATATCTGCTCTTTAAGTAATACATGCACGTTGGTTAAGTGAGACAATACCTAGAGAAAGATTGGGTAATCTTCCTGGTTCCGACACTTGTGTTATCTCTTTAGAGATAAAACTCGAAGCACCAAGTCCAAGTGCCCACTAACATGCAGTTTCTCTGGGCTTGATACGGTATACACGCGAATCCATATGCTTAACTTCAAGACCAGCATCCTCACAACCATGGAAGAAGAGCAACTCCTCCTCCTTCCCTATTCTCCGTCTCCAACTCATAATAAAGGCTGGCTGGGGAAACTCCATAGAAGATCCTATCCACAAGAAATAAAAATTGTTAGGAATAAGCTTTCGCTACACAAGAAAAAGGAAGTCATAAAATACTCTAAGCTAAGCAGATTATCACCATTCTCATCCCTTTTTGTTGCACTTGAATACTGGTTTTGCAGCTTGAAATTATTCAATAGAAAGCGGAGAGTCTTAATCAAATTTGGGTACTGCTTCACGTCTACACCAGTTTAAAAAGATGACAGAATTAGGTATATATGTGCAACACAGAAGGCAATAATGGCAAATACCAGAAGAAAATCCAAATAATGAAGTTCCTTCTTGATAGGGAGCTGAACCGTTCCTCTGAAGGGATGAACCTTGCAATAAACATATACGTGAGAAAACAATTCTACAACCTATTGCTCATCCAGTAGCTAGAAGAAGCCCAATTCTTTTAGCTACCTTGCAGTAGTTCAAAATAAGAATAGCTGTCCCCTTTGGAAACTTACAAGCCAAACCGTTAAAGACATAAAGAATTAAAGGAGTAAATCTTCGAGTAATACCCCCTTATCCATGTAACTGGAACAGCATATGATAAACACTTGAGAGCTAAAGTAGCTCAGCCAAGAAGCTTAGGATCCCAGTATAACTCTCCACATATAGTCAATATAAAGAATTTTTTAACACTCAAAAGGTCACCTTACTATCAATGGAAAAAAGTGGTACCACCCCAAATTCTGCATCAATAAGAAGTAAAGGCAATATATCATCAACTCATCACACTTCCCTATCAATTTAGCAGATCAAAATGCATGCAAGAAGCAAATGAACAATATATCATTGCTTGTCACTTGAATGTGGATATGCTTCTCTCAAATATCCATGACTAGAAGCACACATCAAGCAACACTGCTTTCTTTATCTGCTCCTGGGCCCATGCTTCTTACATATCCCCTTTAATTATTAATTGCTAACTCAAAGAGAACCATGATAATATCATAAGAATTATGCTTGTTTATAGAGATATCAGATAACTTACATAATAGAATGTCGCTGGCAATTATAAGGTCCCAATCTGGTTTGGCAATTGGAAAGGGGTCTCCCCAAGTATCTGAAATGAAAGTAGATTTGAGCTTTACATAGATCATAGAAAGTAATGACATAGTAGAAATAAGGATTAAGTTTAGTTGTCCCTGTTTGCATTCCTGCCCCTTACAAGGTACCATGTACGAGAGAAAAAGCAAGCTGGCATTATATATCTATCATATGTGACAGTTTTTGATTGGCAAGGACATCAGATGGGGTATAGGACAACTTTATCCCATAAACAACTATGCTACTTCTGAACTTTAAGCCAACCACACAAGAAAACACTGACTTTCAAGACAATCCACTTAGGCAGGCATGGAGAGGGAAACTCACGTTTAATGTGAGGAAGAACAGGAGAAATTCCATTTACCCTGCAATTATGGGCTATATTCTCTTCAATCTCCTGATCATCATAGTCTGATGTCGTGATATCTAGATCCAATATCTTTTGAAGGAAGATGGCTAGGGCTCCTGTTCCACTGAAATTAGAAAGAGACATAAGCAAGGCGTGTGAAATATCGAACCATGTTCAAAGTGAACAATTCTACACGGTATAGAAGTAGCATTCAAAGAGACAATTGCCAAAAGTACAAAAACCATCAAGCATCCATTAGTGTTTACATGTGGTTTATGCATGCAAAATACAAGTACAAATCCCCAAGTCACTGCCTTAACCTAACCTATTATGATGCTGTGGAATAAAGACCAAAGGTTACACATAATTACCAATCGATAAATGGAATGATGTCAGACAAGCATATAAGACAACTTCCAAGACAAACACTTCTACACCTGAGCGGGGAGGGAAAAAGAAATATCCAGGCAAACAACTACCATTTAATACTCCCATGGTCCACATTACTTTTCTCCCTACCTGTTACAAGTGAGAAAACAATTCACAACACCCAGAGTATAACTTTGGCACATTTTTGCAGAGATGCTACAAAATGAACATATAAAACAGATTAAACATGGTTGGGCACAACCAAATACCCATCTTCCATCAAATTTTTTCACTTACGAGTATATTGTCTAACCACCAAGTACAATTTTTAGCTTCCTATAGAAGTAAGAAGTCAAAATTTTCAACATACATAGTAACATTAGCATGACGCTTATGCAGCTAAATAATGCAACATCCATAGAACTCAATAGGAGGATCCAGAAGAGAAGAAGTCTCAGTCAAGCCATATTACATCTACAGACAAGTAACCTGCTGTACCTGCCTAATTCAAGGATGCGCCGTCCTTGTATGTGCGACTGATGTTTAATTAACCATTCAGCAAACGAGAATGTCCCTGGCCAGAGCAAATTGGCATTCATCTGGTGAAATGAAAATTCTCTAATGACGAGTTCCTACACATAATAAGCAAGCTAATCTGTCAATGAAATCAAACTCTTTATACCATAAAAGACAGCAATGCAAAGGGATAGATATCTATCCGAAGCTCCAAAGCTTCATAAAATGGCCTCAATCCCCACACTTGCCACTCCTTAATATTTTCCTCTACAGAATCTATCTGTCACAAAGGGTCGCCGGTAAAATAAAGTTTCATTCAGTATTTAATTACATGGGTACATACACGTTATGTACAAGGAAAGGGTTTTGATTTAAAATCAATCGAGTAAGGTCTTTTGGTTATTGAGTTTCTCTATCCCCAAATGTTTCATGTACCGTCTATTATCCCTCCATCAGTATGCTGTTATGTATGCGTCTCGCACTTTTTTTGCTCCTACATTACAGCATGAGATTGGACAGGACGAGAAACCTTACATACGTTTGCTACTGTTCTTGTGATAAAAGGAGGCACAACAAATAACAAATATAGAGAGATTAATTGAGAAAGACCCACTGGTGGGTTTCCTAAGAAGGGGGCAGATATGGTGTTATCGAAAGAACCTGTTCTTCGTTTACATATATTGATGAAACGACAAATGAGTTAGTGAGCTAACTGTTCCAGGAAATTGGTGCGTCCTCTCCTCGTAGCTTTGTTGGGTCTTCGTATCGTCGGTTTCTTCTTCTGCAAAAAGTGTAAAATGGCACTCATATTTATGTTTAAATGGCTATATCGAGAGAGAGACAGAGAGAGAGAGAGAGAGGGAACCAGAAGAGGAGTGATCTTGGTCGGCAAAAAGAGAAGAGGGAGAGAAGAGAGCAATGTCCATCTCTCTCTTACGGTTACAGTTGCAGTTGCCCTGAGAATGTAAGTCAGAATGGAAAAAGTCGTAGCTCCGGATTCGAACCAAACCAGGTTGCAGTTACCCAGTCCCACGACGTCAGTTTTATAGGTGTGCCCGCCGTGCAGCTATAATTTTATGCCACCCCAGTCGGTTGAGTCAACACCAATCGACTAAAACCTCAAACCCTAATGTGTTTACAAATGAGTACTAAAAACGATGCTTATACGTTATATTAGTATTTTAAACAATTTTCTTTTTTTATTCAACAATATCATTTATTATTTTATTAAATTTTTTACGTCTTATGTTACTTTTTAAACTAATGCATAAAATATTTTTTAAAGATTTTAAAATGTATAATTATATTATTATTACATGAATTAAAACAATATTTTATATATCATTGCTAACTAAAAAAACATGGAAAATAAAAAAATGGGCATAGGTAGTTGCTTTAAACAACGACATGTTAACATGACTGGCCAAATTCAAGAGAGAGAAGCAACCCATGAGATTTGAGCATGGAAAGGTGCTTCCACTTCATCATTCATGCGCCAAACTCACTTTGTAAACATGCCCTGATTTACTCGCATCGCAATTAATTCGAATCAACCTATCCCAGATCATGGTCTTCTTAATTGGGTAAATTACCACATTTGTCAGGTAGGTTTTGATTGATTCTTTATTTTATTTGGGAATTAATTTTCTTATACTTGATAAATTTGATCTTGTTTTTATCTTTCTGTTATTCCAAAATTAATTAGGTATATCTCCTAAAAGGGATCCACTAAAATGCTACATATTTTGATAAATACTAAACAAATATCAATAAATTTAAACCTATATTAATAATAATAAATTCATATTTTCACGTGTTTAAATATTTTCCGTACTTACCCACCACTTATCAAAATGCGTAGTGTGTTTATACAATTGAAACCTATCTCATATCTCCATCTCTTCTAAAACTAATTGCAATTATTTTCATCTTCACTTTAATGGCATATTTTTCTAAAGTTTTGTACTAGTATGGATTTTTTCTAAAATTAATTATATAACAAAAAGAAAAAAATCGATACAAAACTTAACGTACAAGTAAGGTAACAATTGTATGCATCTTCACTCAATCCCCAAATTGAACTAAAGACGCATAATGAAAATGTGCCTTTGCTTGATTATCAGTATATAACTAAAGGCACATATTCAATTTTGAACTATTATAACTAAACTAAACAAACATATATATTATTAAAGGTATTGTAATTGAAGGTACAAATCAAGTGTGTGCCTTCAGTTTGAGCCTATTTAAAGATGAAACCCTTGATGTAAACACTTAAAGAATACTGACATACCACAAAACTTTCTCAGCTCTTACTCACTCACAACTTTCTCTATTGATTTAACTCTACAACCCACTTAGATTTTCTTTAATCTACTCCACTCGACTCACTTTGGTATGGATTACTTATCTTATCTCTTCCATTTTTTTTCTTCAAAATTTACTTGGTTGTATGCCATTATTTTAAACCCTAATTTCATAAATAAATTATAATTAAATTTTTTTTCAAATATATATTAGTTTTTGTTCATAATTAAGTTGAAAACTACCATTTGTTGGATTGCATAGGAAACGTATTACTTCCAGAACTTAGAAATATAGTGTCCAACTTTTATGCACATAAGGTGCTTGTAAAAATTCCTCTTAGATTATTATAAGATTAGAAAGATGGTTCTTTGAAACAAGAGACTATTAAGCGAAGAATCTTTACAATTGAACATTTTTTTACCGTAACATACTGATTACTTATGATATTATTAGGTTAAAAATAGTTGGATTTGTATTAATATGCTTATGGAAACCTAATAAATGGCAACATAGGTTAGAAGTACAATAAGGATCTAGTTAACAAGTTGAAGGAGGATGTCAACCGTAGTCAATTTTTTGTACAAGATATGTAAGAGCATTAGAATCGATCTGACTCATGTTGAGATAACACATAAGCATCCTTTTTATTACGAATGTGGAATATTACATAAATTTATGGCTATCAAGAATAATGACGAGGTTTAAAATTTTATTAAAATGGCTAAAGTTTTTAAAGAGGACCGCATTCGAGATTTGTACATTAGGAATCATGAACAATTAAGTATTCCACCTAAACAACATACGTTATAGGTAAACACTTCCAATCTTACAACACCACAAGTGCAATTTATGATAACTAGCTTGCCAATGCAAATGACCTAATGCTTGTATTTGAGCTTACCTTTTGTGAGCCTCATAAACTCGTATATTGGATTCTGGGAGTCCATAATCTTATGCATTTCCAAGTAAATAATTTATGGCATACATGGAAGTTAACTGATCAAAGTAATATTTCACGTATGGGTTCTAGGAATTAGACAATGACACGTTATAAGTTTAGAATATCTAAATATAATAAAATAATAGAATTATAGTTAAAAATAAATAATTTTACTAAATTACGTTATATTGTAATTTACCCACGTAAACGCATAAATTAAATAACAGAAAAAAATAACCAAATATTAGAGATACATTATTTGGACATAAAAATTATAAAGGGATATAGAATAATATATAAATATAGTACATGTCCCCATGATATAATTATTATATATATTAATATACCCGAAAATACTTAAAATACCCTAAAATGCTCATAATTAACTAAATAATTATAGGAAAAATAAAAAAAAAAATTCAAACAAGTGCTAAACTACCAAAATTACCTTAGTTAAGGTGTGACTTATCAAGTTAGACAGTTTAGGATAATTAAATAACTTAAAAACACTTAACAACATGGATTTAAGGGTATAAAATCCATTAAGAAGAGAGAAAATGCCATTTTTCATTTTATAGTCTAGGAATTTTCACCAATTCTCTCCAAAATGTAGTTTAACCTCTCAGGATTCTAAGAAAATTATAAAATTAGGAAGAACAAAGTAAGAAAAAATTCTAGAAAAATAAAAAGAAATACTAAGCAAACTAAGATTAATTCGAAAACCCAAGTGTAGGAGATACTTAGGCGTAAACCAACACTACCCCTTATAGTGGCGGCAATGCCTAGAAGTGCCAACAAGTGGTGGCCGAAGGCAAATTTTCTATTGAGTCCAATTTTGCATTCAATTTTAGTTCATTTGTAAAAAAAATATCAAATTAATTTTGACAATTATAGAAAATTTTATTCTAGTGTATTTTTATATATACTTATAGGGAAAAATATCAAATTAAAAAATTTCTAAATGGATATAATACTTCCTTAAGAAACTAAGCAAAACTAATCAATTTTCGAAACCGATTTGAATAACCCTATTGATGTAGTTTCTAAACCAAACATTTTTTGGAAGATCCTTATATTGCATGTGAATATTATATGAAGGGATTTCGAACAAAAATGATTTCCATAATTTTTAGGGATTTTTTAGCCTTTAAATTGGACAAAAAATATCATTTTGTTGAGGATTTTGTATATAAAGCTTAATTGAACCTTTTGGTATTAGGTTCTAAGGTTTACTTAGATCACATTATATTGTGAAAAACAATTTGGAGTTGTGTGGTTTGAATTGGAGTTAAGATATGGGCAAGTTGATGAATATGAGCTTAATACATTAATAGGTAAATATGTGAAATTAGAGAATTTGGTAATATGGTGTTACTTGGTATGATAAAAATAGTTTATGAACGTGTCTATAATCTAAAATATGATGGTGGATGAGTTATTTCAACTAAACTTGTAAAATAACCCTGTTTAGATAGTTCTTCAAAAGGAAAGCTTAGTTTGTTAGAAAAAAATAAGTTAATTCCAAGTCCAAAAACTTGATCAGAGAGTTACTTGATATAATATACTTTGTTAGTATAGCATTCATAGGTTAATCAGAGAATTCTTAGTTAATAAGACTATTTACAAATACTTCTTTAGAGAGTTCATAATAAATAAGGATATTTTTAGATACTTTTTCAGAAAGTTCCTAATTAACGAAACTGTTTTTAGATACTTTCATAAAAAGTTTTAGAATAAAAATTTTGTTAACACTATTGATTAGATACTTGTTCGGAAGGTTCCAAGACAACCTTATTCAGAGACTTCAGAAATAAGTTAAAACTTAATAAAAAACTTAGTAAACATATCCAAACTATATGTAAGACATTAAAAAATAATTATATACTTTCTACTTAGCATAAACTAAAATATTTATATTGATTGTTTAGGAACTTACAAAAAGATTAAGCACGAGAAGTAAGATTAACTCGCGTTGACATCAGGTAAGTTGGAATCGATACTTAACGGAATGTTGGAGTATTATATCAAGATACTTGAAGAATTAAGAGTGCTTATCTATGGTTATAGCTAAAGTGTTTATGTTGTACCATGTGTGATAGGAATCAAGTTATTGAACCTTTGACCCACAGTTAAGCCTGAGGACTATAGGGACTGATGAGACGAATTCTCTTGCTCCAGGCAACTCTTGCTAAGGTTGAGTTACTCCGAATTGCCGATCATCTCTTTATGACAAGCCGTATGATTGCCCATCTCTCAAAAGTTATGTGCCGAGTTGTTGAATGCCAAGAAGGCTGCCAACCCTCGCCTATTTGCTCAGCTATGTCTGAACCATCCAATGACTCGGCATCAGCTTGCTGAGAAGCCTAGAGAGAGAGAGACTAGACTGATTAGTCACCCTTGCTCGAACAAGCAACCCGATCGTACACTTTTTTCCACATCCTCCAATGGCCTCGCCAACGTATCAATGCCATGTGTATAAGACCACATGTAAAATCTGCTCTACTAATCATTACTTCTCTTGAATATTCATTTTTACCCTTTTGTATTATTGTACATTGCTTTTTTAAGGTAATACCCTTTTTGTCTTTTTCCTTTTTAGGCAAATTGCCTTAACTTATTGAGTATAAATATCCTTGTATTTGTAGTCGAAACGATCATCTGATTATCATCAATACAATTGAATATTCCTTCTTTACATAAACACTGTTGTTTACTCTCATTTCACTTTTATCCTAACTCTTAAGCAAGGTTAAGTAGCGAGTAACTTTACTGAACCAATTTGTGCATCATATCAAGTTATACCATGAGTTCTCAAAAGTTACATTAGTGCATCATATCCATTGAAGCTGTCTGTGGGTTTCCTTACTTTTTTATTCATTTTTGTTCTCTCGTACACTCCCACCACCTCCTTTTCAAGCTTTCGATAAGCTTGGACCCATCCCCACGACCAGCCTTATCTGTTCTTGGCTACGGTCCACATCACTGTATATGCTTATGAGGTTAATTGATGATTGGGAGTTGAACTCCGAATGTTGTTTTCTGCTTGAATATAGCATATATTACATGTATGAACTTGATCGTTCACCTTGTAATCTGGACTAATCTTAATTCGAGTAAGATCTAACGTAACATTTATGATAACCCAATAGGGATAACGATCCGTTTATCAAACTAAATATCGATACTTCAATAAGGATAATAGAAATGGTCCTTTTTCTATCCTTAGTCGAACTAAGTGACAAGGGAGGAGATCGCGACAAGGTTGAGAACTGTAGTTCAAATGTTATCTAAGGAAGAAAGTGTCTCCATTGCACCAACCCCGATTTAGTTCAATAGTATCGTGTTGAGACTTCTCAAAATCCAGGTTAAAGTAGATGAAATTTATTTAACTTCACAATGAATCGATCAAACATTATGGGATGATCTATCATTTGCTTGTTGCATTTCGCATTTCGCATTTAATTAATGATTGAATAACTATGTTTATTAATGTACTCTTATGACTCGATCCTTTCTTATTAAGCCAATTGAGCTCACATCCCAATAAATTGTTTTGCAGGTATAGAATAATCCGCAGGTTAGTTCCGACAAGCTAGGAAGTAAGGAGTTGAAGACTAAGGAATGGATCAATGTACATGTTGTTTTCGTTTTTATTTTGTAAGAAGACTATAAGGTCTTCCTAAGAGGTCTTATAGTTTTCATTAGCTCGCTGATATATCTATGTTATGTAATGAGGTCTTCTTGTGGAGTTGTACAATACTTACAAAAGTCTTAAAACTTATAATGTATATAAAACTATGTAAATGACTTAAGCTATACGTAAATATGGAAAACTCTCTTTTGTAAAGTGTTACTCTACGGGTATTATATATCACAGTGCCCATTTGATGACTTCAAAGCTTGTTGCATTGTCATTCGCCTTATGTAGACTATACCTACTTTAGCAGCTAAGGAAGATAGCTTATAACTTAGTCGGTTTACATGGTAGGACTATTATGACTCCTCGAGTTTTGGGCATAACACCTTTAATAATAAAGATATATTTGATAAAGTAGCAGGTCCAATTCTCTAAGATCTAGCTCTAAATTATTCTAATGTGTAGTGGATTGAAATGTGCATAGAGAATGGGGATAACGAGACTTTTGAGAATGTTGCAAGTAATGTACCTAAAATTAATCCTTCAATAACATTGTACAACATGCAAGTTTGAATGTTCCCTAGAAATTGCAATGACTAGTATGACTATTAGGGATCTAATTCCATTTTTAATGTTGGTGAGGATGGTTGTAAACCCTATAAATTTTTTATAAAAGCACTAAATTAAGCATGAGTAGTCATTAACATTCCTTAGAATTGACAAGTTAAAAATTAAAATACCACCAATAAATTCGAACTTATAATTACAAGTTAACCCTAAAAACCGTAATGTACGACCTTAAAACTTAGCTAAACCCATTCAAATTGTAAACCTTAAAATTTCTCAAATTTATAGAATTTGATATAAAAAAGATAGTTGAAATAAAATATTAAACGATAGTGAATAATTAAGTTCAATTCCATACATCCCTAGCTAAAATAAGTAAGTAAACGAATAAATAAATAAATAAAGAGGAAAATCCAATACATGAAAGTGTAGGTGGCGCTACTCCCTTCCTTATGTGATAAATTGCATGCATGAGTTTTTTGTAAGTCTCTAAGTAACAAGACAACCCTAACTAGTTAAATCTTTAAGAGTCAACCAAACTAGCTTAAATCCCAACTATTTAGTTAGTGACTCTTCCGAGAAATGAAATGGCTAAAGCCTACAACAACCTAGGAAGATCTTTATATTGTGGGGTGTTGTCAACTACACTATATTTCAATCACACAAAATAGATAACATAGAGAAGTGCACCCCCTTTTTCATCTTTCGATGGCTGACACTTCACTCGTACATATACATGCAATCTTTCACTTCACTTTACAAATACAAAATCAAAAACACACTCTCCATTTTCCTTAGCTTAGTATAGGTTCCCCTTTCCAACACATACACATCCATTTCCACTCCATTTTTCTACTTCTCTTCTTCATACACACATCTTCAACCGAAACCTCAAGCTCTTCCCTTTATCTACCACCTCTTACACTTGAAAAATCACCCACAAGCACCACCATTTCCAACTCAACTTGCTGTACCAAGGAGGCAACCAAACCACCTAATAGAGCTACCTAAAAATCCCCCTCACGACCTCCCTTTTATTCCCACAAAAGCACTACTTCTTTAGGTTGTTTCTGTAAAGCAAGCCACCACATACAGTAGCATTCTTAACCTTTTAAGAGTGCAAGAACCAAAGACAATAAGTGAAGTAGCTTGGAGCACGTTGAGACCACCACTAAGTGTCAAGCAAAGGAGATAAGAAGGAAACCATCACATTGAAATAAAGTTTTTCTTTATCCTTTCTTGTATTTGACTTCCTTAGTATAGTAGGATGTAATGTATAGGTTAAGCTTTATATTTAGGAGTTTTCTCGTGAAAATCTTATCAATATTCTAGCTTGAGCATGTAACTTATAGGTTAAGTCTTGATAAAAATCTTGTCAATATTCATGGTTAAGCATGTAAGAGTTCATATAAAGATAGTCTTAGAAAATCTCTTGTAACATGTACCTATAGGTGTATATTGATGTTTCTTCAAGATTTGTAAAAAGAACAAGTTAAGATCCTACACTTGCTCAGTAAATCGAACACCCAAGCTCTCCCTAAGATTGTATGACTTATTTCTCAAGAATCTTATGTTAAAAATCCTATCAAGTAATCCTTAAGTGAATAAGAACAAAGATATCAAGAAAACCAATATTTTATCTTAAGAACTCCCTTCTTGAAAGTCATGACAAAGGTATTTACAAGCTAATTGCACCTTCTTTGTTTTTTTATTATAATGATGATTTAGGCAAGATAATAATGATTTAAGACTTATCCAAGTGAGATAACTATTATACACTAAAACTTTATATGCAAAACTGAGCTAGAAATCTTAATTTGAACCTAAGAATGACCCAAGAAACGCCCCTGGCCAAAATTAAAACCTACCGTAAAATTCTTGTTAAAATACGTTAAGTTAAGTTTTAGGCCTAAATACATAAGTGGGGACTAAATACTAGGTCCTAAGTAGCTAAAACGGGCTAAAACCCACAAATTAAGCCAAAACCGATAAAATGGGATAAAAATACAACATTAACAGCAACCTTACATAAATTTAAAATGTAATTAAAAGCCCATTAAAACTTTCCTAAGCTTACTAGAACAAAAAGAAAGTCTACTTTGAAAACCAACTAAAAATGAGGCCCAAAAACCCACTAATTAGACATTTAAGATAAAGGACTAATAGCGAGATAAAAAATAAGTACAAATCTAAATATATTGAGCCCAAACACATAAAAAAGGCCCAATGAGAGTTTAAAACCCAACAAAAATTAAATTTATACAAAGGAAAACCAAAACAATGCAAAATGAAACCAAAGAGGCCTAACAACTTAAAGGTCCAAAAATTTCTAGACCAATAACTAAAATTTTGGGTCCCATCTTCAAAAACATACCACACCACAAAAATCTACATTCGAAAATGATAAAAAATGACTATAAGATCACGAAAATTTGTCTTAAAGTGAAAAACTTATGATAAAAACAAGTTTTAACTAAAACTAAGCATTATAGCGAGAATAGTAGAATAAGTGGATAGTTACCCAATTTCTTATTAGTATTCTTTCCTAACTATCACAAGTGATCCTAAGCTTGATTTAAACCTATCTGCCAGCTACTATGATCTATAAGACTACATGGCTAAGTAAGTATTCTAATGATTACTTGTTCTTTACTTGTAATGTAGTTGCACCAAATTGAAAATAATAAATGGTATGCTTAGGGATTAGGAATTGCATGTGATTGGAATTGCATGTTCGATATGTTAAGACATGATAATATACAATAACAAAATTGCTTGTTATTTAGATACTTATAGTTTACCTGCTATGGTTTTTGATGATATTGCTTGGTCACTATAATAAACCAAAATTAATAATATCTAGTTATATAATTTAATTGAATCATGTATGGCACATTTTGTATCATATAAAGGCTAACTATCACATCATGCGTATTAGATAGATAAGTCTTGCAAGGGTCAAGATTATTATTATTATTTAAGTTTTCACATGGTATACATGTACAACATAGCCTTACCTTGGCCCGTAGGATCAATAGGCGTTAAAGATGCTAACCGCCCGACTAAGGGTCATGTCAAAAAATATGTCACTTAGAAGTAAGTAGATCGTGTGTGCTACTCACACCCATACTCTCAACTTAGGAATTGGAATTAATATTAGTAGAATGAAATTGTATGAGAAAAAAAAAAAAGAACATAGGGAATGTGAGAAGTATGTGATTAGTAGCTGATGGTGCTTGAAACTCGAGTCTAATGATTCAAATAACTCAAATCCTAGCTTTAAGGGTGTAATCCTAAGCTATATATAGTTACTAATTTGGCTATATAAAATTATTTGAGTATATGCTTGTTACATTCGTACATTAATTAATTAAACTTGTTTGTTAATGCATGAAGGTATAGTATGAGGAATATTTACTAAGCTAGATTAAGTCTTTTATTGTAAGATGACCTATGGCTTCTACCAAGGCGAGCTATGCTCTAGGTCAATGATAGGAGTCGAGATTTTTTAGGGAAGAGCATATTTTAGATTTTACAATACTCTCTTAGATTTTTTATATATTTTGATGATAGTAGCTAAAGACAACTAAAGGATTCATGTCATACTTGATATTTTGGCGGGACCATGTCCCTGTTTATGATTAGTTTGCTTTATGACTTATATATTTGAATGTTATGATTGTTATTGGATGTTCTAATATTACCTAAGGGTACGCAATAACACACCTAGTTAACTTCCTAGTATTAGAAGTTGTCTTGTATATCATGTCAAGAGCTTTAAACTAACTAAAGAGCTAATCTAAGGACTTGGGGCTGTAATGGCAGGCTGCAACAACTGAGGTAACTCTCAAGACGTAATAGTAGTAAATAAACCACTTTTGAGGAGAATGAGAATGCCATGTGTAGTAACTTGAGCAATAGTGAAAAGATGAATAAGTGTAGGAGATTTAACATGAAAGTTGATCTTATTTAAGTAGTTAAGATGCATCACATTAAGAACTATTATAAATAATCATGTTGAAGAATCGAACAAGAACTTATAGTTAGTTTTTTGCAAATAAAAGGACTATAATTCTAGGTAGAGGCTTCAAACATATAAGAAGAAGTTAGGGAAGCTTTTTATTATCACTTAATTTGAGAGACCTTATACATACATCAATCCAGTGATAAATCAAGATCATCTACATGCAAATTCTAACTTGATGGCTAGTTACTTTTTGAATAATGTTGGGAATAATCTTAAGATGAAGGTTATCACCTCAATTAGATTATAAAGGATAACTTTGGCTATAAAATCTCTAGAAGAAGGGTATAGGAGTGTAAAACGAAGGCTTTTAAGATTGTATATGGTGATTCATTAAACTCTCTACTGAACTACCGAAGCTCATCAACACAATGAAAATTAGCAATCTTATAACATAGGTTGAACAAGGGTAGTAGAGTTAAGGAAACCCTATAGAGTCCTATTTAAAGTAGATTTTGTAGACATTTAGTTCATTCATAGAGGCTTTCAAGCTCTATAAGCCTTCGGTGAATATAGTTAGTATTTTCTTATATGGGAAGTATGTTATTAAATGTGAGTCTACTATCATCTTTTTCACAAGTTATGTACTATTATAAAAATTAACCCCTTTTAAAATGGTGAAAGTGATACGCAACTAATTATTAGGTTTTATAGATTAGAAAAAAACGTAGCAAAAAAAAAATTATAAAACCTATCATAGGATCCATGTGCAACATCCAATAAAAAAATATATATTAATATAAGATTATAAAACTATCTTTTTCGTGACAAGAAGTATCGTCTCTTCTTAAGGATAAAGTTCAATTGAAATCTGAATCTGATTTGTTGTTTTAAAATGTATTCATCACAAGAACTCTAAACGTAATCTCTCTAGCAATATCTATATACGTTAATAAGAACAAATTCTAATCCTTTATATTACTAAATAATTAGGATTAGAATTTAAAAAATTAGGAAGTAAAAAGTTATATCTCTCTTTTGCCTTTTCTTTTCGTGTTTTTTCTAAATAGAAAATCATCATCAAACTGTTTCTTCCACCCTTATCTCTTTTAAATGTTAACTAAAATTAATGAAAGAGACCTTTCACTCCATGAACTTTTCAATTGTCACAACATTTCAATTGTATAACAATTAAATATGGAATTAATGGCAAACAACCTTTTAATTGTTATGAACTTTCCAATTGCAATTGACTATAGAATTAACAAATCTCATATCATTTCAATTGCTATGAACTTTTCAATAGCAATTAAACATGGAATTAATAAATTCCATCTACTTTTACACGAAAAGGTAATAATAAAATACATAACCTTTAAAAGTTACTTAACCGCAAATATATACTATGCGATAAAATAAATTACTTCCAATTTATTATTTCGAATCAATTTATTTTAGCTTTGAAATAAATATTAACACATTAATCGTGCTATAGTGTGTGACCCTCTAGGTTTCTATACACAAAAGTAATGTCTATATAAACATAAACTGAGGTAACCGTCTAGCAACAGTTATTAATCATCCAACGTAGTAGAAAAAGTGTAAATGAGAAACCATTATGAATCGATCATTATGTAATTAAATCTCTTCATCAAAACCATTGCATTTCATGTCATTAACATTTAATCATTTTACTTGGTTTTTAAGATAAAGTAAACTTAATAATACTTGACGTAGCCATGAGCTTAAAAGTCACTATTGACTCATTAATCCAAGAAAGTGATGAATTCTATCTTCACTCATCATTATATTCTCTATATTTTATGATGTACCCAATAACCATATTGTTTACAATTCAAATAAAGATTGTGTTTAACGACATTAAAGCACAGCATTCAATATATAGGATATACGAAGGTCTCAAGTTTAAGGATTATTTACGCTTGTTAATTTAAAGGAGGGACCAATGACATTAAACGCGTGGTGTCATCTATTAGTAGGTTGTATCCAGTGTACCCACTTAACTTTACGCACCCACTTATATAACTCAAATATCTTTCCCTCGGTTTAATGAGAATGACCTTAGTTATATAACGTGTTGGTTTAAATATCTATGTCCCTTAGAGATATTTATCTAACCAAAAACAATTTTTAAATAATATAATGTAATGTAATCTCACTAATAATACACCTTTATTATAATTCCATACATACTCTAAATATCTATGGGACTTTATTATAAAATATATACCAGTAGAAAAGTATATAAATACAATAAATACTTACCTTTTATAAATAATATTCAAAATTATCTTGGTACATTGTGCACAAATTACAATACTCCCACTTGCACTATTGCCAAGTACTATAGACTCTAAGTTCTAAGCTCTTCACATGGGTCTTATGATTCTACTTAGGTAAGGCTTTTGTAAGTAGATCGACAACATTTTCACTTATTGCTACTTTACAAACCAATGCATCACCCATTTGAACTATCTCTTTGAGGATGTGAAATTTCTGGAGTTCATGTGTAGACCTCTGGTGAGACCTTAGTTCCTTAGCTTAAGCTATAGTTGCATTGTTATCACAATATAGTGTAATAGGATCTGCAATACTTGGAACCACTCCTAATTCGAAGATAAAGTTTTTGATCCATCTGGCTTCCTTAATTGCTTCAGAAGTTGTTATGTACTGAGACTCTACTGTAGAATCTATCACTCTCTCTTGTTTAGAGCTCCTCCAACAAACAGCTCCATGGTTTAAGCAAAACACATAACCTTGTTGCGATTTCAGATCATCTCAATCCATTTGGGAGCTAGCGTCAGTGTATCCTCTTACAGCTAGTTCCTCGTCTCCTCCATAAACCAGGAATAAATCTTTTGTTCTTCTCAAATACTTGAGAATGGACTTAACAATAACCTAGTAACCCTCACCTGGGTCGGCCTAATATCTACTTATTATGCTCACAGCATAAGAGATGCCTGGCCGCGTACATATCATGTCATACATTATGGACCCAATTGCCAAGACATATGGTATTCTATCCATTTTATCTTTCTCTTGCGTTTTTCAACACATTTCCTTGGAGAGATGTACACCATGTGACATAGGCAAAAATCCTCTCTTGAAATTTTGTATATTGAATCTATTTAACACTTTATCAATATACATGCTTTGACTTAGTCTAAGCAACCTCCTATACCTATCTTAGTATATCTTAATTCTTAAGATATAGGCCGCTTCTCCCAAACCTTTCATAGAGAAGCACTTACTTAATCAAGCCTTAGTAGACTATAGGGTAGGTATATCATTTCTAATTAGAAGGATATAATCAACATATAAAACTAAGAACATAATCATACTCTCACTCACCTACTTGTAAACGCAAGGTTCTTTTAGATTTTTATGATAGCCAAATTCCTTAACTGTCTCATCGAATCTCAAATTCCAACTCTAAGAAGCTTACTTCAATCCATAAATGGACCTCTTTAACTAACAAATTTTATCAACATTCTCAAGTACTGTAAAACCAAGATGTTGTACCATGTACAATTCTTCCTTTAACTTTCCATTTAGGAAAGATTTTTTTAACATCCATTTGCTAAATCTCATAATCTTTATAAGTTGCTATTGCAAGCAAAATTCGAATAGACTTAAGCATTGCTACTGGCAAAAAAGTTTCATCATAATCAATTCCATGACGTTAAGAGAAACCTTTTGCTACTAGCCTAGCTTTATAAATACTTACATTCCCATCTATGTTAGTCTTCTTTTTAAAGACCCATTTGCACTCTATAGGTTTTACCCCAACTGGTGCATCTACTAAATCCCATATTTGGTTAGTATACATAGAGTCCAACTCATATTTTATGACTTCTAACCATTTCTCAGAGTCTGCTGAAACAATTGCTTTTTCATATGTCAACGATTTGTCATTTTTGATTAGTAGTACATCTTCCCGATGTGTTATGAGTAAATTTAACCTTTTAGGTTCTCGACGTACTCTTGTTGACTTACGTAGTTCTTGCGTTATAAGAGTAATCTCTAGTCGTGGCACTATAAGTACTTGTGATTTCATATCCAATTGCTCATGTTCCAACTCATTTATGGAATCTTAAATTTCTTCAAGATTTACTTTAGTCCTACTGCTTTCTTTAGAGATAAACTCTCTCTCTAAGAATATAACATATCGAGCAACAAACACTTTGTGCTCACTTGAAAGATAAAAGTAGTAGCCCTTAGTTTCTTTGGGATATCCTATAAATGTATATTTAATAGACTTTGTTGCAAGCTTATAATAGAATCTACTCTTCATGTAAGTATCACAGCCCCAAACTTTAAGATAAGATAAATTGGGTTTCCTCCCAAACCATAACTCAAATGGTGGTTTATCTACTGCCTTAGTTGAAACACAGTTCAATGTATACATTGTTATTTCCAAGGCATAACCCCAAAAAGTTAAAGGAAGACTCGCATGACTCATCATTGACTTAACTATATCAATTAGAGTGTGGTTCCTCTTCTCTGAAACACCATGCCATTCTAGCATTCTAGGAGGTGTTAATT
The DNA here is from genome assembly GCA_024138015.1 of Lumnitzera littorea. Classification (NCBI taxonomy): domain Eukaryota; kingdom Viridiplantae; phylum Streptophyta; class Magnoliopsida; order Myrtales; family Combretaceae; genus Lumnitzera; species Lumnitzera littorea. The sequence goes on along the minus strand of JAMXBB010000003.1, from coordinate 16,931,274 downwards.
GTGAAATTATTCTACACTCCTTCAAGTAATCAATGAACTCTTGATTAAGATATTTTCCACTTCTATCATTACGAAGTGTTTTTATCTTCTTGCCAAGTTGATTTTCTACTTCACCTTTAAATTCTTTGAATTTCTCAAAAGTCTTTAACTTATGCCTCATCAAGTAGATACATCCATACTTACTTAAATCATCAGTAAAAGTCATAAAATAAGAAAACCCACCTCTGGCTTGAGTTGATAATAGCCTATACACATCACTGTATACGAGTTCTAATAACTCCTTTGCCCTTTCACCTTTCTCGGTAAAAGGTTTCTTAGCCATTTTACCTTGTAAACACTCTTCACAAGTATCTATGGATTCAAAAATGAATACAAATACCTTTCAAAATAAAGTTTAGCTAAGCATTTCTTGTTTACATAGCCAAGTCTATAATGCCATAGGTAAGTTAAATTTGAATTATGCGTTTTCTGTTTCTTAGTCTCAATGTAATGAACAGATTCACTAGCATTAAGAATATAAAGATCATTAACTAATGTTCCATTACCATAAAACATTCCATTCATATAAAATGAACAACTTCTATTTTTAAACTAAAAAACAAATCCCTTGGTATCTAAACATGATACTGAAATTATGTTTTTAGTGACACTAGAAACATAATAACAATTCTCTAATTTTAATACAAGTCAATTAAGCAAAGAAATGATAAAGGTTCCTATAACCAAAGCACTAACTATCACTCCATTAGCTACTTGTAGGTCCATTTCTCCCTCAAACAACTTCTTGTTCTCACTTAGACCCTATAAGTCAACACAGATGTAAGAATCACATCTTATATCAATGACCCATGTAGAAGAAATAAAAAGATTGCATTCAATTGTAAAGATACCTGAGGTATTATTCTCACTCGACATCTTTTTCTTGAATTGAATACAATTCCTCTTCTAATGGCCCTTCTTACCACAGTGGAAACATATTTCTTCCTTCTCATCAAAATTGGGCTTTTATGCTCCTTCTTGAGCTTGGATTGCTCACCTTTCTTTACTTACTTACCCTTGGAATTATTAGTTCCATTAACCTTTCTCTTTTTTGACTTACCAATAAAAAGAACCTCTTAAGGCATTTTTGACGTGGGCTTTAAGTCCTTTTTAGCTATTCTCAACATGGCAAGCAAATTTATCAGAGACCTTAGCATTTCGTTCATATTATAGTTCATGATAAATTAGGAGAAGGAATCTGACAAAGAATCCAATATCAGATCGATGGCCAAGTTTTCATTTAACTTAGAGCCCAAGCGCTCAAGCCTCTCTATGTACCCTATCATCTTAAGTACACAAGGCCCAATTTGGCTCCCCTCAACCATCTTACAGTTAAATAAGGCCTGAGACATATTGTATTGTTCGGCCCTAACACTTGCCTAGAATAGCTCTTGTAAATGAGCATGTATTTGTCTTGCAAAAATATTATCATGCTACTTCTACAATTCAGATGACATTGCAAATAGCATGAGACACTGGACATTAATAAAGTCCTTTAAGTATTTTTTATATTACTCATATTCTTCTATGGTAGCATTCTCACTCGATTCTTTAATTTTTTTCTCTTTTAGGACATATAATTTCCTTTTATGCCTAAAGACAATTTTCAATCTCCTTAACCAGTCAAGGAAATTTAATCCAATAAGAATATTGTCTTTATCAAGAATAGATCACAACGAAATGTCATTGTTGCTATTTACTATTTTAGATCTACAAAAAGATGCAGAGTTTAGTATTTATGAATTTATTTTATAAAAGGACTTTTAAATTATCTCCCACTGTTTTATTCAAATCTAATAGCCCCCTCTATTAGATTTGAAAAACCCTGTTGGAAGGTTTTCTAACGGATCCAAAATCTCAAATAAAATTAATATGCATACAGCTAAGTTATACTTACATATTACATTATTTTAGGTAGACCTTAATAAACTCATTAATCATAAAACTATACAATTTTTGAATTTCCTATTGGGCTACTCTTTTAAAGTATAACTTTAAAACCTAATACTTACCTATTAAATTGTCAACCTTAGCTAAGCTACTAAATCAACAATTCAATTTAAGTCAACCTAGTAATAAATTATAAAAATTACAGTTATTTAATGTGAGCCCACGACTAAGTTGTACCAACTCAAATTAAAACATGACTATTTTATAATTTATAACCGAAGGGCAACATTATCGAACCTTAACTTAATATAATTAGGGGATTTCATAATGTCTCACTAATCATGTATACTATTGTCGATCATTAACAATACTTGCATATAAAAAATAAATAAAACAATAATGTAATGATCATGGGTTAGCTAAAAATATGGGCCAAGGCTAGGCCCACACTAAAAGGCTATGAGACCAAAATCCATTAACTTGGATACAACTTCTCTTTGGCCTTTTGGACTTCTCTATGTCTCAAGTAAATATGGACCTCCAATATTTCATTTCTAGTACTGAAGATAAATTTCTAAAAAAAATATAGAAAACATCATACAAATGGAATTTAAATTTGGATTCGTAGACTCATGTACACTCAATTTACATTTTACCTATAGATATGTAGACCTAAATAAAATGAAATTACATCTGTTTTTCAAACTTAACCCATCAAAAGGACACACAGGCCTTATTTAATAAAACCATAAATATTCATACAAAAAACATTCATGTCTAAATCTATGATCATGTGCAAGCCATAAAAGCTCCATAAATAACATAAACCATAGTAACTAATTGATTCAAAATAATTATTACAATTCAGATATATACACTTAGGATTACTATGACTAAATTCTCATAAAGAAATTTATCTATGGAATTTCTCAATCTATGGATAAAAAAATACTATCAATATCAAACAAAGGTTTACACTTATAAAAGATATAGATGTTTTCCATCCGAAAGCAAAAGATCCCATGTTTTACATCAAATCCATGAATAAATTAATCCCATAAAGATCATAACAATTATTCTACGAATCAAATCTAGACCAATACCAACATATATTTTACATGTTACACAAGTATGTTTGATATCACTGTTAGGTTTTATAGATTAGAAAGAATGCAGCGAAAAAAAAAAATACTATAAAACCTATCATAAGATTCATATGCAACATCCAATATATATATATATATATATATATATATATAAAAGATTATAAAACTACCTTTATCCTGATGGAAGTGTAAGCCCTACATCTAGAAGCTCATATTTAGTACGTAGAGTTTAGGGCGATCGATTAAAAGGTTAAAAAATTTGATCAAGTTTAAATTATTACAATAACGTTAAAAATATTAGTACGTGGCCCTGTAAGTTTAAATTTAAAAAAATAAGTAAAAAAATAATAGAATATTATAATATCAAATTATAAGTATAATACCCGTTATTTATCGAAAATACGCAAAAATGAATTTCGATAACTAATAAGTCACTAGAGATAAATTATATGCACACTAAAAATTATACAATAATGTAAATAATATTTAAGAGTATTTATGACGCAAAATTACTCAAAATGTTCGAAAAATGCTAAAAAAAGCCAAATAGTTAAAGAAAATTACAAAAAAAATAAAGGAAAAATTTTTAAAAAGGAAAAGGAAGGATTTGTTCAAAATCTAGTCGTGGAATGCTAAGGTAGAAAGAAAAAAATTCAACCAATTAAAAGAAACCAACTAAAAAGTCAAAATAAGAAGAAAATAAGGTAAATGTCAACTCAAAATTAATGAAAAAAATTCCATGCAACTCTATAAATACCCGAACCTTACCAAAAGCTCATTTGGTCTATTTGGAGAGCAAGAAAATTAGAGAGAATTGAAAGAGAAAGAGTTAAGGTTTTTTTTTTTTTAATTTGAAAAAAATCTGTGCAATTAAAGCTTTTAGATCAAACCCACAACCTACAGCCAATTGGAACTGAACTGCTACCACCACCAACACACCTCACCACCACCACCTAGTTTGACCGACAACCTTAAAACTACAATTGGTGAATAGAAGTCTAATGGTTAAGTGAGTTCAATTTCAATCCAATTTTGTATAATTTATTAAAATTATCGATTTTATCCAAAAAATTGTGAAATTTAGTATTCTAATTTTTTTTTTGTATGTAGATTTAGGGGAAAATATTGGTTTGATTCAATTGTATCTAAAAATATGTAGTACTTAAGAAACCATATAAACCTTATCATATTTCGATTTTGGAAATAAATAGCCTTAGGAACATAGTTTTAAGCTCCAAATTTTTGTATAAACTACTTAGGGGACATAAAACAATGCTATGAAGCTCTTTTTTAGAAATGAATTTTCAAAAATTTTAAGTAATTTTTAGGCCTTTTAAATATGTATATAATTAATGATTTTGAGGTTAATTAATGGTTAATTGAATAATTACTGGTTTAGTGTCTAATTAGGTGTTCTAAGATGTTCATATTTGATGTGGTATGATAATTGTGGCATTTGGAGTATTAAATATAATTATTATGAGTATTATGCAGTAAAAATATGTAATTTTAATAGTATGTGGAATTGGAATTATAACAAATATAAAATATTAAGTTAAAATGGATAATATAATAATAATATTAATATATAATAAATTTGGTAGGAAATAAAAATTTTGATAATTATATGAAAAATATAAAATTTGCTTACATTGGAAGTAAATTCGGTACATAAAAAAGGATTAGAGTATACTGTACTAATTAGAATACTGATTAAAAACCAAAAGTGATACTTATGATACTTGAGCCTAATGTGATTAATTTTACATTAGGGTTTGGAATGCATTTTAAGGATTTACATTTAGTACCCCTTGTTGAAACTAAATTAGAACCTAAATCGAAAACCGATCTCAAAACTAACCTAGAATAAATCGATAATAAATAATATGTATATATGAAAAATTGAGTTTAATCATAACCTAAAATGTATATATATTATAAGGATATAAATACTAAAAGAGTATTTATATTATAGGAGATGCGGAAATAGGTTGACTTGCAATACATTAAGTGAGTGAACCAAAGATTCCAAGTAAGTTGGGTTTAATACTTTATCGTATATTGGAGTACTATTTTAAAGTACTCGGAAGCTTAGGATTATGTATAATTGTAATTATAAGCAGTTATATGCATATGCTTGTATATTTGATTTCGTGCTGAAATTTATGTTATGTTTAGTGATTGATGTAAATTGAATGGTGTAAAATTGTTTAATCTCCCTAAACCGTATTAATTATAACCGACCTAAATACCCTAATTAGACATGTATTGCAATTCTTTAAGGGACCATTAGGATTCTCTAACCAAATACCGACACTTTAAAAAAAAAAATAGCACTGAATAGCATAATGGTCTTTTCTTCATCTTTAACCAAACTAAGTAACAGGAGAGGAGGTCGCTATAAGGATGAAAGCAATGGGTCAAAGGATAATCATGGGGGGAGCGATGTCTCCATTGCACAAACCTGAGTTTAGTTATGAGTTGTTACATAAACATGAAAACTCTTCAACTCGGATTAGAGCAATTAGAGCAAGTGAAATTACTCTAATTTCACAACGGACTGAACTACATTGTGTGATGGCATTTACTTGTTGCATTGCATATAATTAATTGTTTGATAACCCTGTTTGTATTTGTTATGCATTCATAAATCTCCAACTTAATTTACTAAGCTATGGTTGCTCATACACATATAGATTTTATTGCAAGTTTTAATTGATATGCTGTAATACAATTCTCTTGAGGTCAGTTTTTTTTTTTTTTTTTTGAAACTATGGGAGAGTGAGGATTAATCAACTAAACGATCGAGTTCTTTAATGTCTTGTTAATACTTTTTAGGTTTATGAACTAGAATTATGAGATGTTAGTTAACAGGCTATCGTAATATGTTTAATTTCCTAGAATTATAAGACAATATGGATGTAATTATGTATGTATATATGACTCAAGGTTCTGGCTTTTATGTAAATTATAGCTTAAATTTTAATTAAGCTGTTTACTTCAAAGCCAAGAGTCACAGATGTCTTGTGTAAATTATATCTATGATAAAGACTGTAAGGTTGGTTACTATCATAAGTTAATTTATAAGGTGGGACTATTGCGACTTTGTAGCTTTAGGGGATAACAATTCTCGGTTGGTATCAGAGCGTAATTATAGTGAACTCACTTTGAAGCGTCGAAATTTAAAAGAAATAAATATTATAGGAACATGAAGAGAGTGGGCAGTATTAAGTGGCCAATAAAAGATTGTATCGAGCATATTAAAACGTAATTAAGTATAATTTTTAATGTAGTGAATGCTAATTGATTCTAAGTTTAATTATAGGGTTGAAGGGGAGAGTTAATACTTAGCTGGATACAATTTAATTGGAATGGAGATGAGTCCCTTATTGACTATAGGGTTAAGATGCAACGGTTACTTTTAGAGTTGGCTGATTGGAATATATTCAAGATAGTTAATGAGATTATTAATAAATTTCATGATGAGATGTGTTATAATTGAAAGGATTAATGGGCATAGATGGAGGTGAGTTTAGGGCTTCGGTATAATAGATATACTACCATAGCAGCCTTTGAGCAAAGGTGGTTGGAGAAAGAGAAAATTATATCTTTGATGATACCCTTAAGATATTTTCCTATTAAGTTAGAAGAGAGGAGATGTTACTCAACTAATATCACCCATATTCCTACTACCATTCCATACATTCCTAGACATTATCCATAATGAATTATTGATTAGTTCTCTTATTTTCCAAAACCTACTGAAGTAAGCATAAAGATATCTCTAGAACCTAATCCTGAACCTAACCCAGAGCTTAGGATGCAAGAACAACTACAAGAAAATTCACCATCTATAGAACCTCGAGAGGCAACTCATTTAAACACAGAGAGTAATCATTAAGAAAATGAGGCTAATGTGGATATTAATGCTTTAGTTATGCAAGTGATAGCTGACACTAAGATAGTTAGGATAGGGAATGGAAATGTAGTTAAGTCTAATAATAATGAGGTGATTATGATTCCCAAGAGTCTAGAAGTAACATCAATAAGTTCTGCAAATATCAATTGTTAGTTCAAACTTCAAGCATACTTCAATTCAAGAAAACCTAATTTGACTTCTTGCTACTTACGAACATAGCGCATCAATTGACTAATCATGATCAATCTTAACCAACTTCCAAGCATCTACTACCAATGAATTTAACATGACTTAACTTGGAGCCATAACATCAACTAAGGATGAATGTCTTCTCTTGACTAAATATACTTAACGTTACATTTTTACACAAACAAATTCATCAATCTTAAGCTCAATTTGCAATAATCCTCAATTTTACCATTACTTAAACGAATTAGGGTTTCATTTTGAATAAGCAACTTCCATTACAAATTCATGCAAATTAAAAGTCTAAGGATGATACAAACACACTACAACTACTATAACAACATTTTCACCAATCATAACAAACATATATAGATAAACCCTAAAGTTATATGAAATGAATCACTATACATGTAAAGAAAAATGAAGGAAAAAGAGGGAAATCATACCTTAAAAGAGTGTTATCGTGATTAGAATAATCGTGCAGGTATTAGAATGGGTTGGAGTAAGGATTTATGCACTAAAATTGATGCGGATTTTTCATGAGGGACGGGCATGGAGAGTGTTATCACATGGCAAAAATTTAAAATGTGAGAAATGAGGAGAGAGAGAAGGAAATTTCTTATATAGTGAGGCGACAAAAACATGATCACGGCGGTAACTCGAGCCATGATCCCTTTTTTAAGCTTAGTCATGGGCATGATGAGTCCCATAATAAGCTCAATGTCCAAAATTTTTAAACCATCATGGTCTTCTCCCTTTTATAGTCATAAGCGTGATGACATGAAGAACTTTCAGGGTATTGATCACAACCGTGATTAAGGTGTAAACTCTTGCATATGATTGATTACGGCAATGACTGACAGGTAGATTAGCCCTGTTAATTTATCACGATCGTAATTGATCCCATAATGGATGTTTTACTTGAAAAATTCAAATACTTAGCTTTATCACTATCGAGATGCATATTGGGCTTCTAATTTCCATCGACATCCCCATAGTCTATGAATTCTTCTCTTCTCACTGAATTGCCATGACTTTCACTTTATGATCTCTTTCTTTGTGCATGAACTATAAACAAAACACTTAAACCAATCCAAACCACTAACAATAACAATAATTAATTAAATTTAAAAACTCAACAATTCTCAAAGTACTAAAAACAAACAAAATGAAATTGAAAGTCTAATAAATAAACAAAACATGCTTGTTTAACGTCTCAAGCTCGATGTTCCCAGGGTATGCAACTTCATTCCTTGACTAGAGGAGTCTCAACTCCTTCTTGTCTTAAAGTTATAGCTTGGACTTGTTCTCTCAAGTTTGTCTCAGTATCCTTAGAAAAGATCTTGGAACCCTTTCTGAAAGTGCTTTTGTAATCTGCCTAACTTGATTTTCCAAGTTATGGATCAATGCCCCTTGATTTCTCAAAGCAGTTTTAGCAGCCTGGTGATGTGCTTTGGAAGTCTTAATGTATTGAGCCAACATTTCCTCAATTGACATTGGTTTTCTTGAGGAGGTGGTACTTGTCTCTGAAATCCAGGAGGAAGCATGTTAGAACCTTGATTGGTGTTGTTACCCCATTAGAAATTTGGATGATTTCTCCAACTCGGGTTGTAGGTGTTGCTGAAAGGATAATTCCTGGGTCTAATTAGGTTCCCTAAGTAGTCAACTTCTTCCATTGCTCAATCTCGAATGGGCTAGCCAACTCTAAACTTGTAACTGCTAATGCTTTGTTCTGACCCATTGTGAGATTATCAATTTTCCTTGTCAACACTTCCCCTTATGTGCTAAAGCGAAAGTGGCATCTAATTCATGTTTTCTTGCTGACTTTCTTTCTCTTCCTCTTATAGATGACCACTGATAATGATTATTGGCCATGTCTTCAAACAATTGAATGCATTGCTCAAGTGACTTAGAATGTTTGAACTTGATGCCAATCTGGAAGACCATGATGAGGACATTTTCTTAACAACTCCTTCCACTTCTCCCATGCTTCATATAGAGTCTTTAAATCCATTTGACTAAAAGAAGAAATATCTGCCCTTAGCTTAGCTGTCCTTGAGGGTGGGAAATATTTTCTCATAAACAATTCAGCCATTTCTTGTCAAGTATTAATGGAATTCCGTAGCATAGAGTTGAGCTACAGCTTTACATTCGACCTTAGTGAAAACGAAAATAGCCTAAGTCTGATAGCTTCCTCAAAAACTCCACTTATCTTAAATGTGTCACATATCTCTAAGAACTGCTGCGAATGGTTGTTAAGGTCTTTATTACCAAACCCATCAAACTGAACACATTGTTAGATCATTTGTATGATACTCAGCTTGATTTCAAATGTATTGGTTTAAACTCTAGGCTGAGCTATATTGGTACTAGCCCCATCCAGGTTAGGCCTACAATAATCTAACATTATCCTTAGAGCCACAGGCGGATTTACTCTTGGCTCGATTCTCGCTCATACTACATTTCGATTTCCATCAAGATATGGGTCCAAATTTAATGGTGGATCACCTTGGATATTATCTTTCAGATTCAATAACTAATTTCCTACTGGCGGCTCAACGTGTTGATTTGAGTTATTCATTCTGGATCTCAACGGTTTTCGTGCTCTTACTTCCTTACTGGCCGATATTTGCTTCTCAAAATATTCTCGAACTTTCTTTAAGTTACTTCTAAGTGTTCTCTCAAGTTCAAGATCAAAGTCAGTTAGATTAGTTGTGCTACTTTAGGTTATAAACTACAATTCAGCAAATAATCAAATATGAGCACAAGTATGACGACTAAACTACTAACAATTAAAAAAGGAAAAACAAAGGCTAGGACAACAAGAATCCTAATGTTCCTAATGATGATGCTAATTTTTCCTGACAACGGCGCTAAAAACTTGATTGCCTCTATACAAAGCTTTCGAGTTTTATAATTTATAAACCTATATTCTATCCCTAACTCGGTTCAACAAGCAAGTGTACCTATCGTTTTATAGCACAAATGAGTATAAGGTCGTCTCCACTAGGAAATTGACTTAAATACTAGTACTTAATTATTTTCCTATTATCTAGCAGTCAAATATATCGAGTGATTGATTATTAAGACTCTAATTGTTAACTAAATTATACTAATCCACAAACTAGAGTGATTAATACAATGATTACAAGAACAATTGCAAAAATACACTTAACATGCAGACTTGCTTCATCATTTAGTATAATCTTACCAAAATTCTTTTTATCCTAATACTTGTTAACTATGGGAAATTATAGTATGTAGGCATTATTCTCAGAACTACTTACTTCTAATCCTAATTGTGTCTATTGGAATCTCTTTTTAATTAATAGCTAACTAAGATTACATTAATGTTGTGTTAGTGTATCGATTCCTTTATGGATGCAGTAACTTTCTTAGTAATATCTCTATTATCCGGAGTAAGTTGTTCTAATAAACTAGATCTATTTAACAGAATTGTCTCTTGACATATTCTATTGAAATCTATCCTAAGTTAATGCCGTGCACTACACCATACTTAGATTCATTAAATGCTATTCATCGAAATTAACAAATGTCAGGAAATTACGTTTTTAAGCACTTGATCATACAAGTGATGTAGCAAGCCCTAATGGACTACTTACGTATGATAAAACAACAACAAAAAATAATAGGAAGCATAATTACGCAAAAATAAAGAATGGAATAAGTTAAAAGTAAAAACCCCTTTTTATTTCACTGGAGAAGTTTGATGAATACATGAACAACGAATTCCGGTCGTCTCTCTCGAGTGATTCCGAGAAAGTACAGTACACACTAGGAATTAATACAGAAGACAAATGGAAAAATGTAAGACTGGGTATAAGGATGGGTAAATGGATGTGTTGCAAATAGGTAATGTGTTGTTCTTAATGTTTGAAAATTGATCTATGAAAATTGATGTCTTCTCCAAAAGTTGTGATGTCTTTTTATATTCTCCCTATCAAAAAACTTGAATCTACCCCTTCACGACACCACTTGACGTTTCCCATGTACTGGTTCGCATGAAAAGAACAGTTGTGTCCCTTTTTATCACGCCCGTAACTCGGGGCATGATAGTCTCGAAAAGAATTATTTTTCACCAATCATGGCCGTTATAGATGCCATGAACTCCTCGTTGCATTATTAGATACCATTACGCCCATGATAATGGTCATGATCATCTTCTTACTATTCAATTACGGCCGCTATTGATAGGGGGATTGACAAAACTTTCCTTGATTACGACCATATTGAAGGCGTGATCAAGGTAGATTCTTCATTGTTTCATTATTATCACATCCATGATTGATGCTTCTACATTTATTTCTTCTCCTTCATGGCTGTGATTGACTAGAAAGTTATTGTTCTTGTACATAATTCATTCCTTGCTCGTGATTTACCTAAAATCCATATTTTATACAATTCAGTATCTGAACTAAATAATTAAATTATATTTATGATCAATTCTATGCCTAAACATACTTTGAAAGTATGAAGTAAATTACACTTATCTAAAGATTTAAAAAGGAATTTAAGAAAGAGTATTTTTCCCATAGTGTTCAAAACAGGATGGTGTGAGATTTATTTGAACTTAAGAAGGGGGGTATGATCGTAACTTAGTATGAAATTGAGTTTAATAAATTGTTATAATATGCATCTGATTTATATCGAGATAATGTTGAATCAAAGAAAGATTTGTTCCTTACTGGATTTGACCCCATAATATGTTGCAAGCTGTTAGATTATAGCTTTACCACTTATAATGAAGTGATAAATAAGGCTATGCAACTGGAAGATAATCGTATAAGGATACAAGTAATATGGAGTCAAAAGATCAACAAGGGTTATTGACCTGGTGCATCATTTAAGAGATTATATCTTGGTGCCATTAGTAGTTCTGGACAGAAGAGAAGGAAACCAGCAACTCTAGTTAATAGCCCAACACAATCAGTGCCTGGTTTGAGTTTTTATGATAAGGACGGTAATGTTAAATGCTAAAAGTGTAGCACAAATCATTTTTCGAAAAACTGTGCTCAGCTTAAAGGAAAATGTTTTATATTTTGAGATCAAAACTATATGCTGCAAGCACGCCTTAGAATGAAACTTGTGAAATGTAATAAATGTGGTAAAAATGAACATTTATCCATATATTGTCCACAATTTGGACAAGGAACTAGGAGGATAGGAGGTTCTAAAAACATAACCACGCCTGCTCGTGTCTTTACCGTAGAGGATATACGAGATGAAGAGGCTGAGGATTTTGTAGACTGGATGGAGGAGTACTACCATGACAATGTTGAGGAGATTATGAGAGTTGAAGAAGAAAACAATAAAGGACTTGTGATAGGTACGTATTTATACTATTTATTTTTATGATAATTTAAGTGTAAGTTAAATTGAAGTGTTTGCATTTTTAGATTTATGAGTGTAAGTTTAGTTAGTAATCATAGTATTAGTACATTCTAGGAAATGTGCTTATAAATGGATAACCTACTTTTGCATTATTCGATATTAGTGTATCTCATTCCTTTGCAAGTCAGAAATTCATAAATGAATAAGAGATTAGTGTAGTTAAGATCAATACAACCTATAGAGTTAGAACTCTTATTGAGGAAAAAGTAACAACTTAAGAAGTGGTAGCCGATGGTAAAATTAAGATTTAAGAAAAGGAGCACCCTGTAAGTCTTGTAATATTACCTTTACAGGATTATGATGTAATAGTAGGAATAGATTGATTATCTAAGAATAAAGCAATTGTAGAATGTATAAGTAAAACCATTACTCTTAATGATGGAGAAATGGTGTTTTAAGGAAAGGTTGGTGGAAGCAAATTAAATTTAGCCATGATGGAGATATATGATGAACTGTATGCGACAAAGGTAGAAGAGAATGATTAGAGATTTTGTTGAGTGTTTGCCGTGGAAGTAAATAAAGAGGTACCTAAAGTAGCGAACATACCGGTGGTGTGTGAATTTTCAGATGTCTTTCCGAAGGATTTACTAGGTTTAACTCCACATTGAGAGTTAGATTTCACTATTAAGTTAATTCCTAGAATTGAGCCAATTTCTAAAGCTCTACATCGGATGTCACCCATGGAACTTCAAGAGCTAAAAAAGCAACTACAAGAGCTATTAGATAAGGATTTATTCGTCCGAGTGTTTTACCATAGGGAGCACCAATATTGTTTATGAAAAAGAAAGATGGTACTATGTGATTGTGCATAGACTACCGGGAAATAAATAAGGTTACCATTAAGAATAAGTATCCATTACCTCACATTGATGATTTATTTGATCAACTACAAGGTACAACTATATTTTTCAGAATTAATTTGAAATCAGGGTATCATCAATTACAAATTAAGCTGGAGGACGTGCTTAAGACTACATTTAGAACCTGATATAGTCATTATGAATTTTTAGTGATGTCATTCTATTTAACAAATGGCCTAACTGTGTTCATGGATTTGATGAATCGCATATATCAACCATATTTGGATAAATATGTTGTGGTATTTATTGATAATATTTTAATATATTTGAAAACTAAGGAAGAGCATGCAGAGCATTTACGATTAGCATTACAGAGGTTGAGGGTGAATAAGCTATATGTTAAGTTGAGCAAATGGGATTTTTGGTTAGAAAAAAATTATTTTCTATGTTATATTGTATCTGGTAAAAGAATCTCTGGAAACCCTGATAAGATGCAAGTAGTAATGGATTGGAAGTAACCGACTAATTGTATAATAATTAAACATGGAATTAATGGTGTCATAAACTTTTCAATTACAATTGAATATGGAATTAATAAATTTCATATCCTTTTAATTATTATGAACTTTTCAATAGCAATTAAACATAGAATTAATAAATTCCATCTACTTTTACACGAAAAAGCAATAATAAAATACATATCCTTTAAAAGGTATTTAACTGCAAATATATACTATGCGATAAAATAAATTGCTTCCAATTTATTTTTCAAATCAATTTATTCTAGCTCTAAAATAAATATTAAGAAATTTTAGTGTCTTGTCAATACTTTGTTCTCATTAATTGTGCTATAGTACGTAACCCTTTAGGTTTCTATACACGGAGGTAATGTCTACATAAACATAAATCAAGATACTGGTCTAGTAACAGTTATTAGTCATCCAACGTAATAGAAAAAGTGTGAACGAGAAACCATTATGAACCGATTACTGTGTAATTAAATTTCTTTATCAAATGATATCCAAATTAAACCATTGCATGTCATGTTATCAACATTTAATCATTTTACTTGGTTTCTAAGATAAAATAGACTTAATAATACTTGTTATGGCAACGGGCTTACAAGTCACTATTGTCTTTACCGAGTGGCCCTAGATATCGACTCATTAATCGAAGAGAGTAATAAATTCTATCTTAACTTATCACTATCTTCTTTATATTTCATGTTGTATCCAATAACCATATTATTTACAATCTAAATAAAGACTACATTTAATGGCATTAAAGCACAACATTCCATGAATAGGATATATGAAGATCTTAAGTCTATGGATTATTTACGTTCGTTCATTTATAAGAAGGACCAACGACATTAAACATGTGGTGTCCTTTATTAATGAGTCATATCCAGTGTATCCATTTAACTTTAGGTACCCACTTGTATAACTTAAATATCTTTCCTTCAATCCAGTAAGAATGACCTTAGTTATACAAAGTGTTGGTCTAAATATCTATGTCCCCTCCAAATATTTATCCAACCAAAGACAACTTTTAAATAATATAATGTAATGAAATTTCACTGATAATACACATTTATTATAACTCTATACGTAATATAATTATTTATAGGACTTTATTGTAAAATATATATCAGTAGAAAATTATATAAGTATAATAAATACTTGCCTTTTATAAATAATATCTATAAATATATCAAAATTATCTTGGCACATTGTGCACAAATTATAACACTAATAAATTGACCTTGCAATTTTGAATAAAATCTTGTGAAATTTGAAAATTTCTGCAAGTGTACTGGTCGATTACTAGTGTTGGGTGAGCAAAAGGTCATACTTTGTTGCATGGAGGAAAAAAAAATGTTAAAAGGCTAAACAAAAAGTAGACTATAGTAGCATTTCTTTAATGTAAGTGATTGAAAAATAAGTTATTGACTAGAGAGCATGCAAATAAAGTACATTAATGGAAAATTTAACAATAACACTAGGTGTAGATTTTAGTTACTTATTGGGAATGAGATTAGTTTTCTTTAATCAATTTATTGTTGCGTTGTGTTTCAACAATGCTTTAATGTTATCATTGAGATATTATAGAGATATTCGTATTAGTCTAAATTTGAGTTTTAAAACTCATGATCCCTCTTACTTAGTGGTTTTATAATGTTGTAGAACATTGTATTATCGATCTCTTATCTATACCTAATAGGTATTTGACTAAATTCTGTAATAAGTTAGGTAATCTAACTAGAACTAGGTTTAATCCTAATTGCTTAAAGGTTAAGTTGAGTACTAAGACCATGTCATCCTTATCTACAATTTCGATAATGTAAGAATTAGGAATCTTAGATTCTATATGGACTTTTGAATTTGGTTAAAGTATCTAAGTCTTATTAGATCAACAAATGGAAATGCCTATGTAAGGGAACCATTACTTTGCAAGTCGTTATTGTACACTCAAGTTATCCCTAACTACTCCTTCAAACTTGTCAAAACTTCAAGTTTTCACATAACACAATATCAATACTTCATTTGCAATAATTATTTGATCATATTTCCACATAACCCATTAAACATGTTAAGTATAAAACAACATATTCACGAAAAACAACACAACAATCATAAATAAATGTGAATATAAACAAAACACTACATAAAACATGAAAGACATTACGTAGGATTTAGCTCCCAAAGTTAGCATTGAGGATACCTAAACCTCTCTATGAAAATGTGATGGAATTTGCAATTACTCATTGAAATGGCTAGCTACAGCTAACATATTGTAAGGAAATATAAGAAAAGCAAAATATACATTAAAAACTACTTTAAAATGGTATAGCTACAAAGAAGATGGCACATTAAAACCTTAAACTCTAACAATGAAGGAGTTGTTATGTCAAAACGAAGAAAATGCAAGTTTTTATAACAAATGACCTATTGATTGGTCGTACCTAGGCTACCATTCGATCTATAGATGCGAGTCCCTTTCTAGCTTGCTCATTAATCTAAAAGGTGTGTTTTGAGTGGGTTTTAGGCTACCAATCCACTAATAAGGAATATACCGATCGATCAATACTACAAAACCTATTTTGGAATATTATGTTCATATTGTATGTTTCACTATTCTCATGTGGCAATCAATTATTGGTTCTGACTGATAGCTCTTATGCCAACTGATCAGTAATTAAGGTTGCTACTAATCAGTTGGTGCTCTTTGACTCCATATTTCTTTATTCTTCTTCTTTTTGACCGGTGGATAAGGGATACCATTCAATTGGTAGCCCTTGACTTGCAATAAGCATAACAAAAAAATACAGATAATTGTATGTGTTTATATCCATTATTGTGAAGCCAATAAGGCTTATTAACTAATACTTAACTGTCATTTGACTCCACCCCTTTTTATCTATAACCCACATTTTATATCGTATAGTCTTAACCTATAATTAATATGTTTTTGTATAGTTAACCTATAGTCGTAACCTTTGATAGTTTGAAATAACTTATCAATTACTAAATACTGATCTTCATACATTTTATAAATGATTAATGTTTTGTAACTTCCCAAGAAATTGAGAATAAATAATTGAAATTAACTCCTACATAATGCTCTACATCATTTTCGACCACACAATCCATGCAAGTAACTTCTCTATGAAATTTTGACTTTAGCCATCTACATTTATGTAAGTAACTTCATGGAATTCCCACTTTGGCCATCCACGTTTATTAGCAATTTTATGTAGAGGTGTTCGTTGAACTGACTTAACCTAAAATTGTCGATTTATGGGTCAAGAAGGGAGTGAACCAAGCTTGGCCCTTAAGAGGTTCAGCTTGGGCTTATTTTCTTAAATCAACAATTTAATGGCCCTTGAATTGTGTTTTTTTTCCTCGAATTTTCTTAATTATTATAAATAATTTATAGACTATTTATTTTTTTCAATTAAATCTAAAACTTTATGCCATTACTTGCGAATAAAAAATTTTATTTTCGATTCAATTTTTTTTATCTCGAAACAATTCATTTGGTACGTATAAGGGTGAATACATGATATTATATATAGTATAATATTTAGTATATATGTATATTATATTATAAATACAATATATTAATTATTGTATATTACATATACTATATACTTATTCGCATTGCATAGTATATTATGTATTATATATAGTGTATATATATAGTATGTTTGCATTATATATATATATATATATATATAGTACATCATATATTATACATATATATGTTTTTTTTAATTTTTGGGGTTAGCTCGACCTTATACCATCAAGCCAAATTGCTAGTTTAAACACAGTTTAACCCACTGATAATTCGGCGGGTTACGATGGTTAAATCGCTTAGACCTTTAGGGCCGACGGTTCAATAGCTAATTCAGACCCGCTCAAGGCGGGTTCATGGTTCGAAATCAGCCTTTATACAGGTCTAATTCTATGCATCATCGAAAACCTAAGCATCTAGAAAATTCTCAAAGAATATATCAATTATGTGTCTCATCTTCATGTTATGTATTGGATCCATCTTCTCATTTTTTTTTTCTCTTTTAGGAAAAAAAAAACCATCATCTCCTTAATAGGTATGTTTTACAATCCTTCCTAGTAAATCATTTGTTTAGAAAATTACTTTTGTATGCTAAGTGTTAATAAGAAGATATGGACATCATTTGCTTGACAATACATGATTTTTTTTAATCAACAAATGTTGTTCAACTTACTTTTGCAAATAATTGCAAGGAAACCACATGGCTAAGTATCTTAGGAAATGTTGGTGAGGACCCTTAGAGACGGTAATTTTTGTCTATATAGCAATGAATAAGGTGCCGTTGAAAATGGTTAGGAAGGATATGCGATAGAAGGTGTTGTTTCTTTGATAATAATCAATACGCATTTTGCCAAACAAGGGATTATGCAGGCCAATTATGTGCCAAGGCCTTAGTAGGCCTATGCAGAAATTCACATTTCCTGAATTCAAATTATACTACGATTTTATGAACTTCTTGTCGTTTTTTATAACAATATATCCTCCATCAATTGCCATGGGAGAGCTCTTTCATGTACTAGAATTTGCTATCATAATAGACTTAGGACAACTAATAGAGAAGAGTTAGAAGGTTTTGCATCGGTACTTAGTACTACTATGATTGGTCGAGGGAGGCTTCATCTATGAGTGCCATTTCTAGAACTAATAGTCTACATCGGTTAAAAATATTATAGGTTCTTATATGGTGACATGACGGAAGATGATGAGGTTAAGGTGTCTTTGGTCACTAGGAAAAATAGGGATCATGTTGGATGATCTTGAGTTTTATGTGAGACAAAATGAAAACAAAAACGTATCGTTTATGCACACAAGAGCAAACATATTCTTTTTATTATTACTGCTTCAATTTTTGAGGTCGACTTTTTGACTTAGATGAGCATTTGTTTGGAAAAGTTTAATATCCTCTTTTTTGTTCTTTAGCAATACTATTTTCAAAGTGTATGTCTTATGAATTGAAGTTATGACGGATTGGGTTGTGAAGAAAATGCAGTGCAATCACGTTTCAATTTGTATTTTCTTTATTTTTAATTTATATTTAATATATGACAAGATATTGTCTAAGCATTCAATTTTAGATATTAATTCGTTTGGCATGTAATCTTTTGATGTAAGTAAATTAATTAAGGTCTTAGCTTTTTCTAATATTTTTTATGAGTTTATTGTCTTCTCATATGATTTTGCTACAGATTTCAACTTAACCATACTTTGAAAGCAATAACCTTTATAGCATTCACTTATATTAGTATTTTCAGTTATAAGAATGGAGTTGAATCTATGCAACATTGAAGTTGAAAGACTATTCAATTATGTTAGTGTTTTCGTTTATAGGAATGAAATTGAAATTGTAAGTCCCACAATTAGGTGTTTAGAGTTTGATATGTAAAGTTAGAGCGATTAGGTAAGTTGTTTGATTGAGTTTAAATTTTATGGTAAATATTACTCATTATTTATTAAGAACGTGTAAAATGAGTTATGATAATTAATAAATCTATAAAAATAAATTATAAGCACAATAAAAATTATAAAATAGCATAAATAATATTTATAGGTATTTATTTGTATTATATATATTTACGTATAGGTAAAAATACTTAATATATGTTAAAATAATATTAAATTAATTAAGAAAAATTAATAAAAAATCAAGAAAAATTGTGGGAAGCATATAAAAGTTTAGATTTAGGGTGTGGCAAGCTGAGAAATTAAGTTGAAAAATTAGCAAATAGGACAAAGCCATTTAGAAAGTGAAAAAGTAAAAAGAAGAGGGATACATGGCACAAAAGAATTCAAGAAAATTCCTAACTTCATCTATAAATTCAAAGAACACCCACCAAAACTCATTTTAGGTAGTTTGGAACCTAAAAAAATTTGAGAGAAACTTAGTAAAGGAGATAGAGTATTTTACAAAAAAATTAAGACAAAATTGTGTGTATTTAAAGCTTAAAAAGAGAACGTATGTCAAATTACTACTTAGGAGAAAATGACCACCATTACTTAGCAGTTGACCCACCGTCAAGGGTGGAGCCACCGCTGGTGGTTGGAAGCGATTTGATTAGTGAGTTCAAAATTCCCTTTTGATTTTGCTTAATTTATTAAAAGTATCAAATTAATGTAGAAAATTATGAAAATTGGTATTTTATGATATTTTTTGTATATAGATTTAAAAAAAATATGAATTTGATAAAATTAAATCTCAGGATATATTGCCCTTAAGAAATTATTAAACCTAAGCTAATTTTCATTTTTGTTTTAAATAGCCTTAATGATATAGTTTTGAACTCAAAATTTTTGTGTATATTATTTAGGGTATATATTATAGTGCTATGAGGAGTTTTTCTTGAAATTAATTTTTCAAATTTTTACTTAATTTTTGGGCCTTAAAATCATAAATAAAAGGCAAATTCTTTAGTTTATTTTATGATTTAATACTAATTTCATGAAAATTTTGATTTATTGTATAATTAGACATCTTAAAATGTTAGTTGCTAATAGGAAATGATATTGATAGTGTTGGGATGTTAGATATGTGCATTATGTGTAAATTATGTAATAATGGGTAATACGTAAATATAGAAAATTAAATAAGTAGAAAATATTATGTTAAACTGATAATATCATAATATTATGAGTATAATATAAATCTAATTTGGAATGTGAATTTAGGAAATTATGTGAAAAATATAAGTTATTCTCATATCAAGAGTCAAATTAGGAGTAGAGTGTATAGTACCGATCATAATACTAATTAGGAGCTAAATAGGAATCTTGGAATATCCAAATATAGTTAAACAAATTTCACATATTAGATTAAGAGGAGTTCCTAGGTTTTACAAATAAAAATTATAATCAAAAGCTAAATTAGAACTTGATTTAAAAACTAGTTTATGATTAGTTTGGTAATAAGTAATATAAAACTTGGATAATTAGGTAAAACTAAGATTTAAAGTTTATACGTAATAAGGATATAAATACTAAAAGCGTATTTATATTATGGGAATTAGCAACAACAAGTCAACCTTGCTTGAGTAAGCAAATTGAGGATTTTAGGTAAGTTAAGATCAAAATGTTATTACATTTTGGAGTACAAAGCAAATTGAAGATTTTAAATAAGTTAGGATCAATATGTTATTGAATTTTGGAGTACAATATTATAGTACTTGGAGGCTTATGATTTTAATGGGTTGTGCTCGTAAGTAGATGCTTATATGCATACTTGTGTATCTTTGAATTTTTTGTTGTGATACTTTGCTGTGGTTTGTGCTGAGTGAAATTGTTTGATCACCCTAAACTAGACTTAGTTATATTCAACCAAAAAACCTTAATTGGACATGTAGTATAACCCTTTAGGGGACGACTAAGATTCTCCAACCAAATATCGATACCTTCAAAAGGGATAGCATTGTAGTATAATGATTCATTTTTCATTTTTAGTCAAACTAAATGATAAGAAAGAAGGTCATGGTAAATATATGGGCAGTGATTCAAAGGATAGTCATGAGAGAATCAATGCTTCCATTGCATAAACATAAGTTTGATCGTGAGTTGTTATATATACGTTGAAACTCCTGAAACCTGAATTAGAGCAGGTTAAATTATATATTGGATGAAGTTGTGTGATGGCATTTGCGTGTTGCATTATCTTTAATTAATTATTTTAGAACCTTGCTTCTCATTGTACAGTCTTATGTTCTCGTTCTTACTTACTGAGCTGTTGGTTGTTCACACTCTTATAAATCTTCTTGTAAGTGCTGACTAAAATACCACGCTATAACTACCTAAAAGTGAGTTCCCTTTTGAAAAACTTTGGGGAATGAGGATCAAACCGGTTGATCAATAGAGTGTTTTCGAGAGTTTTTTAATCACTCCTAGATACATAAGTTGATCGTGTAATATTTTACTTAGTTTAAACTACTATGATATGTAAATATCTCATAGGATCTTGAGACAATAAATATATTTATATAAATATGACTTAAAATTTTGTATGTAATTTATCGATAATCTAGTGCGAACTGTTTACTTTAAAGCGGATAGTCGTGAATACCTTATATAAATCATATTTATAATAGCAATTATAAGGTTAGTTACTATCTTAAATTAGTTTACATAATGAGACTATTACGACTCTGCTGTTTCGGAACGTAATAAAAACTATACAACATTATAGTATCTGAAAGCACAAAGATTTTCTATGTAGGAAATCAAGTTTGGTAAAAACTATAAGAAATATTACAAAAGTTAAACTTTTATGTGTTTTGTGCGAAACATAATGTATGTTCATTCAGGTTTATTGTGAAGGTGTTTTCTTTTCTAAATGATAAAGTTATGTTATGAAATTGTATTAGGTTCAGAGTTGTTATGGGTACGTTATCTATGGTAACAAATTTTTTATGTCACTTTATGTCTAATTTTTGCACACATAATACAAATATGTGATTGCTATTTACATTAATTTTTCATATTACAAATAACTTAGCATAACAACCATCATCAAGTTCAAAATAAATTATTGACATAATGAAAAAGCCTACAAAAATTTATGAAGGAAGAAAAATTTTCATCAAGTTAAATTATAAACCAAGAAAAATTTTCATATAATTTAAGTCTATATTTGAAAACAAATTAAGTTTTTGAATGCATTAGAACGGTGTATAAACATAAAAGCCTAACGCCGTTTCATGTATACCCAAATAGGAATGCACCATAATTTTTTTGAAGGTAGGGTTAGTACTTTCTCAACAACATTAAATTGATAAATAAGTAGTTCAATTATTTAACTCCTAGGTAATATGTTTTTGTTTAGAAAAATTTTATACTGTTGTATACAAACCAGCCAACCAATAGATATGCATTTTTGTTGGCGTATATTGGTTTTTTATGAAGCAAATTAGATGAGATGAATATATTTTTAATATATTAGAAATATAACTATAATATATAATGCAGTTGCATATCTAATTTTCTTTTTACTTCTTTAAGGTTATTGACGTATTTTTTTTTCTATTTACTTGGTTAAATAATCTTTTTTAATTTGATTATGACGTTATATTTAATTTTTATGTAAGTAACTTTGGGTGTATATCTATTAATATATAATGTTTTGGGGATTGGGAGATGGGAGTACAGTTTTGCTTTTTCTCATTTTATTTTATTTTCCTCCAACACGTAATTTTCCTGTTTTTAAATGCCGTTGACAAAACTAAAGCGCTGATGTAGCGAGAGTACAGGCTGTTTCGAATTTTCGATGATCGTAATGGACACAACGTTCCAAATTTACGATGGGCTTCTCACGATACTACACCTGCATCCCGAGGCTAAAGTGGTAATCTCACCTTCTCCATCTCCCAGCAAACCACCGAACCGGAACCCCACCCAATCTCTCTCCTCTGTTGCCTCTTCTGTTTCTTTCTCCCGAGTAGGAAACTGATTAGATCCGTAAAAAGCCTAATTTTTAAAATCAATTTCAAACCCTAATCGCTCGAGTCATACATTTTCCCTCCCTTTTCTCTCTCTCGATTCGACTTCCAGTCGAGAGCTTGAGCCTTCCACGATGGGCGATTTCAACCTCGCTCTCGTAATCGTTGCGATTGTGGTATGCGTTCTCGTCTTCCTCTTCAATGTGTATCTTCTCGTCAATTACCAGCATCCGGACGACGCCAACCAAGCGTATTTCCCCAAATTCGTCGTCGTTTTTGGCCTCTCCATTGCAGCGATCTCGATTCTCATGTTGCCTGCTGACGTGGCCAATCGGCAGGCATGTAGGCACGCGATTTACAACGGCGCGTGCAATCTAACGCTTCCGATGAAGGATCTCTGGCTCGTTATTTACATCGTGGATGCCGTTCTGGTGTTCTTTATCATTCCTTTCGCTATGTTCTACTACGAAGCAGACCAAGACAAGTATGTGTGGTTTGGGTTTTTGAGTTAGCGTTCATTTGATTTGAGGTCTCTGGCTGGTTATACTTTTGCATTGTGTCTATATGTATGATTGGGTTTCTGTTTCAGGAGTTTTGGTAAAAGGATAAGAAGCGCATTATGTTGGGTTGGGACGACGGCTATTGTCTGTGCTCTTGTTCTCGGCATTCTATATGGTGAGAGTTATGCTTCGTGCGTTGAACAATATGAGTTTTGGGGAATCATGTGTTTTGTGATTTTGGTTAATCTGATTTTGAAATGTGAAGTGATATTATAGTAATTAGTTAAGATGACGAGCTATTGCTTGGGAGTGTTGCGTTTAATTGTATTCGGGAGCCTTTCTCGTGGAAGCTATATAGCAAATAATATAGTGCTAATTTGTAAAGCTTGGAGGGGCATGAGAGTGGTGATGCAAGGGTCGTTAGAATTTAAAGAAATGGTTCTATCGCTTCATGTTCTCTTGCATTTTGTCATTTTTTGTGGGTTTGACAATTTGAACAACGTGGAGGTTTTTCTTTCTTTTTTTTCCCTGGGGTTCCCACGCACACCACCACCCCCCACGGCACACCCACCCAAAAAAACCCTTCCTCCTCCAGCTTTAAGTGAAGTTTACTTCTTGTTTTTTACACTATCATGATGCATGTAGGGCTCATTGGAAAGGTAGACTTCACTGTCAGGCACCTCGCTTCATCTACAACTTCCTTCCCCAGTAGCTGGGCCTTTTCAACTGGTCAGCAATGTGTAGGAAGTGGTTCACATCAGGTTCTGTTTATTAAATGAAATTCAACATGAATATTTTCTGTGATAACTGTCTGTTCTTTCAATTTTTGGTTCTTGGCTATGGTTTATGCTGATGTGCAATCTCATACTCATTCTTTTGATTGCAGTGTGCTGCCTACCTTTCTTCAGCTTCATCAGAGAAAACATGGACTATGCGCACAACCTTCCCAGAATACGTTGTTGCTCTTGCTACAGTTGTTGGATCTGTTCTTTTTACTGTACGTGTGATAAACTTCAAATATCTCATTCTTTGTAGCTTTTGGGTAAAACCAGCAAGCATGATGCATAAAATGCAGAAAATTGTGTCATTATTGTATGTGTTTCATTGTTCTCATACCTGCCTATATATTCAACGACTGTTAACATATAATTTATGTTTTGGATACCTAAACATTGCATGCTTCAAGATTTTCAAATTGCAACTCTCCAATTTCTTGCTTCCTGGAATATCCTTAGATCACCACAAAATTTATGTACAATTTTTTTCTTTTTAGTTATATAATGTGCTTTCTTTAACTGTTGCATGCTTCAAGCACATCCATAGTGGATAGTCTATAGCTTACCTCACCATACAGCTTTAATTATTTTCCACATGCTTGCCACGAGCACACACGCCAGCAGCTCATGTGCCACTGGCCATATTTGCTGTGAATTATCTGACCCCACCATGCTGCAAGCACTCTGATATTGGAATAATCGGTAGCTCACCAGACAGCTTTGAACATTCTTTGCCCAGATATTTGGCGGTGTTGGTATTGCATGTCTTCCATTGAGCCTTATCTTTTCATTCATTCGGCGTCCTAAGGCTGTTATCACAAGATCCCAATATATTAAGGTCATTTCTTTCTCTATGCTCTGCTTAGTTATAGCTCATTATATTATTATGCATAATATGTTGGCATATGCATCTTGTGGCTACTTACTGGTTGCAGAAATCTTGTAGGAAGCAACTGAATTGGGTAAGAAGGCAAGGGAACTGAAGAAAGCTGCTGATGCGCTCCATCAGGAGGAAAGGAATGGTGCAAAAGGAAGAAAGTGGAGAAAGAACGTGAAAGCAGTAGAAAAGGTGTCTCCTTACCCTTATGGAACGTTAGACATTGTGTTGTAACTTAGACTGAAATTATGCATTGCCTTGTCATGTTAATATTGGTGCTTGTTTTGATGTCCCTTTATCTTTTGTAACCACTACCAACTGCTATAAATTTTTAGGTTAACCTTGGATACTGCATTCTGTTACTTTCTGTCTTTATCAGTATTGACATATCCTATCATTAAAACTTGCAAAGTGATGATGGATTATGGGACTGGTAGCAGATTTATGTGTTTGCATCAGAGAAAAACATTGGAAAGTTTAGCTTTTTTCGAATGTTTGAGTTTGTGCTTGATTTATGACTCTGTCATATAAGACCTTGTCATGGAATCTCCTTTTTCTTTGCTTTTCTTTCCTCCTTTATTTTTTTTGTTTTTTGAGCCTGGCCTCAAATTCCACATTTTTTTTATGATGAGCATTTAGCTTGCTTTCTTCCATTTAGATAGGGAGTTGGTTAAAATTGGTCGTTGACAGCCAAATGATCTCAAATGGAATGTTAGTTGGTTAGAAAACTCATCTCTGCTGTCTCTTTTATCAAAATCCCCACTCTCTTGCCACATATTCAGAATTGAGACTTACATGGTCTTTTATGGCAATGCAGGAACTGCTGCAGTTGGAGGAAGATGTGAAACTTCTTGAAGAAATGTATCCTCAAGGAGAGAAGGTGATGCAAATAGATTTGCACAATCTCCTTGATTTGATTTCTTCTACTTCCGCTAAATTTTGTTTTTCATCCATTTTCAGGCAGAGACTGCATGGGCTTTAACTGTTCTTGGTTACTTGGCAAAACTCATATTGGGTGTTATAGGGTAAATGCTCAATATTTGATATCTCTGTTTTCCCCTTTCCTCTGTCATGGTGAAAGAGAAATATTTAGCATATGACATTTTGAGAGTTCCATGATTTATTTAATTTTGAATGGGAAAAGAAGGAAGAGTATCTAGGATTATCTTTTCTCCTCAGATTATATTTGGATATCTGCTTTCTGCCATACTTAAACAGCTTTTGACTGTTTCATTGCTTGCTTGTCAGGTTAATTGTGTCTGTGGCCTGGGTTGCTCATATTGTCATATATCTCCTGATTAATCCACCCCTCTCTGCCTTCTTGAATGAGGTTTTTATTAAACTTGACGATATCTGGGGTACTATGACTAGTCTTTACATTCTAATTTCATTCAGCATTTTTTAACTTATGTGTGTTAATCAGATTGGTGTGTACGGTATGCAAATTTGCAGGTCTTCTAGGCACTGTTGCCTTTGCTTTCTTCTGCTTCTACCTCCTACTCGCTGTAATTGCAGGGGCGATGATGCTTGGTCTAAGATTGGTTTTTATTACGATCCATCCTATGAAGTAATGAATTCCACTGTATAATATTCTTTACTTGTGAGATTTTTAAACTTTCAGCTGTATCTCAGCAATCCTATAAAATATTGCAGATGGGGAGCCACTCTTATGAACTCATTTCTTTTCAATGTGGGACTTATCCTCCTTTGTTCTATCAGGTTCTTGGTTGCCATCCTCTCTTTAATTGAACAAATTAATCTGTGACTTTATTCACCTGCATTATAGAGAAAAGTACCTATTTATGGATGTGCTTTCTTAATTGCTCCTTGTCTGCATCGTATATGTTATCGAACAAATTTGTGCTGCAAAGTTTCTACAAACGAAAGAAACATAGATAGGACCTTATTTGATACTTTTTAGATACCAAATAAGAAACCTATTCTACCATGTCTAGTTTACCAAATAAGTCTAGTAGATATCTCCAGTACTGAACAAATTTCAAATTTTTGAATCTTCCATTTGATGGTACAAAGATCTTAGGACATGACAAAATAAATGCTCTTAGCCAAAATCCAGAACCAACACTTCTTCTCAATGACATCCTCACTACCACTACACCTATACAACTGCAACCTCACCATTATTACCTCAATCTTACTACCTCCACCACCGCCATCATTGTAGCCACAACCACCATAAAAATTGTTTGCCAGAGCTATTTCCTTCTGCATATTCAATATATGCAACCAATTGCATGGATTTTATTGCTGACTGCATTTATTTTAACATTGAATCTGAACCTGTGATACTGATTTTTATGTTTTATGCGTTAGCAAAAATATATTGTTACTTAAAACTTTGGATCTTATATAGAATTTCCAGTTATGATAGTTCTGCAGAAACAGCGCTTCATTTGATTGGAGGCTAATCCTAATTTAAACATCATTTTCCTGGCTCTGTGGTGTAAAAGGAGGTTATTCCTTGATAAAGAGGCTAATACTTAGGTGTAGGGTTCCATCCCTAGTCACCAATCAATGGGATGGAGCATATCCTGAAAGAAAGGAAGAGCCTGTAATATATCATTTGAAAATATGTCTTGCTCCTTGTCAAAAGTGCCCCCCCCTTTGGTGCTTTTTTGGGGGCAATCTCGATTCCATATCCGTTGACTGGATGCTGGCTGCTGAATTGTTGATTCTGCTATTTCAGTGTCATCCAATTCTGTGCGACAGCATTTGCATACTATGCTCAAGCAACTGCTGCCCAAGAGATATTTGGCCATACATTGCAATCTCTTCGTGGAATTAAATATTTGTACAAGTGAGTTTTTTGACTCTTACCATCTGATCTTTGATCTGATTTGTTTTTTAATGGGTCTCAGACGAGTTTTCTCCTGAATCACAGGTATAATGTATTTCAAATTGGATTTGTTGCTCTAGCAGGATTGACGTTCGTTTACTATGCAGCCTTTGTAAGTTTTGAAACTTTAGTGGTTATCTCATTTTTGTTGTCAAGACGGTGAGAGACATGCTCCCTATATTTTCCTGCATCCTGAAATGTACATGGATGGATATAGTGGTTTTTGTAATTTATAAGTGCATTCTTATCTTTTCTTGGTGTATCATTTGTATTGTAATGGGTTATGCATGGTCTTAGCTCTGAACCTTTCCTTTTTTCCCCCCTTTTCTTTTTCCTCCATTTAGAGGACAGGGTGCTATAATCTTCTCTTTTACTTCTTTTCACCTTTTTTGGTTGCATTCTTCACAGGGATGGAGAAGAAAAAAGCCTAGTGGAAGGTTTCAGCTTTCCAGTTGAAATATGATATCAGGAGAGGAATATGATCTTACGAAAGGCATATAGGCTGAAATGTGCTGTCATGATTTCTGCTTTTGAAGTCTTGGGGTGATTGATTTTCTTATTAGATGTGCATGGCCTAGCTTTGTTTTGTGCAGAGCTTCTAAAGACATTGGTGGGTCTCATCCAGAGTTAGGATTGGTTGTTGTGGTGAGGATGGCTTATCAGGTTCTGTCACATCATATTGCTTTAAATGTTCCTCGCTGCTGTATGTATTATTTTCTTTGCTTTTATGTTTTAGTCATACAGTCTGCATTGGTTGGAATTAACTAAAAGGTGCTCCACGATAGCAGGGGTTGATGTTCAACATTCTGGATGTAACATAGTCGATTTGAGAAGAAATTTTATCATCAGCTTTTCCATGTTTAATACTAACGTGCATCTTTGTTGTTTGGTACATTTACAACCACCTACCTGTTCCTGACTAATCGCTTGAACAGGTTGAGATGGCAGATGTATTATTATAATTCTTTTTTTTTTTTGGACTTCGGCTGGATGAAGCATTGTTTCATCGATTTCCCTTCATTTGGTATCCGCCTATATGCTAAAGACGAGATGAATTTTTTTGTTGTTTATTGTATACGGTGCAGTAGGAACCAAAGGCGCCTTGGAGGCAAACTCCGGAGCCTTGTTTGCTTGCCAATCGTGCTTTTGCCTAGTGGAGTCTGGCTTGATTCTTCATTTTTTAGTTTATTCTTATTCAACGAACCAAAGGTGCTTTTGCCTATGTAACCTTCTTGTCCGGTGACGGTTGTACATACCATCTTTTTTGAATGATATTAATTAATTACCCAGAAAAAACTTTCTCACCGGCAAATTAATTGGTCAACTTTTTAGCGGCCCATTCATTTTGATGAATAGAATATTGGAGAATTTAATTTCAATTCCTAAGGCATTCAATAAGCTCGTAATCGTTTTCGCTTTGTTCAATTAGATAAAAAAGGAATAGAGGTGTATTAAAACAAAAATGACTAAAATACCTCTATTATATTGTCTTCTTCCACGATCTGTCTCTATGTACACTTGAGTAAGCTTCATGATATGAGGCAATCAAAAAGAATTTCAAGTACCTAAAACAATAAGGACGCTGGTCACTTTTTTCAAAGTACGATAAGGAAGATAAAGAAAGCTAATCAAAGGGAAATGAAGATACCCAAGTGTAATATGATAAGGAAGAAAAAGAAAGCTAAAGGATATGTTGATTGCTTTTCTCAAAGTGTTTCAAACAATGAGAATGCAAGCCACCATGGATGTAAGATAGAGAAGAAACCAAAGGTATGGTGGTATGTTTGAAACCCTAATTGATTGGAATAAAAAACCATAGAGGTGCACATCTAATCACGTGATAGGAAGAGGATCAGAATGAGATTAGATAGATTGAAGACAAATAGAAAGAGAATAGATCGTGGTAGTGGTGGTGTTTGTAATGGTGTTGATGCCTATTGTAGTGATAGTGTCTCTAATGAAGTCCATAGCATGGGGAAGAGGCAAAGAAAACAAAGGTGTAAAATGTTATTTTATTGCTAAACTCTAATTCTTTTTTCTTTTCTTTTCTTTTTTTGTTGACTATGAAGGAGAGGAGGATTTGAACTTTGGTTTATCTCGATAAGAAATTAATAGTGATATCAGTAGGCTATAATGGGCTTAGCTCCAATTCTTTTGTTTAAGGAAATAATTGCTATTACTTGATTTTAAATAATAAGAATTTCTACTGAATTATAATTCGTAATATGGTACTAAGTGAACATAGTAATAAAAAATAAAAAATAAATAAAATAACCATTTCCCTTGAGTGAATAAACAATAAGTGTAGTTTGGAGGGAAAATGAATACTACATAAAAAAAAAGGTCAAAGTATCAATACTCTCTCTCTTTCTCTCTCCCGCCCCTTGGCATAGTATATCCTTCTTATTCTCTTTGTGGTTGTGTTTTACATAATTACATGCTTTGCTTTTTTCCTTACCAATAAACTTGTTCAATCTTCCACTTCAAATATTTTGTTTATTTTCTGCCTATGCCCTTAAATAAACCTTTCTAAAGAAAATCTCAAGTTTTTGGAAGTGGAAGTTTGGTTCCAATTTCTCTTCCAAGTACTTCTAATTTGTGGTCATATCTACTAAAATTGTGTTCTAGCAACTTGATAATGAAATTGTGATCTCGAATCAAGACTTTGAACAATTCGAGAATAATTTAAATCTATGGTTTAAAGTCACAATTTCCCATAAGATAGCCTAGGCATTTTCTAGGATCCCATTGTTTTGGAAGCTTTTATTTTTATTTTTTTTTAATATTTACAAGACTATTGTCCTTTATCTTATAAATTTGTAAGTACATACAAACAACGAATATAATCACTTAAGATATACTAAAAATTTTAAATGCTCGCATGCAAGAATTTTGTAATGGATATTTATTTAGGTCCCGTTTGTTTCAAGAAAAATCTTTTCCAAGAAAACAATTTTCCTATTTTCCTTTGTTTGTTTTGCTAGAAAATGTACTTTAAGTAAAAAACGTTTTTCCTTGTAAGAGAAAATGATCTCCCATTGAAGGCAAAATTCTCCTCTTTTTTGTGAAAATGACTTATTTTTTTCAAAACAAAACATTGTTTTTTAATTTAATATTCACAAATGTTTTAACTTTAAGAAAATGTTTTTTTTTTTTAATTCTTATTATAACTTACCTATAAATTATATTTTAAATATAAAAAAATTGTACTAAGTAAAAAAACTATAAATCTATTAAAATATTGTCAAAATCAATAAAGCGGTTATAATAATATATATTGAAAAATTCATTTACATTTATATTTTTGCTTTTGAAGAAAACATTTGACATATTATATTTACAATAATATGCAAATATTAATATATTGTGGTATGGTTATAAATTATACAGTATTCATAAATTTAACACCGAAAAACATTTTTATAAAATGGGTTAATATCGTATTTGATACTTGAACTTTATTAAATTATTTAATTTACTACCTAAACTTTGAAATATTTAATTTACTACCTAATTACATATTTTGTGGTTATTTATACTACCTAACGTAACTCTGTAAGTTTTTGCTTGCTGATATGGATATAATTGACATATAACACAATTAGAAATTAACATATGACATATTGACATATGACATTTGCTGATATCATGTGGCGCCACTGCGAATTGACACATCTTTACAAATAACACTCGTTGATATGGCACGAGTAGATACGTAGTAATAACTCCAATTGACATGTAGCACCACATGTCAACTAATACCACGTAGGAATAACTTTTTTTTTTAAGTGAAAAAATATTTTTTTATTCAAACCAAGGATAGAGTCAGACGAAATACATATTATGTACATGAGCACAATTCTTTAAACACCACTTAAGATAACATATATATATATATATATACAAAACTATTTCCATGCATATTTTTTATGTGGAACTTATGAAAGAAGGATGGGGGACTTAAAGTGTAACTTGTAATTTTTTGCAAGAGAAAGTGTCAACTTTGACTCGATTTTTCTCACATGATTCGATTTTCAATTTAAAAAAAAATTGCTCAACCTTAATCTATTCTACGATTTCTTTTAAATTATACAAAAATTTTCATAAAAAACCTTCTAAAACAATATTTAAATCCATGTTAAAGTGGGATATTCAACTATAACATATGTTTGAACCACCTACTTTGATGTGGATTTAAATTATGTTTTAGAGGATTTTTTGTGAAAATTTTTATATGATTTAAAAAAAATCACAGAGTAGATTAAGGTTGGGCAATTTTTTTTTTAAATTGAAAGTCGAATCATGTGAGAAAAATCGAATTAAAATCGACACTTTTTCTTGTAAAAAATTGCAAGTTACACTTCAAGTCCCCAATGCTTCTTTCATAAGTCCCATATAGAAAATATGCTTGGAAAGAGTCTTGTATATGTATAGGTTATCTTAAGTAGTGTTTAAAAAATTGTGCTCATGTACATGATATGTATTTCATCTAACTCTTTCCTTGGTTTAAATAAAAAAATATTTTTTCACTTAAAAAAAAAAGTCGTTCTCACATAATATTAGTTGACATGTGGTGCCACATGATAATTGGAGTTATTGCCACATGTCAATTCTCGCCACGTCAACAAATGTCATGTGTAAAGATACGTATCAATTCGTAATGGCGCCACATGACATTTCATGCTATGGTAGCAAATGCCACGTGTCAATATGCCATATATTAATTTCTAATTGTATCATGTGTCATCAGCAAATGCATATTAATTTCTAATTGTGTGATGTGTCAATTATATCCATATCAGCAAATGGAAACTTACAGAGTTACGTAGGTAGTATAAATAAACATAAAATGTGTAACTAGGTAGTAAATTAAACGTTTTAAAGTTCAGGTAGTAAATTAAATAATTTGGTAAAGTTCAGGTATCAAATACGACATTAATCCTTATAAAAATATCCAAATACATAAAAACATATTATTTTCATGAAAATACATTTTAAGAGAAAATATTTTCCTCTAACATATGGTTTTCCTTAAAACAAAATGGGCCTTAATTATTTTTAAATCTCTCAAAATACTCTCTAAATAACCTGTAAGCAACATCATCTAACCATCTCATCAGAATGCTAAGTCATTCCAACCTAAACACTAGAAAGAAAAAAAAAACCTTAAGGAATTCAAACCAAAAGATAAAAAGGTTGGCAAAAACCTATCCATCTACAACTGAAAAAACAACATCTTGAGATAATAAAGATACACAAGAGAATACAAACAACAGCGTTGTTAAGGGAGAAGTACACACAAGGAAACTCTTTTGTATCGAGAATTGGTAATATGTAACATTCCAAATGCTTGAGTAGAATTTTTCAATTTAGAGTAAGAGAAGTTGTGTCCTTCTTAACCTAAGAGAAAAATGATTTGAGAAAACCTTAGCAAAATGCTAGAATAGTGAAAGTTTTCAAGTACATCATTAGGCCTTAAGGTTCTACTTCAGAAACTTTAGTCTTTTTGGAGATTTATGCAAGGTTTCTCCATGATAATAGACGGAGCAAGGTTATATATTACACCCTAAACTAAGGAGTTGTAATAGCTCCGCTGTGAAAATCAACTTAAGCTAGAAGCTAACTACATTAGCTACTGACATAAGTATAGTTTACATAAGGCGTTCGCAACTCCACCACTTTGAAATATCCAATTTAGTACTTGTTTAATATATTGGTGTAATTTTTTAAAATAGCTTTTGAAAATAACTTTGTGACTTAATCTCCAAGAAGAATTGAGTTTTATAAATGATATGGTATACAAAATCTTGAAACTAAGAAGAAATTCTAAGAACTATATTGATAAGGAAAAATAATGCGATTAGTAAAGAATGTATTAAAGTCCACAAGTCTGTAGTGCGAAGAGTACATATCAATAGTTGTAGACTAAAGGAAAACTTAAGGAGACCCTATTAGGTTTCCTAAAAGTTGATAAAGTTGATGAATAAAATATAAATCTAGCCCATTGTCTTGATCCTTACTCTTTGACCCCATTCTCTAATCTTCTAGGATTTGGAGATGTGTTAGTAACTTGTTTTGAACATGCAAAGCAACCATAGGAGGATAAGTGATAACTTACCTAGTAAATGGGATAGAGTCAATAGTATGTATCTGACACGGAGCAATTAAGGTTTCGAGCAATTTTGCTAAATGTAATGCATGTACAAGTAAGTGTTATCATATGCCATTATCTAATTTATCGTGAGATTAGAAAAATTATGCTTGCTCTAATATGAGTTGAGAAGTTTAACGTCTCACACATGAATCGTAATCATATTTAGGCTTGTGTAATAGAGAATACCCTTCACCCGATACTAGCGGTCTTCAGCCTTGCAATAACCTTATCTCATGGCACTCAGTTCGATTAAGGTAGGGGAAAAGACTATTTTAACTATCCTCATCGAAGGGTCCATATTTGGCTTGAGTATGCTAGTTGTTCCCCTAATAGGTTGAGATGTATGTTTGGATAATAGTTATGCCAAGTCTGAGTTAATTTACTTTTATGGTGATTAAACAATTTTAGACAATCCAATCAAATAGTAATCATAGAGCAATATTACACAGAGCTTAGAATTCTATAGTAGCAAAATAATATTCAAGCACATAATCTGTATATGCACAAATAACTAACTTACAACCACAAACAAATACTCACTAAACCCTTCAAGTATTCTGAAATAATACTAAAAAGTACAATGAAGCACTGATTCCACTTACCTAGATATATAACGTTTGATGATCTTGAATGTTAATCTCGTTCGCTTCAATTTATTCCTAAATATTGAATATAATTACTTTAGTTTTACTAAATATAAAGTAAACAAGTTCGTTTTAATAGTTTAATTGTGGTTATGACTTATCTTAAGCATGTTGAGTAAGTTTTGTATTGAGTATTAATTTGCTATTAAAGTCTCTTAATAAGGTTTTGAAAGCTCGTGTAATATTAAGTTTTGGTATATGAACCTATTGAGGATGTCTTTGATATAGGTGTCCTTAAATTGGTAACCCACTGATGTTATTTTAGCTAAGTTTCTTACTTTAACCAATACTCTAAACATGTCTCTAAAGTTATTTCATCTAAACCTTTTCATCGGTTAATCCTTTGGTGAAGTCTTTAAAACCATTTCAACTATACTTCCTTCACCAAATAATTTCCCAAACAAATCTCCAACATGACCATAGTTAAGTTTCTTTTACCAAACAATTTTTTAATCTAGCCTCTAAACTAAGGATTAAGTCCTTTTTTTTACCATATCAACCCTCTGAAGAAATTCACTCTAGGCAACTTACTCTAACATCACATTTACATGTTAATACATGATCATTCAATAGGTTCATCATATTAATTAACACTATATCATTAAAATTGCCTAAATTCTTATATTCTCATTTTAGTGCATTAAACCCATAACTAGTAGTTTGTGTACATTTTGACTCAAATTTAATCTACCCAACTCCAGATAACTCTCCTTAATAAAATATAACACAAATGAACAACAAAACTAATACAAATTGTTTTCCCTTTGAAGAGAATTTAGAAATTCAATCTCTCAATTTTATTCACCATAGGAGAGAAAATATATATACACTTGGATACATGATCAAGATAAAATAATTTATCCTTAGATTAATGCACACAATCTGATATGTCCTTATCCTTTAACTAACACGTCTATCCAAGCATATTAAGATATATACGTATCTCTCTTAGACTAACTAACACACAAAAATAGAGAAAAATAAATAAATAAATAAACTAAGGACAATGACACTGCAATAACATCATAATAAAACTAGAAAAGACATTAGAAATAAAGACATTCTCTTTCACTCCCCCTCAAGTTGAGGAATAGATGTCTATCATTCTCAGCTTGCCAATGTTTTCCATGAAGGACTATTTTGATAATGATTTTGTCAATACATCCACCTTTTGATTTTTAGAAGACACATACTCCAACCTGATGCTTGCATTTTCAATTTTGGATTTTATAAAATTTCTATCAAAATGCACATGCTTCATCGGGTCATATTGTACTGGGTTCTTAACAATGTTTAATGTTGACTTGCTATCATAGAGTATTCACATACTTTCTACTTCTACTTTCAAATCTTGCAACACTCTTTGAATCTAAATCACCTCACATATCCCTTAAGCTATGGCTCGATACTCAACTTCAGCATTACTCTTAGCCACTACTAACTGTTTCTTGCTCCTCCAGGTCACCAAATTACCCCATAACTTCGTACAAAATCTAAAGGTTGACTTTCCATTAGTCACATCACCTCCCTAATCTACATCTACAAAGGCTTTAAGATCATGACATTTATTTTTCTTAATGAACAGGCCCTTTCCCAAGGATCCTTTTAAGTACCTTGCTATATAATTTACCTTACTCATATGATGTTTGGTGGCGAATGCTTTGCTTGGCTAACCACATTAATAGAATAAGCAAGGTCAAGTTAAGTAAGAGATAGATAAATCAATTTCCCTACCAATCTTTAGTATTGTTCTCTATCAATAGGAGGATCATCTTCTAGTGCAAGGCTCTTCTAATTATGGAGTAGAGGTGTACTCATTAGCTTACACCCTAGCTTCCCTGTCTCTTCTAATAAATTCAAGATATATTTCCTCTGATTGATAAAAATACCTCTGTTACTTCTTACTAATTCCATACGCAAAAATAGCCTCATCCAAGTTCTTTAATTTCAAATTTTTGCTTGATTTCCTCCTTCAATCTATTAATATTTGTTACATCATCCCTTATAATAATCATGTTGTCGACATACATAGTTAAGATTGATTTTAGACCATTTCTCCCAATTTTAACAAAGAGGGTATGCTCCACTTAGCTTTGTATATAGCCAAGATCCATTATTGTATTACTAAATTTTTTAAACTAGGCATGAGGCAATTGTTTTAACTCATACAATGACCTCCTTAGTTTACAAGCCTTACCTTCATTATTACCTAAAGTGAGTCCTAGTGGCATTCTCATATAGATCTCCTCCTCTAATTCTCTATTCAAGAAGGCATTTTTAACATCTAATTGGTGTTATGGCTAATCCAAACTTGCTACTAGAGGTAAGATTATTCTGATGGAGTTAAACTTTGCTATAAGAGCAAATGTTTCCTCATAATCTATGCTGTAGGTCTGTATGTACCCCTAAGCTACTAATTGAACCTTATATCAAGCAATACTCCCATCTGAATGGTGCTTAATACTAAAAACCCACTTACTCCAACAGCTTTTTTCCCTTCTAGTAGGTTAACTATTTCCTATGTATTATTTTGATAGAGGGCCTTCATTTCTTCCATGATTGCTTCCCTTTAATTTTGATCCAATAATGCCTCATGTATATTCCTCAAAGTACCGGCTTTATCAACTTGTGTGACAAAAGCATGAAAACGAGGTGAAAGTTTATTGTATCTTCAATAATTTGCAATTAGGTACTTGACACAAACTCACTTTTCATTTCACAAGGCTATGGTAGGTCTATTTCATTTTGATTAGCCTCTTCTACTTACGATGATGAACATATCCCTTATCGTATAAAATCAGTAGAATGTTGCAGTTCATCAGGTTGGATGACCATATGCTTCAGTTTAGAGATTTGGCCTTGTTAAGGAGTTGTGCCTCTCCTTGTATAGACATGTAAGGGTTGTATCTCTAGAATAGTGTATGGAATAAGCTCATTTTCTGGTTGTTTATTATTCAAAGTAGCAACATTAGAAAATTGAGGTGATGATTGAGATACAGGACTTTGAAGTTGAATAGAACTCGATGTAAGTTGGGACAATTCATGATTCGTAAGACCTGACTTACTCTATTTATGCACACGTGACTCCATGGAATGCAGTAGACTCAAATAATGTGTTTAGCTCAAGACATCTTAAACTTGGAATTGTGTTTAGTAAACTATCAAATAATGGGTAAAACACTCCTTCCTATGGAAAGTACACTTTCTTTCCTTCATCTTGTATCTTCCTCTAGGCTGTGGTATCATAATAAGGTTTCTCCTCATAAGAAATCACATCTGAAGTAATAAAACAACATTAGCTAGGGGGATGGTAGCATTTATAGCCTTTTTGTGTGGCTAAGTACCCTACAAACATACATTTGAGAGCTTTTTCTTCAAATTTGTGTTTATGCGAATGATTATTAAGGATGAAAGCAATACATCCAAATACTTTAGGGGATAGATTATTGAATGCTGGATTATTAGGGTAGAAGTTAAGTAAGGTGCTCAAAGGTGTAAGTGTCTTATTTGGGAGACGGTTAATCAAGTAAGCTGAGGTTAATATTGCTTCTCCTTAAAATCAATTAGTTACCATAGTTGTAAACATCATTGAACAAGTTGTTTCAAGAAGGTGTCAACTTTTCCTTTTTGCTACTCCATTTTGTTGTAGAGTATACATGCACGAACTTTGGTGGACAATACCATTTTTAGGAAGATAATTTTCAAACTTGGTCGAGAGATATTCTTTCTCATTGTTTGTCCTAAGTATTTGGACATTGCTAAGGAAGATATTTTTGATAGATGTATGAAATTGTTTGAATATACAACCAATTTCTGAGTTTTCTTTCTAGAGGTATACCCAATACATGCGTGTATGATCATTAATGAAGGTCACAAACCATTTGTGACCCGGGTAAGTTAGTTCATGAGTTGGACCTTAGATATCACTATGCATTAAGTGAAATGGTTTTGAAGGAATATATGATTGTATAGGATAAGAATTTTTTGGGAACTTAGCACAAACAAAAGACT
Source organism: Lumnitzera littorea (assembly GCA_024138015.1). Classification (NCBI taxonomy): domain Eukaryota; kingdom Viridiplantae; phylum Streptophyta; class Magnoliopsida; order Myrtales; family Combretaceae; genus Lumnitzera; species Lumnitzera littorea. Next base: position 16,892,111 of record JAMXBB010000003.1, on the reverse strand, counting down.
CACATTTGAAATCACTAACAACTTTATTATCGAATAGATTTGGGTATAAGGACTTCATATACATGAAGTTTGGATGTCCTCAGCATTTATGCCAAATCATCACATGTAATTTATTTTTTAACAGAAACTAAAGACTGACTCATGGACTTATGACTTAGTTTAGGCGTTATTCTAGATAGCTAGCACAGGCCGTTACATCCCTCAACACTGCCAATCATCTTCCCTAAAGTTAGGTCTTGCACAAAACACTTGTTACAAGAGAAAACTACTTGACAATTCATATCCTTCACTAGCTTACTTATAGATATTAAGTTATATCTTAGTTCATGTACAAACAGAACTTCATTAAATTTTAACCTAAAGACCACAATACTTCCTTTGCCTTTAGCTACTATACAGCTACTGATACCTTATTAGAATCACCACATACATTTAATTTTTCAAAATAAACTAGTGAATTACACATATGGTCGAAATCCCTAATGTTAATTATCCAAGGATTCTTATTCAACCTATTGGAGAGATTTAGGGGTTTACCTTTCTAGGAAATAACCACTACAGAAGGCATCTCACTTACTTGAACACTACTTAGATCAATCTGGGTTTGATTTAAAATCTGCTATAATAATGCTTCTTGTTTAGTTGTAAGACTGATGCTTAAGCATAGGCTAGAAGTAGCTTCCCACACACCATATTCTTTATATTTCTAGTTAGGTGCCGTAGTGGCACCCGTTAAATAAGCTAATTTCCCTTTTTCACAAATGACTAACTTCACCGATCAATTTTGTATTATACCATTTGGTTTGACCTAGCATCTAAACCTCACCCTTATCCCTAGATTAATCCCTAATTTTCAACTCATAGCAAAATTAATTTGGTTGATTTAGGATCAACCTTGATCTAATACCAAGAAGAGAATTTAGAAATTCAATCTCTCAATTTTATTCATCATAGGAGAGAAAATATATATACACTTGGATACATGATCAGGATAAAATAATTTATCCCTAAATTGATGCATATAATCTGATATGTCCTTATCCTTTAACTACCACATCTCTCTAAGCATATCAAGATATATACACATCTCTCTTAGACTAACTAATAAACAGAGAAAAATAAATAAACTAAGGATAATGACACTGCAATAACATCGTAATATAACCAGAAAAGACATTAGAAATAAGGACATTCTCCTTCACCCTTTAAGCTAATTACACCAAATCTCTAAAAAATAACATTTTTTTACCTAATTTAGAGGTTCGAAAATTCATAAAAATTACAGAAAATATTTTTATTCAAAAACTCTTCATAGCATTCTTATATGCAATATAGCGATGTTTTAAAAAAATTTTGGTTTCAAAACTATAATAATAGGGTTATTTAAAATAATTTCAAAAATAACTCGATTTTGGTCGATTTCGTAAGGAGGCTATATATTAGCGTAAAAATTTTACAAACTAATAATTTTTCTTAAAAAGTACTTGTAAAAACATTTCAAAATAATTTTTTCATAATTTTTTTTAATTCATTTGATTTTTTCACTAATTTAGGAAAAATCAGGTTAAATTTGCAACTCATTAGAAAGTGGCCATATCTAGCCACCAGCAATGGCCGCCCCTTTATCGGCCCTCCCAGCTGCCACCTCCACTATTCCAAACAAGCTTAGTTTACCCAATTTCCTTTATAATTTTTCTAGAATTTTTCATTTAATGATTTCCCTCCTTCCAAATTTTTTCCTAGAATCCTAATTCACATAAGAAATCTCAAAGAGCTTTCGGTGGCATTTCCAAGGTTGCAATGTGTAGAATGGGAATTTTTCTCCCTCTCTTCATAGCCTAAATACCCCTTTAGTTTGCATAATATGTGTCATTGATTTAAATCCTTAATCAACACCTATCCCAAAGTTGTTCCATGGCTAATCCCTTATAAATCTGTTAGTTTAATAATTTTTTATGAATTTTTATTAATTTTCTTGTTAATTTTTAGCTAATTATATATATATTTAGGTATTTTAAGTATTTACAGGTATATATTTATTTATATTTAATAATCCCTAAAATGCATGTGCTATTTTTACATATTATTTTATGTCATTTTCTAATTTTATAGTCCATGTAATTTATCCCTAAGATTGAATTAATTTTTGATACCAAAATTGCACGTTTATGACGTGTAAAATACAATATAGTATGGTTTAATAAAATTAACTATTATTGGTAATAATATTATTATTTTAGTTATTTCCTCAATCTAGACCCATAAGGTATCCTTATTTAACTCATAGGATTTACCTGTGAAATATTGTCTCAATTAAACTATTTTTGCGTACATCCTAAATTATTAGCTCAAAATTCGATATATAAGTTTGGGTCTCACATTATGTACAATTAGATTTCATCTCATATGGAGATGTCCAAAGAACTATAAGGGTTAGACTGTAGTTCATCAATAGCCACTTTCTAACAATTTGAAAGTAGGAGCCAAATTTCACTACTTTAAGCTCCTTGCTTACGTTTTTTGCATTATAAATAAGAATTCAAGAGTTACCATCAGGATACCATGCTCCAAATTATATAAGAAAGATTGGCAAAGCAATAGGCTCCATCCTAAGGCATAATTCTACATGATCAACGTAAAAAGAGGTAAGTTTGCACAATCATGTGCTTTTGCATAACCATTAATTCATACGGTAGTTTGTTATATTATTCAATGTGATGGTATCATAGGTTCTGTATTTTTATTGTGGGTGTTTAGGTCACTTAATTAGTAATTATCCAAGCATGTTGAAGAAGAAAAAGAAAATGTATGAAAAACATATTGGTGAAAAATTCTAATTCAATTCATGATGATCTGAATTCGAAGAATTTGGACATAAATGTTGGAAATGAATCAATCTATGATCCAAAGGAAATTAAAGTGACCCGTAAAGCCAAGGAAGTTCTAGTGGGAGGTATGGGAATTGGATATTAATCACAAGAAAGAAAGCTTTTAATAAGGAAAAGAAAAGTAAATTGGGCAGAGTTGATAAGGAATATGCAAATGTAAAAGAAAAATAATGGTTATATAACAATATAAGCTAACAACTTTAATAGATAAAAGAGATAGATGACAAAGACATGATTACTTGTTAAGGTGGCATTAATGCTATTTCTTTGAGAACATTGCAAAATAAACAATTTTCAAATCAATAACAAACTTAGAAATATGGCACTTTGACTAACATGTCACGTGATTTAGAAGAAAGGAACCCAATGGAGATATGGAAATAAATTTATTAGAAAATAGAAGTGATGACAATTCTCAAAGAAATACTTCTCTTGGAAAAGCATAAGTGGTACTTGCCACTTCCTCGATAACTCAATCTTATTTTCTCTCCTTAGGCCAAAAGCCTTGGAGACAAGGGGGTAGGTGGTACTCAACCATACTAAAGATTCCTATTGATCAATTGATCCGTATGCTCTATCACTTTGCTAAGTAGAGTAGACTTACTTTATCAAGGACAAATGCATTCAGAGAAGTAAAACCATGTAACACTTTTAATCACTAAGGTTGAATATATGGCCACCTATAGTTGTTGTGCTCATATTCTTTAAACGAAACAAATCTTGCATGATTATGATTTTTTTCTTCTTTTTTTTATTTTAGACCAACTATGAAGGACTATGAAGGAGAGGAGATTCAAACCCTAATCTATTCTGATAAAAAAACCAATGGTAATGTTACTAGACTATAATGGCCTTGGTACATGATTATGGTTTAAACTTGAAAAGAATTGCCAATTTAGTACGAAAACATAAGTGCTATGAATTCAAACAAAATCCAATTCAACTCTTAAACACTAACTATTGAAATTCGGCATCACTTTATACATGATCATATTGAAAACAATGATATGTACTTTGAATTTATCAATATAAGTAATCAAATTGCTTATGTGTTTGTAATAGGTCGATCCTATCTAACCTTAAGTCCTCTATGTGTTTTTAAACAAAATAATTTGATATTTACTTTTATAATTTTATTGCATTAGCCTATTAACAATCACTTGAACCATAAGGCAATGTGAATGAATTGTAATAGATTGTTATTCCTTGCTCATTGACCGATGATGAGAATCAATATCAAGTCTACGACAAATTCCAAAGAGGTTGATCCTGAGTTAAGCTTTTGACCACACTTATTACTTTTGCTTTCAAAATGAGTTTTGAACTTTTGGTTTTTGTTGCTTCTAATTCTGGTAACTACTTTTATTGATCTACTAGGTTCTGATTTCGATTTTTGAGGACCATTCTTTTGATTGTGGATGCTTCCGATAATTCTTCTTTTAGAAGAGATTTGCTCAAACCTCATTCCTCGTATGGAATGTCATCCCATACATTTTGAAGAATACTATCATTTAGTCAGGTCTTATACGACTCATTTCTAATAAAGGGAATTTAGATTTATTTACATTGATTATCTAGATATTGGAATATTTCCTTTTTATGTTATTTCCTTAGCTACTTCAATAATTTTTATTAAGTTTCGTTTTTAGTATATTTTCTATAGTTGGTAGGATATTCTTCCTTCCCCTATAAACAGGCCTTCTTGGTAATGCAATGAGAATAAGTCAATTTTAAATTATTTACCTTGATACTATTATCAAGACCTTTTGTTTTATCGGTCTATTTCATAGATTGTTGCAAACATAAATTGAATTATTTTCTAGTGTTCTTAGATTCGTATATCATATCCAATTCAAGAATCGTCCATATTTATTTTATTACTTTATTTTGTAAATCATAAAAACCTAAAAAAGAAAAACTATTTCTTTTATTCCCTTTACATTGTCATAAGTTTATAAAATTCATAAAATATAATATCGTTCATTCTAATCTATTAGTTGATTACTCTCTAAATTTTGCTGTCAAATACTTGAGAGTCACTTTAGTATAATGGTTGTTTCCTTAGAAACGCTAAACATTCAGTAATAAAGCATAAATTTTCAATCTTAGTGTAACAAGAGGTATTGTGATTCTTCATTTTCTGCACTTTCCTTTGAAATCTTGAATTAAGTTGTTCATTATGGCTAATTGATATGGAACTCATTTTGGAAAATAAGACCTTTGAGGAGATAAAATTAGAAATACCAAAATTTGATGAGTATGACTCTCCAAATGAATATTTTAATTAGTAATATTTAGTAAATTGGATTTTTGAAAATTGTTCCTACCATAAATATAAGAAGGAGAGTATTATTTTGACAGAGGTTCATAGGCTTTTTGGCATTAAGGTAGGTCAGATGAATGCTAAAGCATATGCTTGGGATTATAAGAATAGCTTGAGATGAAGAGAGTAACATGAGCCTTGTATATGTACTATAAATAGATTTGTGAGGGATTTCAATTAGGAACTAGAGGTGTTGGTCCCCTTAGATTTGCAACATCAAATGAAGCTATATAGATGGCATTGAGAGTGAAGCAACTACGTCAGCACTTTTCTTCTCTTTCTCTCGATTTTTCCTCGTTTTCTCCAGATTTTCCTCCTTTTCCTAGTTAAGAATAGGCTTAACCTCCTCACTTTGGCCTTTGATTTCATGCTTTTTCTTTGCTGAAATACACCACTTAATGGTGCGAGTTCATCCTCCATGTGGCCTACTTTGAATTAAGCACAATAACACGTCTAAATACAGTTAAAGGAGCATTCAATTTGAGCTTAAAAATTTGAAAAAAAACTGTATTTTTTGCCATTTCCATCAAATCCGAATTTGAGCTTTCCATGTTTTTGGGTTGAATTCGACTATAAAATGGGTGTTGGGAGAGTTCCTTAGACATAGATAACCTCCCACGAACTTCAAAATCAATTCCTAAGCTCTCTCTTTCTCTCTCTCGGCCTCTTTCTCTTTCTAACCTACACTCTCTCTCTTTGAATCTCTCTCTACCGAGCTCTTCACCACCCTCACTAACTTCCTCATACTATCAGCTCCTTAACCCAACTCTTCTTGTCCTCCACTGTGACCCCTAATGACGTCACTAAGTTCGTTGCCACCTAACCCTAACCGCTGTAAGCCACCCCTTCTCAAAACACCACCTCTGACTACCTACAGCGTTGGCTTTACTCCCTATATCCCTAATCTAAAACACATGAAAAAAACATTCACCCCCTCAATTTGGCCACTATAACGGCGAAAATCGACCCTAGGCAGTCATTGTTGTTGAAGACAGTGAAACTTGACTTAACAACCCTCGCATCCGATTCGACTCGACTGATCCAACTTGATCGACTTATACAAGTTTGACTCGTGTGATTAAATCCGTCCAAAGTCTTTTTTTTTTTTTGTTGTTGGTGTTGTTTGATTTTTTTTATTTTTTATTTTTATAATTGTAAATGTAATAAAGACAAAAAAAGAAAAAAAGAAAAAAAGAAAGAGAAGAAAAAGAAAAAAAAAAGAAGAAAAGAAAATAAAAAAAAAGGAAAAAGGAAAAGAGTAAATTTATTTTACTATATTTCTTTATTTTTAGTTTAATAAAAGTAGATAAAATATAATAAGTAGTAAATAAATAAGATTAAAATAACATAATTAGGATAAGGAATAAAATTGTTTTATCACTTAGAAAAATTAAATTTTTAATAATAAAATAAAATAAATAAACCATTTTTCAAATTAGGATCATTTAGAAATTTTAAAAATAAAATCCGATATAAAACCCTTTTTTTTTTTTTTAGAAATTTTCTTAAATGAACCAAATTGAATAAAAATGTAAACTTGATCATTTTCAAAATTAAAATCAACTCCACCAATTAAAGTTTTCATATAAAGAACTAGATATGTTTGATCTTGAATAGTGGGTATGTAGGTATCTACGGGGTAACGATAAAAATGAAAAACCCTAATTCCCTTTTTCCTTAAGTTTAGATTACTTTATTTGTTCAATTAGAAGTAATTAAATTGAATCTTATCTTTTAAAATTAAAAGGTGATTTTTAAGTTTAATTCTAATTTTGAAAAGTCAATGGTACCCGTAAGAGTTTAAAATTATGAACCTTTGGACCTAAATCTCTGGTTTAAAAAAAAAAACCTTTTTGAAAAATTGGTTTTAATTGTTAGATTAGTAACTCAGTTATAATTAATCCACCCAATTGGTTATAACTTAACTATCTTTCCCGACTCCAATCGGATGGCGGCTCCAAAATTGTTTTCAAAACAAAAAGGAATGATTTTCTTTAAACCTTAATTAAGGATCGGTATTAAACAGGTAGGATTTAGTACTGATTGGTTTAAAGAAAACCTAATTTTATAAAAAAAAATTAGAAGGGTAAAAAAACCAAGCTTGACAACCATATTTTTTAAATTTTCATATATTTTTCCTCTCCTTCCTCACCTTATAGTAAAAATTAAATAGTATTAATAAATAAAACAATTAATACTATTGCTTTTTCTTTAGTATTAAAGAAAATAAGAATAAAAACTCAAATCATAAATCATAATAAAAAACACTAAGACTATATATTGCTTGTGTCTTATATCTTAACCTTCTCTTCTTTTTTTTTAGTAAAAACCTCTCTCTTATTTTACTATCTTATTTTTTTCCCCCATCCTTTTTTTACTAATTCTTGTGTAATAAGGTCTTAAAAATATTTCAATTCTTAACCTATCATCCAATATATTATATTAGAATTATTAGCACATGATTTTTGTAATCTATGTATAACAATTTTATAGTTTGATAAAAATTTTATTTGATGGATTGAAAAAAAAAAAGAAAAGAAATTTAACTATGACTCAACCAAAGGTTAAAATATTTCTACATATTTCTATTTGTAGAAATATTCTCTATTTTATCTATCGGAGTTTTACATTATCTCAATTTAAAATGCATTATAACCTATATAAATTATTATTGGTAGGTTTCATGATGTTATAGTTATAATTTGATATTGATTATGTGTTTTACACAAAGTTTTAAAGGAAGACAAAAAAAAAATATATAGTATCCATAGAATTTCCATAGTATATGGTAGTTCTAAAGTGTCATAAGGTAAATTCTAGATACAAAAGTTTAAGAACATATATATCCACTTAAAACCTATTTTCTAATCTATATATTAAAAGATATCAAATAATTATAATGAAAGTGCAACAATATTATAGGTCTTCCTTGGATGTTCTACGTTTTAAAAAACACAAAAGTAAAAAGGAAGTAAACATATAATCCGATCATGAAACCTTAAGCCTTAAGAATTTTATATTTTACCTCTATCTTATTTCTGTTGTATATTTCTATTTTTTACCTCTCTTATCACATTTCCTCTCTATTGCTGATCTTACATTTACTATTATTTTCTACCTTTTTTTTGTCTCATTTTTTCCTACTAACAAACATTTTTACCCTTATAAGAAAAGTATCAACATTAATTTCACATAAAAGTCAAGAGTTTATTCATTATTAACATATTTTAGTTCTACTTCTCTCCCATATCAAAGATTTAATTCACATGATATCGTATAGGTTTTATAGTTCTAAGTTTAAAAATAGTTCTAAAGAATATTAATGGCTAGTTTCTACATTAGTCATCCAAATGGCTAGAGAGAACTGGTCAAATGGCACTAAAAATTCTATAGTTAGTCAAATGCCTTGAACATGATATGCTTTGGTCTTACACTTTCTAAAAGCACATTTTATTAGTAGTCAATATACTGGGTTTATATGCAATAACAATATAGCCTAAGTACTAGATCATATCTAGATGGACTCAAACTAATTACTAGACTATAGTGGTTCTCTTCTTTGCTAAGTAAAGTAAACCAATTTTGGGAATTTTGTTAGCTAAAAACAATAAAATTAAATAAGCACTAAACCAAGTACCTTAACAACATCAAAAGGTCCTATAATTACAAATTAAGCACGATAATGAATATGACCCATCTTTTAGATTAATAAAACTTTAATTATAGCATAAATCATCTTATTAAGGCAAATTATTTATAATTACTAGCTAATAGTAACTCATTTAGGCTTAAAAATTACTCTCCTAATGGAATTTATGGATCAAATACTCCCATGAGTTAAATCATAATTCCAATTGCATTAAGGGTGTAAGCTTATGAATTTCATAAAAACCTATATATCGCTATGATGAATCATTTGAAAAGCCTATTTTTCATTCCAAAGCATCAAATGTCTTTCCAAACTATCTATGTTTTCCAATATACGTAAGAACTAGTTATTAAACAATAAGTAGATAGATAATGAATGATAATAATTAAATATATGAATACTAATAATCAACATCAAAGTAATTCACAAAAGTATCAATCCATGAAAATTATCATCATAATCTCACAATGTATAATTGTGTAATTAGGTTATCTTGATGATATGGAGGCCTTAAGATGCTTCACTAGTGTACTATGCTATAGTCCACTTTAGCTAAGAACAATATACTAGTGGAGGTTAGTCCCTACTTTCTATTGTATATGTCTTTCTTTTATCTCTTATAGCCCGTTCACTTTATCGTAATATCCCTTTTATTCCTTATAGGATGGCAATTATAGTATTCACATTAATTTGTAGCTCGTAATTGTAATTTGTTGGGAATTATTATTACACGAAAATGGGCAAATGTCATTCTTAAATGCCACCTTAAAATTACAACTTCACGAGGGAACCTTTCTTTTAATTTCTCAAATTGCCCTCATCAAATTGACAAAATGACAAAAAATAAATAAATAACTCTTTTCATCTCTCTCTCTTTGTTTGTGCATGTGTGTGTATATGTGTCTGTACACATCTAATTCCACCTTTATAAACCCCCTTATAATTTGATATGCCACTATGAATCAATACAAACATGTAGTACTACATAAAATATGATGGGGATGGGTCTTGACCAAAATATAGCCAAAATGGGAGTGGAAATGGTAGAGAGGGTTTTATGTAAAGTCATATACAAACCCATAGATTTGATGTATTATAAGCTTACACAAATCTAAACCTTCACTTGATTTGATGCACAAGCAAATATACAGGGGTACTTGCCACTAATCTTACTCAAGGATTAGATAAGAATAGAACTTGAATTTGGTGGTTAAAGCCTCTCATAAGAATAAAGAGGGAAAATGATGAATACTCACTATTGCTAACTCTTGGCCATATAAAAGCTAATGCTTATATGGTGGCCCTCTAAGGTTAGAAAAGTAGAATCTAAAAGACCATATAAGGTAAAATCTCAAATGAAAAAAATACAAGATTTAGTATTGTACAAAAAGCACAAAATAGACTAAGATAAAAAGTATTCGTAGACAAACAGTAAAAGAAGGATATTGCGTTTGAGCGCATGTCAGGACGGTAATGGGAGCTTTTTAAGTGTTAGCGAGAGGAATTGCATGAAATTAGAGCAGAAAATGAGACTCATCAAATAGCTCGGAAAACATTTGGGTTAGCTCGAATCTATCTTAGGTGTACTAGTCTAAGCTATTTAAGTCTTCTACCAGGTGGAGTATGGTTGTTTGAAATTTCTTGATGGAATAAATGGATGAAAAAGTGAAAAAGGTGAAAGCTTGAGTCTACAGCTATTAAGGGTGTTACGGACTTATGCTTACCATTTTGAAAATTTTATTTTGAGAAATGAATCGATAAATATTTCAATTATAAATATAGTATTTTAGTGGAGACAAGGTTGGTTACGAGGGAGCTAATATGCTAAGTACTAAATTAATTAAGTTTTTACCTAAACTAAGCAATGAAATTCAAATTAGAAGAAAGTAAAAACTAATAAACTAATCGAACACAAAACTGAATGTTATAACTTCACATTGAGAATCGTGGGGGTAAAAAGAGATAAAAATCAATTTAGATTTACAAATTTATTTTTATTTAAATTAAAGTAATGCCTTGATCAATATTTGAAACTAATTAAACGATATTTAATCAAACTTACAAGAATTTGTCTCATCTCTAGAATTAGCAAAGTTTTAACTGTAGTATAATATCGTCTTTATTAACTAGATCAAATTGTCATATTTGAATACTCTGTTGTAGTAATTATAAAAAAACATTATAATTTTATATAATTAATTTTTAATTATATGTAATTTTCCACACCGATTTTTGCAAAGACTTTATATATACGACCCTAGAAACGAGTACTGCTAACGAGTTTTTACTCGGCAAGAGGAGATTCTGATAGGCAACAACCGGTTTAGCGATAGCAACAAGTTTTTCAAAATACAATTTCATACTAAGGTCTGGTACATGCTGCAGCAAGCGAGGCGAACCCTACCGGCTACCACGTCAAGTTCAAGGTTGAAATAGAAGGAACGAACCTCCATTGTAATGGTAATCAATCAAAACTATTAGCAATGCCGTCCTTGACTCCTAGAGAAAGGCTCGCCGGTCTCATCAGCTCCACCAAACTATCCCCCGACATCCCTTCCAAGCTCAACTTCTTGCATCGATTGAAGGATGATATGCTCCCAGACGACCCCGTTTTGCTCGCTCAATTCCTCCCTCAACTCCTCGACCTCCTCTCCGACCGCTTCAGTCCCGTTCGCAAGTTCGTCACCGAGTAAGTACTTAAATCCCTAGCTTTTTCCAATTTTTTTTTTCTTTTTACGTACTTGGTTCGTTAGCTATTTTTGCCGTGTTGCTGCGTGTAGGATGGTTGGAGAAACTGGAATTAGGCAATTGGAGTTCTTGCCTGAGATAGTGCCCACCTTGATTTCTGTTTTAAATGACGAGTCGCCTCCGGTAGCTCGGCAAGCCATCGCTTGCGGAATGGACTTGTTTCGTTCCACTTTCGAGAAAATTGCGATTCAGGTGATTAATCTATCCATTTCACTTGTTAGTTTTGCCGGACAATCAAGTCCTTGTTCTATAATTGCATATATACTGATGGAGCTGCTGCTTGTATGTAAAGAATTGGAAAATGAGTGAACCCTCTCCATGTGCGTTTGTGTATGTGTACTCTCTTCTTTTAATCCATTAAAAAGTATCTTGGCTGCAAACCTGAAGACCTATGCCAAAGTATTGTATGCTGATTGGTGGAAAAAACTGGGAGTCATATGATAGGTGATGTAATAAACAAAATTTTCATATCAAAGTGTGATTATATTTTATCTTTTCCCTTTTTATGCATTTTTCTTCAGTCATTAGCTCTTTAGTTTGTTCTAATTAAATGAGGATGGAATCTTCAGTGGTCCTTGCTATTATGGAGAACATGATGGAAAAATAAAGCTTTGTACAAAACAAACAAAATAAAGCTTTGCTTTTCTTGATGTTTTCCCCATTACACATGAGGTTCTCTAAGAGCATTATTCTCAAACAAGTCTTGGTGAGTTCCTCGTTATTTCAGGGATTATATTCTAGTGAGTTGGATGATTCTCTTGAGATGTCATGGAGATGGATGCTGAAATTTAAGGATAGAGTATACTCAATAGCCATACAGGTAAATTAGTTTTATTGTGTTTGCTATCATCGTGGAAACAAGGAGCTCTAGCTTATTGGTGGTGCATGTTTTGACCTGTGGTCTCTGCCTGTTCACCAGCCTGGATGTGATGGGACAAAGTTGCTATCATTGAAATTTGTGGAGTCAATTGTTCTTCTTTACACACCTGATCCAAACGGCTCTTCAGAGCCACCACCGCAATATTTTGAAGGTGTTAAGTTTGAAAGAAGAATCTTATGCTTTCTTGTACTTGTGATTTTAGCAGCATCACTTATGAGTATTAGATTTTCCTGCTTCAGGAAACCTGATGGAGTTTAATGTGTCTTGGCTACGTGGAGGTCATCCCGTGCTCAGTGTTGGAGAGTTGTCTAGTGAAGCCAGTAGAAGTTTGGGCTTATTGCTTGATCAGCTACGATTTCCAACAGTCAAGTCCCTTAGTAGCCTGACAATAGTTGTGCTTATTAATAGGTATGAGTATCAAATTATCTTATTTGTCATATAAATAGAGAGTATAATTTCTTTTAGAGGTTGTTCTAAAATTAGTCTATTCTAGTTAATCTAGAAGGCTTTGCATAACCTAAATCCCCTAGTAAAGCATCATCTTTATGTTGTTTATTGCTGTTGTTATTGCACAATCAGATTCTGAGAGATCAGGCTTCTTTGATAGTCTGCACATATGCTAAACAACTTTGCCTTCTCATGTTGCAAGTACTCTTGGATCTATTGAATTATTGTTTATTTTATGTGCTGCTTCAGTCTAGTTGGATGCAATTCTAGTTTGTTTGCTCATTCTGTGTACTCTCATCTTCTTTATACTAGCATCTCGACAATTGCAAAGAAAAGGCCTTCTTTCTATGGACGCATTCTTCCAGTTCTTCTGGGTGTGGATCCCACAAGTTCTATCAAAAAGGGTGTGCATGTCTTTGGAGCACGCCATGCACTAAAGAATGCTTTTCTCTCTTGTTTGGAGAGCACACACCCGGGTGCTGCACCGGTATCTTTCTCTTGATCTGTGATTTTTGATTTACCTTATGATAATTTGCTTGACTTTTTCTGGCCTCTGCATGTCTTTGTTTTCTTGACTTGATTTAACTTACGTGAATTTTGAATGTTTAATATTTCTGGTTCCTACTTTAACCATCATATAAGACTTCACAAGATGGTGCCTAGCGCCTTAGGTACTTTCTTTTGACAATTCGTCCTTTGAATTCTTGCTTAAAGCTAATATCAGTATTTTGTGCCACATGCAAACTTTAGTGAGGAAAGGTTGTTCTTTCTTGCTAGTGGATGTATAGCAGGAATTGCAAGCTATATGAAAAAAGAGACAGAATTGTAAGTTTCTTTGATGCTCTCATCTGACTTTGTATTGCTTGTGAAGAGATTGTTTATCAGAGTCATTGTTGGAGATTTTTACTTGGAAAAAAGAATGACAATTGGGGAAGGAGGCATCAATTTAAGTAAACTGCAACGATTTCTCACCCTGCTACGATAATGACTTGTGTCTGGGATAGTATTTATATAATGTGGATGGTACTGGAGGTTTTAAATGTCTGGATTCAGTGAGATATTGATTTGGAAGAAAAGGAAACTGCTTTAAGTGTAGAATGAAGGGTTATGGAGGGCCTTGGATCTGTTTTCAGTTTTCTCATCCTTGGTAGATGGTTTTAAAATTGCAGGGGTTATAGGGATGTACAGAGTTCTCTTTCTTCATCTTGCTATCCCACTCAAATTGCTGTGTTCAAGCTTGGTGGATTAGGGTTTAAGATGGACATCTTTTATCATATTTAATTGTCATGTTAGATTGAAGTAACCTTTTGTTTTGGTATCCCAAGTTGACTGCTCATCAACTTCCCAGATTAAGGCATTCAGAATGAATCAGAAAATTGCCAATCATATGGTGAAGATTTTCAAGTCTGTGGAAATTTCTTGTAAGATGCTACTCAAAGGTACCAACTGGTACCCGCCCATATCCATTAAATGGATTATGGCAAGTGTTTCTACTCCAAAGTTTTCCATAAACTTTAATGGTAAGCTTGTGGGATTTTTTGCTAGCTTGTGAGGCCTTAGACAAGGGAATCCCTTATCTCCATACCTCTTTGTTCTTGTTATGGAGGTGCTCTCATGTCTCTTGAGGGAAATGGGCACAAACCTAGCTTTTAAGTTCCATTGGAGGTGTAAATGGAAGAAACTTAACCTCCTTCGTTTCACAGATGAACTACTCATTTTGTCAAGAGGAGAGGTGGAGTCTGTCAAACTGCAGTGTAGTGCATCCAAGAGCCAAGTTTTTGTTAGTGGAGTTACTGATGAGGTGAAAGGACAGATAGCAGCTAGACTGGGTTATGGAGTTGGTGAACTGCCCATTAAATACTTGGGGGTTCCGCTAATTTTGGCAAAATTAACGAAAAGTCTGTGTGGTGTTTTCGTGAATAGATTCACTGCTAAAATTAAGCACTGGACATCTAAGCATCTATTGTACATGGGAAGGGTCCAACTAATAGAGTGTTCTGTTTTGGGCTTCAATTTTTGTCCTTCCCAAAAGCATCCTAAAGGATTTAACTATTAAAATCAAGCATTTCTTGTGGAATGGTTTGGATGAAGATAGAGCTAAAGCAAAGGTTGGGTGGGATGATATTGGAAAGCCTAGAAAGGACGGAGGGCTGGGGATTTTAGATTTATTTTGATGGAACAAAGTTGCTCAGCTCAAACACATTTGGCACTTATGTTTGGATGTGGAAGGCACCCTATGGCTAAGTTGGATACTCAGCAAAATCCTCAAGGGTAGAAACTTTTGGTCTATCCTTCTCCCAAGTCAAGCTTCTTGGTCGTGGTGCAAGATTCTCCAAGGGGCTGGGTACACTCTCTGTTTTCTTGGGAATTGGGTAATGGTGTCAACATCATGGTATTATTTTTGGCACCCTAGGGGACCTTTGGGTGAAAGAGCGATTTGTAAATTGGATTATACTCTTGTAATAGAATAATGGTAGCTGTGATACACCTTCTCTGTTATGTTGATGGTTGTAGTTTTTCTTCTTTTTCTTTTAGTCGGGATAGGAGAACACTTATTTGTTAAGAGAAATGGGCAAGCCACTGGCACTGTGATGGTTATGAGGCATAATTTCCTAATCGTCTTATTCTAGAAATCTTATAATTCTATTAAATGAACAATGTTTGGAACAAATATTGCTTCTTGTGGGTATTTAATTGCAAATATTTTCCCCTAACATGCTCCTTGCATGAGCATGAGGCCTTTATAGGAAGTTCATCCATCATGACAGCCTTTTTGGGACCCAATGTCATCTTTTCAATACTTTGATCCTTTAGTGTGATGCAGTTATTCAAACTAAATTTGCCCTATCTCCGGAGTACACAGATGGTTGTTTGATGTAATCATAGCAATGAAAGACAAACTCTATGGGAGATGTTGGTCACTCTTTGATGTAACCTAAGGATTAAAATGCATATGAACGTATGAAAATTAGGGTTTGAATTTGCGGGAGAAAAATAATAGACCTGAAAAGCCAGAGCAATTTTGATCCTAGAACATACTTAGTGCATTGAACGTACTTCCTTCTTCCCCTTCTCTCTCTTCCTCACTATTCTTATTCATAGCAGATTCTAACACCACCCCCCGCCCTTTCCCACCCACTACC